>BLBF01000044.1:5654497-5697710 GCA_015471245.1 Laticauda colubrina
TATTATTATTATTATTATTATTATTATTATTATTATTATTATTATTATTATTAACCTTTTTCTTAAGGGATTATGTTTTTTTATTTCTCTTACATCAGTGTTTACTTTTCCTTTTTTTGCTTTTTTATCTTTTTCCATTTCTTTATTAATTATAAGTTTTTTCTATTTGACTAATTGTCTCTTTTTTTCTGTTTGGTTCATTTCACTCCACTTAATTGGATTAAGGTATAGAAGAACCTGAAGAATTGTATGGGTCTGTTAATGGTTATATTATAATATAATATATTATATTATATTTGAATATATTCAAATATATTATATATTTGAAACAAAACATTTTTGTTTCAAATGACTTGGAGGTTTTTTTTAAGTGTAAACATCTCAAATTTTTATTCTATAAAAATTCTGACTAGCTTCTAAACAATATGCAGTCTGCCAACAATATATCCCAGTCTAGTTTAGCAAATTAGAAAATATTGATTCTGATACTGATTCAATTGTTATAAATATTTAAGACATTATTCTAAATTTTTCAAGCCCTCTTTTGGTCTATTTTCCCCAAAATCTCATTTGTGATTCCTCTCCTTACTTGCAAATTTCAAATCATCTGCAGTGGCAGAATGGCTGGTAAAGCACAATTGAAACACTTGGATGTGTTGATGTGGATAGTGCTACAATATCTCTTTCTGTGTCATTAACTTACCTTTTTCAATAGAATAAACACTGCTGTTCTTCGAAGTGCAGCCCAGTACTATGCAGGAAGTGAGTGAGAGAGAAAGAGAGAGACAGCAAAGAATTTCACCAACCCTGACGCTAACTACAAAAGTTAACAGTTGGTTTGTTGAAACCTGGTAATCTTCCCTCCATATCCAAATATATGCAGCAGGAAGACTATCTAGAACACAGAATAATAGAGTTGGAAGGCATGTCGGAGCTCATCTAGTCCAACTACCTGCTTAAGCAGAAGAGCCTTTACCATGTTGGGCAAATGACTCTCCAATTTCTTCTTTAAAACTTCCAGAATTGGATGCAACATTCCATGTGTGGTCTCAGCAGCACAGTATAAAGCAGTACTATTACGTTGTGTAATTTTGAAACTATCCCTCTGTTGATACAACCTAGGACTTCATTAGCATTTTTTGGCAATTGCAGCATATGGCTGGCTCATATTTAACTGGTGATCCACTGGAATATCTAGATCCCTCTCACAGTTGCTACTGTTGAGCCTAGTACCATGTATTCTATCCCTATTCTGTATTTCTTACTAGCTAATCTGAATAATGTGGAGTTGCTTCCATTTCATATAATAATGAACTCTCACAATCACCGCCCTTGTCCACCCTCTCATTGGAATATCTTCATTTCGTTGATTCACTTGCAGTTGAAAGTTGTTCCTAATATTTTGGGATAGTAGAATTATGTTCTATTAAAACATTCTCCAGTCTGACCCAACTTTGTAAAGGTTCTGTAAGGGAAAAAAAGAGGAAGTGTTTCAGAGAAAAATAAAAGTGACAGATTCACTCCATTATTTTAAAAAAAGTATATGCAAATTATATATGTGCAAAACCCTGAAGCAAAGATATGTTTGAAAAACTGCAAATATTTTGTAAATAAATGTTTTTCTAGTTTCTTTTGTGGTCTAGTGATTAATGCACTAGGCTAGAAAACCATGAGGAAACTGCTCTTGGAACTAAACCAGCTGCGTTACTTTGGCCAATCATTCTCAGTCCTAGCAAGCAGGTAATGGCAAACCTCTTCTGAAATCAAGAAAACTGCAGAGATTTATCAAGGAGGCTGACAAATTGACTTGAAAGCTTACATACATATTTTTTTATTCAGTACTGTTGCTTGAAAATGCTTTACTTCCAGCAAGAAATATAAAGGAAATATAACATATAGTTTTGCTGATTCAATATAGAATAATATAGTATTAATAATTCATTATATAGTAGAACCACTGGTCAGGAACGTTTCTGACCATGACCAAATCAGGTTCCAACCAAAACATTCACTTTTTTTTTTTTTTGGCAGCTGATTTCTCCTTCTACGCCAATTATTATTTTTTTTTCTAAGCGCCAGATTTCCAAAAGTAGGTTCGGGTCACAACCAAATCAGGTTGCGACTATAGTTATGGAACAAATTAAAATCATGACCAGAGGTTCTACTGTATATACAACAGTGTGTCCACAAAAATATAGGTATCTGTCTATACTTAAATAAAAAGATGAAAACAATTTTCATTTTGCTTATCTCCAGTGAAATATTTATTCATATTGTTTTCAATTGTTCTTCAAGCAAAAGAATTTGGTTCCTAATATTGTATTGCTACTTGCTCGATATCACTATTCTAAAATTAACTTAAATACAATGGATCCTAGAAAAGGAACCAAGCCTTCTTGACTAGAGTTCAGTGGGTTTTAACAAAAATGCAATATCTTTTCTGATAATAGCTATAAAGTCTTATATGCATGGTACTGGATTAGAGAAAAATATTCAGGAGTTGTTAAATTATATCAAATGGATCTAGGTTATACTTTGAAGAATAGATTCAGAATGTACATTTGGTGCCTTTCATTTTGCAAGTTGCAATTAGTTCTATGTGTATATAAATTCTTAGAAGATTTGAAATTTGGACAGATTCATTGTGTGGAATTCTGCTTCAGTCTCTTGAGTTGAATATAATACTAAGTCACAGAACTATGGTGCTAATAAAGTAGGACAACTCTTCCCCCAATTACTTTATTGCAATAATTATTGCTACAAAAAAGAATATGAACATTATAGGAAATTCCATGTTTTTGTTCTGTTATTTTCACTTTGCAAGATATGGTTTTGTGGATTGCTGTTCAGATAAGACACACATTGTAACTTGCAGTATGCTAAACAGATTAATAGTCCTTATGATCACATAAAATTTCTATATTTTGTACACATTGTGAAATATTGTATTTTTCTGTTTTAATTCTCCCTAGGGGGGAACATCAAAGTTAGTTTTCTTTGGAGAATTGCAAAACTTCTATAAATAGAAATAGTTTTCTATAGTAAAGCTTTTTCAGTTTGTGGTGTAAATATTTGCACCAAGATAGCTGAGATAGGGGTGCAGTTTATCTATCATAGTTTGTTCCTATATTAAAGGGTATAACTTTTATCTTTCTTTATTCTTGAATTAATTTATTGTCATAGTCTCATGGTAGCTTATGTTATGCATATTTAAACATTTCCTGCAAATTAGAATGAGTTCTATTATCTTGTTACATAAGGAATTCATCATCTGAATTCTGAACTTGTCATGATTTATAACAGAAGGACTTAGATCTTGTTCAGCAGGTTGACATCAGGCTGATCATTTTCTCTTAGTCCTAAGAAGAAGGAAATGACAAACTATTGCTGAAAAAGTTACCAAAAAACCTGCAGGGACTTGTCCAGGCAATCACCAGGAATCAAAGGTGCAAAAACAAACAAACAAATAATAATATGAAGCAATTTTGAAAAGAGACAGCAAAATTCTCTTGTTTTGGACCTAGGATTCCTAGTACAGTGTAAAATTAAAATAAAGCACATTTGAATGTTGGCCTTGCATGTAGAAAGTTCCCAATCTTGCAGTTAGCCATCATAGGAAATACAGAAAATATTAAACTAGGCCAGGTGGATAGAACAAAGGGTTTTTTTCTTTTTCTTTTCTTTTTCTTTTACTCCAAGTGTTATCATTTCGCTGGTGCTTAATAAATAAGCTAGTTAATCTCAGAAAGAGAAGAGAACAATGTCATACTGTATTTTCAGCTGTTCTGCATGAGTTCAACAACAACAGATGTCTATTATCTCAACCTTCTTTGAGGTATTTTAAATACAATATAACAACTGGCTTCTCCACCCTATTTGGGGGGCTGCTCCAGTTGGGAAATTATTTATTCTGATGGAATGGTGTGTCTAAATTGGGAAATGGCTATCTCATTGGAACCTGTAGGAAAATCCTTATAAAATGGATTTGCTGCTTTCTTGGGAGGAGCTATTTAGGGGCAAAGATGTCTTTTGATCCATCCAGAACTCTCTTCTTTTCTTCTGCTTATAAAGACAACAAAATTTCCAGATTTAATCAAATTTTCCCTGTCATTTCACAATGGATTGAAAATAATCTGTTTAAAACAACTTTAAAAATATAATTTTGAACCTACTCAAGTTCAAAAAAAATAGTTCTTTTCTTATACCTGCTTTTAAAATATTAAATGTTGTGTTTTCTTAATATTCCTGAAATACATAGTTTTTTTTTCTAGGAATTACCTTGGATATTTCCATTACTATTAGCCAGGTATTGCATAACCTACCATTATTTCTTCCCTTTGAAAGTTAAGACATATGGCAACATTATGCTATTTTCTCTATTAGACATCTTGAAAACATATTTTATGATCCAAAATCATCTGTTAAAAACTGTTTTAATAATAATTATAATAATATAAATCAAGTTCACTGCCTTAGGTCAGCACTAATAATACATAGCATAACATCGATTATTATGAAGTAAATATTTTATTGGAAGCATTATAATCTTATAAGACATTCTTCACTTTCATACCTTTTTAAATACTTTTTATTTTTATTTATGGACTAAAATTGATGTAGATGTGTGGTATAAAATTTTTACATTTTAGAGTACTAAGGCTGAGAGTTAATTTTATATTATATGACATCAACCTACCTCAACTCAACACATCTATAATATACCAGTTTGGATAAAGCTTCCTGTGTAGGTGCTAAACTCTACATTTAGTCTTGTTATATATGCTGCTATATAGATTATTACTTACATGAATGCCAAAGAAAAATTTTGTAAGACATAAGAATGTCTTACACATATTGATGCATAATTGAGTAGAACCTGTGCATTTGTGTGTTGTCCTGGCCACAGTAGTCCGGATCTAACAGCATGTAACAATTTAGCATCTATCTTTTTGAACATTTAATACATACCAATCAAGAACAAGGAATGTCTCAAACTCATTCTTAAGATATACATTTTGATATTTTTTGGGGAAACACTTTGAGGGGAAGTTGAAGCAAGTTAAAGTAGTCTCAACATTTACTCTAGATCAGGGATGTTAAACTCACATCATCACGTCAGTGTCACGTGATATATTGGGACTTTTTTCCACTTCTCTAAACTGGGTGGGGGAACGTGGCCAGCACATGACGCATCCATCCTGTGGGTCAGGAATTTGACAGCCCTGCTCTAGATACCTCTTAGCCATATATGATTCTTCTGCAACTACATGCAGAAGAGTACACACTTTTTTGAAGAGTGGGACTTCTTTAATTCTTCAGAACCTCCTGGGATCTTATCTTGCAACTCCAGCAGCTTTTATAAAATATGGTAAATAGCATTTTCAGGAAGCATTGAAATACTATAATAACTTTGAAACAAAATGTAAAGCAATTATTCTAATCAACAGTTTCTCCCTTATAATTCGTTTTTCCAATCTTTTGGTGTTATTATTTTTGTGCTTGTTGCTATTTGTCTATTTTTCTTTCAATTTTTGCTGGAAAAATGCATGAATTAGATTTTGCTGCTTTTAGAAGTGTTTTTGAAAGGACAAGGAAAATATACCTTAGTGATGTTGCTGAAATAAATTAATTACTGCTAAATTCTTAAAAATTGCACCTAGAAATTCACTGTAAATCTCTGGGCTGGTTACAAAATCCTTCTAGTATCACTTAGTCATAATGATCTCAATTCCTCTGTTCCTGGTTTCCTTGTTAGTATTTTATCCTTTATCCTAGCTTACTCACAGAACAGACTATCTAAAAGAATTTTCCCCCCCTCAATGACTGCAAATATTATTATTTGTCTTTGATTTTATTTAGTTTCAGTGGTAGGTGAATGCAAAGTGGTTTCTCTGGTTCCAAAATAAATTCCTTAAGTGTAGATCCATCAAATTAATGGAGGATATATATCATAGCTATGTTCCACTGATATCATGGGTCCAGTAATGGTTAAATCCAGATCTAACCCATTATATAATGCATTCAATGTAGAGGTTCAAGGACTAAGCTACAAGTCTGGTCAAATTTCACCTCATTCATAAAGTTGCTGGATGAGTTTAAAAAATATCATTCTCTCAGACTTAAAGCTGTGGTCCTTTAATTAGCCTAATTCAAATAATATTTCCCTTAAATGAAATTAAATCCAAGGTGACCCGAATAAAACCAATGATAGTTACATAATTATATCACTATAAGCAACATATTACTTTTATTCAGTTTTTTTTTTAAATTTCCATTTATTTGTTAGCCATTTATAGGTTATCCTCAACTTATGATCACAATTGGGATCAAAATTTCAGTCATAAGTCATTGCAATTGCAAATCAAGGCATCATGTCACTAGACCTCGTTTTTTGACCATTTTTATGATGTTTGTTTAGCAAATCACACAGTGGTTAAGCGAATCCACTCTCCTGAATGGGTTTTTGGTTTTTTGGGTAACTGGGAAAATTGGTCACAAATTGCAATCATATGAGAGTGGAATGGTGAAACCAGTTGTAAATGCAAGATGGTTACCAGGCAACCAAATTGTGATCATGTGACCATGGGGGTGAATGGAGGTGACATTTTGTGGTGGCTGAAAGTGTTTAATGGCCCAGAATGCACTCTTTCTGAGACCATCATAATTCCACAGCTCTGTGGAACTAATGGTCATAAATCAAGGACTGGTAACCCGTACTTAGCACAAAACAATGTTTGAATTCAAATTAGATCAGAGATGGACTTTCATCATTCCCCCATTTCTGCTGCTGCCCTAAGAGTTCGGCCTCTTAGATTACATCAAATCTATATACAGACAAATGGTCTAACAAACCCTAAAACTAATAATTTGAGAATGCTTCTGGAATCAATTATTCTTTTATATTGTGTTAATAATTACAGGATGATTTTTTTCATAGTTTAGGTCAAAGATCAGCTGTAGATATTTTTGGAAAAGACATTTCTTACCACAATTATAAATGCTTTTTGCCATTCAGGACTATGGACACATTGTGTATAGATCTGCCTCCAAAAGGTTGCGGGGAGTGATCTGGTGTCAAGAGTATAATATTTGTTCTCATAATTCTGGTTGATTGTTGAAATAATTGGAGAAATTCTGTCCTATATGTTTATATGCAAGGCTAGGCTTTCCTTAATTATAACTGTCAAACACTGTTCCATTTCTTGGATTTCATTTATAGTTTATATTACCCGCCTGTTATTCCTCAATGTACAATTCAGCATAAATCCTAAAATTTGATGAGAATGAAGAAGAAAGAGATGAGTATCCACAAACTGATAGCATATCAATATTAGTAATTGATCTTAACATGACAAAAGTCAAAAGAATGGAGTGTGTTGCTTTGTTAAACATTTATACTCTGCTTTTCTATTTCAAGTTATTTAATAGACAGCATAATGGACTGTGTGACATGCATTCTAACATAGTAAACTGGTTAAAAATAGTTATAATATAACAGTAATACAGGTAGTCCTCAACTCATGACCACAATTGAGCAGAAAATTTATGTTGCTAAGCAAGACAGTTTTTAGTGAGTTTTATCCATTTTATGACTTTTCCTGCAACTGTTGTTAAGTGAATCATGGCAGCTGTTAGATTAATAGCACAGTTGTTAAGTAAATCTGGCTTCTCCATTGACTTTGCTTGTCATAATATTGCAAAAGGTTATCATATGAGTACAGGACAGTGCATGCCAGTTGCCAATTGCTGTCATTTTGATCATATGACTATGGGGAATGTTGCAACAGCTATAAGTGTGAAAAACAGTCATATGACAGTTTTTCAGTCCTGTTATAATTTCAAATGATCATTAAATGAATGGTTGTAAATTGTAGACTACCAGTACTTCAAGGATAATATCATAGCATAAATAAGACAATATTATCTTGAAGAATGATCAAACAAAATTCCTAAATCATCACTTACTACAAGGGAATCCCTGGTAGATTTGCTTTTTAAAGTGTAAACTATCCGAAGTTATTTGGAGACATGAAGATTCTACAGATAAGTGAGTAAATGCATATTATAAAGCTGTTAATGCTCCATAAGCTTCAGCTGGGAAACGTGATTAAAATAGACTGCCTCTGTCTAAAGCATGCAAACAATTAGCTCTCACAAAGTTAGGTTGAAAGCCTTTTAAGGAAGATGCATGATTCCTAACGTGATTTTTAGATCTTTTTAATATTTTAAAAAACTTTTTGGGGGGAAGCTCTATTACCTATCCTTTCAATCCATTATTTTAATAAGCTGAATCAGTATAAAAATGTAAGTCACCCAAAATATATTTTAATTAAGATATTTTCCTTACTGCAGATTAGATAATAATCTGTTCTAGTTGTAGAATAAACCAGCATTTATTCTTAACAGTTAAAATTTTGCTACAGAATATACTGGAGCACAGGGCTACATGAATGTTTCTTCTTCATTCTAAAACTACTAATTTCTGAATTCAGAGTTCTGATTGGGCAAATTTGAAAATGCAATCACTAAACCAGGTCACTACCTTAAAAGAAATGATCTTTGATGGCAATAAATTGCCCTTTCACAAGATTATACCAATTCATAGGGGAGTCTCAGCATGGCAGCTGAAGCAAAAAGGGCAAGTAGTTTTATTTCACAGATGGTGGTTCAGAATTTGACATTTGCTAAAGTGCATTTGGAGTCACATTTCTTCATTCCACAATGTTTAGGCTAAAAATTATACGTTTTTTAAAAGGAGGTTAGGCCAATTTGGGAAATGGTACTTTATTTGGACCCTAAAATCTTTATGGCAGTATCTCAACTAGCTTCAATTGTAGAGTAGCTTCAAAAACAAGTATAGGCCAAAGCTATCTGTTCCTGCTATACTCCTCATAAGAAGAATCATTTCCATGTAGCCTAAAATAGGTGTCCTAGGAAATAGTTAATATATGTATACACAAATATGTTTATCAATAACTTTATGGACTGGCCAGATAAGATCCATGATATACTTTAGCTTAGTTTCGTACTTCTAAAAGTAGAACATTTTTATCCACTTTCTTTCATCTCCCACATACAAAGTAGACTTATTTGTGAGCTTCAAAGCAAAGTGAGCTACTAGGCAGAAATTTAATTGCAAAAATGTACTGTAAACTGTGGAAAGCATTTATGATGATAAGCTAGTGATAATGTAGATGTAGCACATTGTCTCTCAAATCAACAATAAAACTCCATAGTAGCACATTGTTTGGTTTATTTCCTTGAAGCATAGGCTATACTTCCTGCCAGTATTTCCTGCAGTATTTATTATGTCTTCTCAGCTCCTTTCCTATATTATTTTTGAAGTTTTGCATTATTTTCTCCTCAGGATGGGAGAATTATCTGGTGAATGTATTGAAAAAAAAATCTTATTAGCTTCCAGCTGTCTAGTAGTTATTGTGAATCATCTGAGTACAATGGGAAGGTGTAGCCCTTTCTGACAGGTATTGTACAATCCCCCCAAAAAAGGAATTGGATCATATTTATTCTTCCCATCATGAAAATATGGAAGAAAACCTCAGTACTACTAAATAGTAGTTAAACTAAACTGTCATGTGAAACAAATTCTGTATCATAGTCAAAATTTACTAAATAGTAAATTTTGACTATGATACAGAATTTGTTTCACATGACAGTTATTTTTACAACAAAAGAAAGTTTTAGCTATTCTTCTAAAAATTACTTTATTTTATATAACTTCAAGATTATAATGTTCAGAGTCTTTTTACATCCTAGTACTTTATCCCTTGGATGTTGGCTCTTGATGAATCTCTCTGGGGAGCATGAAAACTAGAATGTTGGCAATTTGTAAAGAACTCAAATGAAATAAGAGGTCAGAAGAAATAAGGACAGATTAACATTTATGTAGCGTGTTAGAACACTGAACTCTCTGAACCCTTATAATAATCATGTTTGCTGGGGATAATCAGAGTGATTCTATGCAGATTTGGAAAGCCTCATCTTGAAGAAAGTTGCTTTAGAATAGTTCTGTAGATTGGTAAATACATCCATCCCATATAATAAGTGACAGTGGTAAGATATCAAAACAGTTAAATTCATATCATTGGCAAGGTTGGAATTAGACTTCACTGCTTATGGTTCAATATTTTAGCTGTAGTTGTATAATCTTGGTCCAACATTTACGATTAACATTGGGCTTTTTTCATTTGTGAGCAAATCAGGCAAGTCAAATATTAAGTCACACATAGAATCTACCAGATTGTGCTTTGGAAGAATGGAAGTATCTCTGTTCAGGGGACAGGAAGGGAAGTAACCTTTCAATTCTATAGCTCTTACTATATCTGCTTAGCATTGAGGTTTAAAGTAGAGAGGCTGATAAAAGGGAAGGCCGGGCTCTGTTCTGCTAGAATAAAAGTTGGTTATTGCTAGCCTACATAATAGAAAAGCAGTCTTGATAAAATCAGAGAGCAGAGAGAACAAAACATTTGAAATGTATCCAGATGTAAGTTTTTAAAACATGCTGATTCAAACAAGTATGCATCTGGACAAACATGGTTTCTAGATCTATCAGACAGGTGCTTCATTTTCATAACTGGTATAACAGGGCTTTCAATAGGAAACTTCTGGAGTTCAACAGATAGGCTGATTCATAACCATCAATACACCTAGTCCATCCAGCAACAAGGACTGCATGCGGTGCAGAAGAATAAAGCAGAAAAGCCTCTAGTGCTTCTTCTATTAATAACTACCTCTTTCCTGTTGTATATCCTGTTCAGTAAGCAGGTTTGGATGCTCCAGGATTTGAAATATATCATATGCATATGCACAATTGTGTGGATAAACAAGTTAGTTGGAATGCTGTCAGATAGTAAAAATGCATATTTTATAACAAATCTGTGGTTGTGATTGTAAACAAGTATCTGCTGAAAAGGAAACAAACGTATCTTCTAACTTCCCCTACAAGCCTAATAAAAACATATATGTTGTTTTCATCTTCTGGTTGGCTAGCAATGATGATGTTTCAGATTGAATGCTAAAATCAGGTGTTACTATGGTGACTGAGACTGAAAGCTATAGTGTTTAAAACAATGTTTTTTTCTCTCCAATCTTCATCACCATTTCCTCAGCCTTACTTTCTTCCTAAACATGTTTCCTTTTATCTCGTTGTTTGATTAGAGCTGTGTGGGTGATTCCCCCTCCCCAGTTATAACTATCTCTATCTTGTCAGGTTTCTTCCATTTTAATCTGGATTGTTCAAGACTAATCATACTCACAATACACTGAACTAAACATTAGCCAACCACATCTTAATTAGCTTTTTTTACAGTACCAATCTATATACTGTATTAAGATTATGTTTCAGAGTGGTGTCATATGTGTGCGGATTGTAATACCAGCATCCTTGTACAGTTACATTGCAATTTAGGATTCCTTCAGGATGGGCCTAGAGATTCTAGGAACAAAAGTTAGATTTCAAAGCAAACACTACAATTCTCTGAACTGTGGATAATCAAAAGCAGATTTTGATTTATGATTGTCAATTCTCTCGGGCACTTTGGAACTTTTTTTTCTTTCCCTCACATTTTTTTTAATCTTTCCCTCCCACTAATGATGCTGCTAGGTTTTTCAAAACATAGGGAATTGGAAAATGGCCCTTTTCTGTTTTGGATTACTTTCATGTCCTTCATTTTGGCTCCTAGATCTCCTCACATATTACCCATATGCTTGTAGTCTATGTTAAATAATATTTTAATGGAAAGGGTAATATTTATTAATTATTACTTGCTACTCACAAACCAGACAAATTGCCGGGGAATATTCCATTGTCAAATAAAAGTGATATTTTTCAATTGTGTTTATGTAAATGTCATATTAAAGTCTACAATACAGTTTAAATGAGACAAATCTACTATGTGCTACTCTATTACAGTCAATGGAATTTATATTCATAAAAGATGTTCACAACAAATATGCCTATTTTAGATGCCACACAATTCTTGAGAGCTTATAGAAATAACAACCACAACAATTATCACATTTAATTTTTTTCTGTAGTTGACACCAAGCAGATCTCCTTGGATAGGTAGGTAGGGGTGTCTATCTATCTATCTACCAATCTATCATTGCAGGTGGCAAACTTGAAGAAAACCCCTGCAGGTCATTTTAACCATGAAATCAGAAATGTTTGGAGAAAAAGCATTTTTTTCATACTGTTTGGTCATAAACCATTTTGGATTTTATAGGTATTGGCCAACAGTTTGAAGTGTCCCTAAACTGTTTGCTAACCTTTGTGCAATAGTAGAATGGGCATGTTCAAAATGGCCAGTTCTCAAGGAAAGCTCCATGTGTATATAGTGTCATTTTGCAGAATTGCAACAAGAGATTACCAGGCAGATTATATGATATGGTTAAAGGCATGGGAAATTTAAAGCTGACGAGTTATGAGCAGTGAGCATCCCCATATTATGAGCCTGCTTCTTAAAGTGGTGTCTTATTTCCAGGTAGAGCAGATTGGCCTATTATAACAAATATTATGAAACAAATGTAGTGTAATTTAAATCTCCAGAATTAGAATTGATTTGTCTAGTAACAAACAGACATCAGGTTGGGAAGTTGTACCAGAACAAGTCAGTTTAGATATCTTACCTTTCCCTTCCACCATGAGAGTATACAGTATTCTCAATCATCTGCATTGCTTGTTGCTATAATTTCACTGTGTCAAGAGGCAAAAGCAAATACCTAGTCATAGAACTGGTAATATGTATCCTTGAAGTTCATTAGTGAAATGTAAACCATAAACTTTGAAAGGGTATGGCTGGAGGTGATGAAAGCAATAGTTCAATTGAAAAGCACTATATCAGGGAAGACTATCATAAAGAGAATCTGTATTTGCTCTGTCTAGGCTTGAATTTTGTTTCTGAAACATCCATTTCCATCATCAAGAATGAAGCAATGTTTCAAAAGTCAGATGTTGCTGAAAGCCTTTTGTGGTTATGCTTATTGTTGCTACAGTTCTTTTTCTTTTTTGCAAATTGTGACCTTGCCGCAGAAATATACATGGATATAACAAACTTTAAAATATGTTTTTAAATTGGAAGGAGCCAAATGCATAAAGTAGAAAAGCAAATGTTTATTTTTCATCCTTACTTCAAGGATAGTAAAGTAACTTTATAGTAAAGTAACTTTACTATAAACAGGGGAACAAGTTGATCTGAGACGGAACAATAGTGGTAGACAGAAACCTAACTTCTCTTTATGCACATAGGATGATTCACTTCTGAACTCTTGCAAGGCAAGAGCTTACTAACTTGTTTATGGACAAGTGGTTATCTGCAAATGAATCTGCAAAATTTTTCTTGAGAGGACAAAGTGCTTTGTTATCCTGACCTCATTACCAGTGATTTACATTATCTTGTCTCTCTAAGCACAAGTGATCTGTTGTGACTTTAAGGTGCATTTACTGCACGTAAGTCTGCTAATACTCTGCAAAAATAGCAGATTAAGCAGGGATTTTTGATGCAGCTTAGTGTGGTGTAACTAAAGAAATATTAAACGTGGACAAGGAATGACTTTGCTGTTTTATGTGTCTTCCTCAATTTTTGGTTGTCTGCCATAGGCCTGAGAGTTTGAGGGTTCTATGCAGTATCTCAGCTGTTCCTAACACTGCACTCTTCCAGATAAAGAGCTTTAATACCATTCCTGGGATCTTTTGGAGCTACTCTTCCAGTTTAGGAGTCACAGCCTCAAGTGCTCCTACCACCACTGGGATCACTTTGGCTTTATCAGCTGTGATGATGCACCGTTTAGAATGCAGTCCTGTAGCTTACTTCGGCTGATTGCCAGCTGCCAGCAGTTTGGCAGTTCTTTTCTCACCAGCTCAAAGTTGGCTCAGCTTTCCATCCTACCAAGGTTGGTTAAATGATTATGGGGGGGTGGCAATATGTTGACTCTGTAAAGCGCTTATAGAGGGCTGTAACGAACTGTTAGACAATATATAACTCTTAAGTGCTATTGCTATTTTTAGTTTCCACATACTCACCAGTTCCTCCTTCAGGCCCTGGTACTTCTTCAACTTTTTATACTCCTTTCTAATGTTGCTGTCACTTGGCACATCTATCACCACAATCAGATATTTAATATTAAGAGCACAATGCGATTTAATCAGAAATGGGCCTATGGAATTTAATGAAACTTTCCATCTAGAATTTTAAACAAAAGTTTTTTTTTTTTAAAAAACTAAGTACCAGGTATACTAGGAAAAAGAATGAAAGCATGAAGAAAAGAATTATAATTTTGATGAAAAGCACAATAATAATAATATACTAGTAATATAAGTCTGGTTTACAAAAGTAAAAAAATGTGAAAGCTTTTTAAAAAGTATGTTTTATGTTTAAACATACATAAAAAGTATGTTTTTATCTAAAGCATACTTTTATAAAAGTATGCTTTAGATATAAAGATCTATTCTCATTTTTCTTTTATTACAACATGCATTCAAAAAGCAATTAAGAAGAAGTTGAAAAAGAAAGAGTCTGTAAAGAAATTAGAGTCAGTTTAAAGTAGAGATTAAGGGACCAGGCTAAAAACTGGGAGAGTTACTTTAGGTATAAAGCCAACTGGGTGATCATGGGCCAGTCACTTCTCTAGGAAGGAGGCAAAGAATCTCCTCAACATCTGGACATTCTGGACTTCTGAATATTTTGCTAAGAAAACTGCAGGGAAAGTTTTCTATACATAGAAAATTGATTTACAAACTGCATAAAATGAAATAGAGATGGTCCATGTTTAGTGACCACAACTGGGATTGGCAACCTGATTGTTAGGTGAAACAGCAACTACGCTATGATCTTTGCTTCACAGACCTTCAAAGGTGGTAAATTTGAGGATTGGTCATAAAGTTATTTTTTCATCAATGTAACTGAATGGCATCTAAATGAGGTAGTGGCTAAGGTAGGATTACCTATAATCAATATTACAGTAGCATAAAAGTGATTGTGCATCAATTTGGCAATTTAAGGCCATTGTCAAAATCAAATCAATAATCAGTATTAGCCAGACTACCAACATCTACTAGCAATTAATAGGACTTTCAGTTTTATCTGAAGAAATATGTCCTTATAACAAATCAGGCAAAATCTAGTATTTTAAAATCTTATGATAGGACAAACTTTTGGATGTAGTTCAAGTCCATGTGTAGCATTAAAGTCCATAAATTATTTTCAGGTTCAATTAAATTCAGTGTCATAATTTTTTTAAAAGAAATACAAAATTGATTGTTTTTACATTGATACATATTCCCATAGTTTACTTCATTATTAAGAAGGAATTATGTGTAATTCTCAGAAAGAAAGAAACTATTCTAGCAGCTATTATCATGGACAGGACAGCTCTGTATATTTTGTAGGATAACTAATTTTTCTGTTAAGCCCTGCTTAGAAAAAAAAACTGTTTCATCTTGCACTGAAGTATCTTCCAAAATTGTTGAGTTTATAAACATTTCTGCCAAATATAGAAAAATTGTTATTACATTTCCTGCATTTTTGAACATTAATTATTTTGGTAATCAACATTAATTTAAAAAACTGAAAAACTGGAATGTATCCATTTTCCCTGAGTAATCTTTTTTTTCAAAAAAATTATAGAAGAGCTTTTAAAAGTTATTGATATTTAATCAATTGATCTGTTGTCTTTTTTTTTAAAGGAGAATTTCATTTCATTTTACCCACAGTATTTAAGAAATGAGGTATAAATTGTGGGACCAGCAACTAAGTAAAGCGTTCACTAAGTGAGAAATCATTTAACATTCCTGCTGGAAAAAAACAAGATTGTAGTACTCAGTTTCACACCTTTGACTTTTGTTGCCATTCTTTTGTTAGTATTCTCCTGCCATTTGGAATGCTTGAATGCCTGCTTCCTATCTTGAATTAAAAGCAGTCCAATCTTGCTGACAGCCTAGGATAGGGAAATATGGACAAAATATGCAAACAGGTTGAAATCTCTTTCTCTCCAATTTCTCCAGTCTGTTGGGAGAGAAAAAAGGCAAGTGATTTTTATGAGCTATCTCTCCTTTGCCAGTGCAATCACATTGCTTTCAATGTCTAGAATAGCAAACAGCTTACTCTCTTGAAATCCCTTCCACTCTTTCTGCTTTGCAAAAGGGAAAAGTCAAGCAAAAGAGTAATTGTATTCAGAATTCACTTGATTGTTTGTCTTCTCCCCCTTGCAAACATTTCAAGGGAATCTTGTAAGCTTTTTCATAGCACACTCACAGTGAGGGTGGGGGATATTGTAATTATAATTATTGGAGGTGATGATATGTGAAGAGCCTTGTTCCTACTCTTTCTGTATAGGTTTTCTGTCTATAATTTTTCTGATCTCAAACCAAGGAATGCTTATGTTATGGTTGTCCAACAACACAAAATGCCAGACCTTATCATCGGTGACTAAAGTAATTCTTCCTTTTTTTCATTTGCCTCATCTGCTATAATCTCTGCCTGTTATCATGGCCTCCCAAGGTGCTTCTCAGGTTGAAGATAGTTGATATTTAGCAGTGATGTTTTCTATAATTATGAAAGTGCACATGGTATCCTTTGCAGCATCTTCCCAAATGTAGATTTGTTGTCTCCTTTCCCCCTCTACAATATATTCTTTAATCCAGACTTCCCCAAAGTTCTGGCTTTGCAGACTGGTGGTGTGAGGGGGGAGGAAGGGATGGTTCCATGTGAGTGGTGAGCAAGTGTACATGCTCAGCTCCATTTGCATGAGGAGTAGGCTTGCTTGGCCACCATTTGTGCAAATGGAGTGTGCACACTCCCTGCTGCTCACACAAGTGGGAATGCGTGTGCATGCTTGCCCACTTTCACAACCCAGTTCTGAACAGCTCAAAGCTGATAGTGGGCCATAGCCTGGCAGTTGGGGACCCCTGCTTTAATCATCTCCCCTTAAGAATTAATCCTTTTTATTTCATTACTCTCTTTTTACCTACAGTGAAAACCGTCATCTGCAAGTAAACATCAATAACCCTGTCCAGTGCAGCATGCATGGGCGAAAATGCAGCATCTCAGTGAAAACCAAAATTAACCAATCAGAGCCAAACTTCATCAAGGATCGAACAGGTTTCATCCTCTGGGTTCCTGAGAATTAATTTTACTCTTGTCACTAAGCATCCTTCCACAGTCTACTGATGTCTTCAAACTTAGTGCCTTGAGTTTTATGGAGGGAGGAGTATGAAAGTATTGGTCTGCGACACAAATCTAGACATTAATGAATTGAGAACTTGAAATGCTTCCTCCATTAAGCCAACGATGATTTTAAATTATTGTATGATCCATTGTGTACCAAAGTAGCTTTTATTAATGAATTCTCCAGATATATAAAATTATTGTAGAGCTAATAATTGAGACTGCAATAGAAGGAACCAAAAGTTTGTATGAGAAGAAACAGAAGGACCCACTCTGGATTTACAAACACCAAATCTTAATTTATAAATGGGAGTTATATTTGGGGGAAAGAGATTTTCTATAAGATAGTTACAAGAGGCTGGAAATTATTTATCTGAAAGCTACTCCATCCCTTCAGTCTTTTTTCCAAGGAAGTTTCCTTTGACACTCTGTGTGTATTCAAGTTGGGGATTCATTGTTTTGTTGGGTGGGTCCTATTGTGCAACTCAAAGGCTTGTGGAAATTATATTGTATTCTTATATAATATCTCAGTGGGTCTGGCTTTTAACATAAACCAGAGACTGTGAGTTCTAATTCCACCTTAGCCATGAAAGCTACCTTGGTGACCTTGAGCCAATCTCTTTCCTCCCTCCCCTCTCCTTCCCCCCCCCCCCTCTCTTCAATTCACTTCATAGGTTGTTGTGGGAAAAATAGGAGAAGGGGTGGGGTATGTTCACTGCCTTATTTGTAAAAATAATAAAGGTTACAAATTAAAAAATATATATGTTTCCCATCCCCCTTTCCTTTCAGTATTCAGCTTGGCTCAGATTCTCAATGACTGATTGTTGATGGCACTCCAATTGCAAGCATTGGAGCCCAAAGGTTGGGCCAATATATAATGTGCTTTGAGCAGCTGGCATTATTCTGGCCAGCTTAGACTTGTAGTTGCCTTTTGCTGCTTGTACAGCCCTCTGCTGAGGTGTAGTTATAGCCTTGTTAACAGGCCTTTGTTTCTTCTTGTGCCCAAAAAAACAACATGTCTTCAAACATTGATGGAGAGCATCTTAAAACAAGGGAGGAGATTGCTATTTTGGACCATTTAAAGGTAAATAGTTGTAAACCTGACACTGCTGGACAGGTCAGGATTTAAGTAACTATAACTGTACTCAACCAAAGAATAAAGCAATGATGGTAGAGCTAATTGCTTCAGGAAGTCTGTTTTTATTTTAAGTGTGAGAAGGCAGCATTTACCATTTCTGTGAGCTGGGGCACAAAATGGCAAACAAATGTTGCTTAACTAGATAGTTAAAAGAAGTCCTGCTTGCTTCTGAGTCATTCTTAAATATGGCTCATTTCCTAAATAGGATTATCTGCCTCTGCCCAAGATGAGTTACTGCTCTTCTTTTCAAATTAGCTTTTCAATGAACATTATTACTATCTCTATGCCTTTCTTTTCCCTTTCTTTTTCCATTGATAAGCCCAATCTTCTAGTATCTCCAAGTGCTCTTAAAAGGACTTCTTCAACCAAGTGCCTTCCAGGTAGGGAATCTCATTCTAAATCCCATGATTCCCAGCCAAAAACCATCAGGCTGTTATTTAGGCAAAATGAAACACAGTGCAGATGGAACTTACAAGCAGAATATGAGTTGCCTTGGAAGATCAGTGTAACTGTAGAAATCTCTTCATGTGTTCTCTTCTCCATTCCCCCAAAATGGCTGCACATTCATGATGAAAAGCAAGCGGTAGAGCCTAATCCTTCATTCCAACTAAAAAACAAGCTAGCTTTTGATCAGTCCATCCAGCTAGACTGAGTATCTAGTCCTATCTCTGCCAATAGAAAAATGGATTGCCTAAAATCCCTGGTGCCTTTAAGCGTTTAGTTTCAAAGCAGCTAAATTAGCCTCAGAAGATATAAAATTAGCACTTTTATTTAATATCCCAAAATAAAAACTGGATTTGAATGATGACCAAATTTATGAAAACTGTATGAAAGATGAAATCTTTCCATACAAGATACAAATCTATTAAGTTGATTATATAATGTGTAATGAAGTATTTTGATTTAAATGAATTAACAGTATTTCTGTCTTTCTTGATTTGTGTGTATGATTGTTGGGGGAGCAGATACATTATTCTGTTTGGTTTTTTAAAAAGGTAGCTTCTGCTACCAAAACAGGAAGAGGAAATTCCTCCTCTACATTGTGCTTTGCAGAGCACCCAGTCAGCAGGGGAGCATTGAGAACCAGGCAAGGGTTTCCAGAGGAAAGAAAATCTACTCACATGATACTGGATTCTATCTTATATGTGTATTTCTGGATCTTATCTATAAATTAACTATTTCTTAATTGTATGCCTGATCTTTTAAGAATGAGGTAATCATGTAATTAATATTTTTAAATAGTTTACACAGAAATGTGGACACAAGTACTATTCATAATGAAGATGTATTTTGTTTACACAATTGAAATAAAAAGACTATCATTTATACCCAACTCTATTTACTTGATTTTGATTCTGCATTTTCTGAAATGTATTTTGTCTTTCTCTTTACAGAGAAAAAAAGAAAAGAAAGCAGTATCATAATTTCAACTAATCATTGTCATTTTTGCCAACTATGGTAATAGACTTCTTCCTTATCACTTCCTTCATTGCATGATTACATTAATGATGTAATCATTAATTACATTAATGATGTTTAAATCATGAGATTTCCAGGCAGTTGGTTAAGATAAATATCTATTTTGTGACTTATGTACTCATTTAAAGTAGAGCATCTGAGAGCCCACATCTATGAATCAAAGTAACTGACTCAGTTTTAAGATCACATTGGTTGAAACTTGTCATGTATCAAGATAAATTCAACTGTTTCCCCAAAGCTCCCATTATTTACCACTATTATTTCCCACCATAGACAGCTTTTTAAAAAATCCTCTGAAAATCATTTGTGTCATGGATGGTCAGTGCATTTTATTTTTAATCAGCAATACAAAAATAAATAAAAATAGGGAGGAATTAAGTTACAGGCACACACAGCTCTTTGACAGTCTTGTCATATTTATAAACCTCATACTTAGAAACACACTATAGTACACATACATACAAAAGACCATTTATAAATTAAGTAATAATAAGCAATACCACCAATTTTGGTCAACAAATATCTACAGAAGGGATTGCACGCTAAAAAAAATCCAAAAACTTTAACATACACAGACATATAGAATTTAGCAGATCCTGCTTTCTTTTCCCCCACTTCCAAAATGTAGTTTTGAAGAATGTTCAAGTGGAAAAAAAATGGCACACTATTTGTGTTTTTTTCCTTTGAGAAAAATAGTTTAGAATAATGCTAAACATTAAGAACTGTGTACAGTTAATATCAGAAAATATCTAGAAGTCTTGAGATGAAATACATTGATCTGAAGAAATGAAGGTGTGGATGAAAGCAGTATATCTGCTTGAAATTTGTGGATGGTAAGTTATGTTTCTTTTTTTTTCTTTTTACAATTAAGTGTTCTAAAGTTTTGCCTGCTGTCAAAAGTCACAATGCTGCTTTTGGCATGCACAGTATCACTGTAAAGCAATAATGGAATGACAGAAAAGGATGTTTTCTTTTTCCTCTTGCCATAAGCATAGATTTTGTTCTAAAATGATTCATTTCATACAGCAGCATATTAAAGTCTCACTCATTGCTCTTCTATATCAAGTACATCAGTTGTCTTCCCCCCCCACTATAAAACAGTAAATATATAGGTTCAAGCCAAGATAGTTTTGCACATCAATTATACCACCAAGTCACATTTGCTTCCCATGCAGTGCAATCTAAAGCATACCTACTCAGAAATAAGTCTGATTCTTTGAATGCAACATATTTCCATGTAAACATGCAAAGGATTGCAGCTTTAAGCTTTCAAATCCATATAAATACAACTGTGATTTGCTTTTATTTAAAGTCTTTAGTCTTTATTTAAAAGGAGAGGAAGGGCAAAAAGATTTGCTGTCATTTTTAATAACCAGGGGAATGATGCCCTTCAAGCACATTCCAGAATTTTGTCTGAGCCACTATTGTAAATTATTCCAGAACTCAGCCATAATGCGAATGAGAAACTGGGGTCTCCAAGGGAGACTGATATGATGATAGACACCACCCATTTCAGAGAAGCAAATTGTTTGCAGGGGAGATCTGTAGAGGAGCCCTCCCTTTCTCTTTGATGCTGAGGCTCTATTTTACTTTAGAAACTCAACAGCAAGCTTAACAGTTTCTCACTTAATGGCTCAGATTTTGGCCTAGCTTTTGAGGCAGTGGTAAGACCTGCTGAACAAACCCAGCAGCTACTTAATCATCATAACACATGCATTTTGGTTCCAATCTCCTGCAGCCTCTTAGCTTTGGCCTTTTCAGATTTCACAGCTTTTAGTGTTCTTCTGTATTTTTAATAGTGCTTTGCTGTTTTCTAAGTTAATTGCAAGCTGTCCTATTTAAAGACACAATATAGTTCTCCCTCTGGCTATCTGCTAGAATGCCAGCATTCTCAGCAATAGCATTAGAAGAGCTTTCTAGAATATTTCTAACTTATCCTTTTATCCACAGCCTTCTTTACCCCAGAGTATTATTGCCTTTATACTATTTAACTGTCCAGCTTGTGAGAATTTAAACAGTGAAGGAGATTTCCTCCATTCCAAAAGTTCACATCTTCCACAGAACCCTAGATCTGGACTATTGACATTTAATACATATTATTAGTAACTGAGGGAAATTCAGTCTCCCACTACCCTTTTTTTAAATATACTTTTGACTATCCCTGAAGATTAGAGTATTTTAACCTTTACATACTGTTTAGGAACTAGAGAACTAAACAAAATAAATATCTAAGCATCAGAATTTAACATTAATCAAATATTTAGATGTTAAGTGTGGGGAAAAAATATTGAAAGTCTTAGATGGTCACATATAATTGTAAATCTGCAAGGTGGAAGAGAATGTCTCCAAGCATGGGAACAGATTTGTGGCCCAAAATAACCTTCTGTAATTTTACTGTACAAAATATCTGAATATTTCGTATCTGCTGCAGGTTTAGATTACAACTTATCTTCACTCACAGTCCTCAGGATTTCCTTGTTGTGCTTATTTTGCCTGTTACTATTTTTTATAAAGTATGAAGAGTTTTGGTTGGCTAAACGTACATGAACTATACTGTTCCGGCTGGGGCAGCAAGGAACCCCTTAGAAGAAAAGCATTTCTACACTGAAATTCAGCACCATTTCTTACATTTAATAACATAAGACTAAGCATTTTTCAGTAAATAATTGAATTGGGGAACTTTATTGCAGATGCTCAGAAGAATCTCAAGGGACTCAAAGTCAGTCTGTTTGGAACAGCAAAGTTATATTATGCAAACATCACCCCACCCCAAGAGAATTAACCATTTTTGACCAATCAAATATTAACATACATTACTTGCCATAAATCAATACCAGCTAGTACCTATATTGCCTGGGATTATTTTGAAATCTCACCTGCCAACCCATATTGTGGCTTATATCTACTTAGCAAGAAAAGTTTGTCAAGTCTCATCTTCATCTTTTGATACTGATATTGAGAGAAAACCTACAGAGCCTAGGTGAAAGGCCCCCAATAAAATGGGTGCAAGTGGCAATATCGTATACAAATGAGGTGTGTCTCTTGTATATTTCCTGACTTTTCCTTACACACTTTTGTTTCTCAATATAATCACACTGTCATGGAGTAAGAGTCCCTTTTGAAGGCCAGTACTGAGATGATGTCATCTTGTTGAAACTGGTGTACAAAATAATAATATTTAAATTACTATTTTTAAAAATCCATTCTTTGATCTCTTTTCTAGAATACCAGGTGCTAGAGCATCTACTAGATTTGGTCTTTTTCTTCTTAACAATTGTAAATACTATGTTCCTCTACTGCCTTCCACTGTGAAGAAGTAAATCCTGCAAGCTAGTTCACCCCAATTCGCAAGATATTTAGGACAAGCAAAAGGTGAAAGGATGCCATGATCCTGAATCATGATGTTTGCTTCTCCACTCTATTTTGCCCTCTCCTGGTTTACATTCTGGAAAAGAAGCCATATCCATCACATGCAGCAAAACTGAAAACCAAACAGGCAAACCCATTTCATTTTTTGTCAGTGGTGATTCATAGAAGCCAAGGTAATAATGGTGGAGACCAGCAGTGGGTGGCTGATTTCTTTCAGGCCTGTCCAGTCTCACCTATGTGTCCTGGCTTGTATGGAAAAGAAACATAACATAAAAACAAGATAAATGAAAGGGTGAATGAGGGGGAGTTTTAGCTCACCGATCCAGGCCAATGAGCAGCCGGTTCTTCTCTTCTTGGCTGCTCTCGTTCTTCAGGTCAGCAAAGACCTGAGTGAAATAGTGTGGGTCAGCATTGATTTGCAACATTTTGGGACTCATGAGGTTGATGATGGAGAGGCAGCGATCCCAAAATGCCTCTTTACAGCTCTCTACCAGAAAGGGTTTGAGTGGGTAGGAGATCTCATTGCCCATGTAGGAATAGGAGAGATAGAGGCAGGTAAGTAATACAGCCTGAAGATCATGGTCCGTGGCTACTTCAGATGAAATGACATCTCGGCAAAGCATGTACAAAAAGACCACGTTGGCTGGAGTGATGAAGCCTTGGTCTTGCCAGCCTTGCAAGAGGAGAGATCGGTCCACACTTCTGAGCCACAATACTGGGTCAGTGGGAGAAAGGTGCTTCAGCCTGTAGCAACGTCTACAAAGGAATGCCCCCAAGCATCTTAGTAGCTCACTGGTTGAGGCTTGGACAAGGACCCTCTTGGGGGTGCCAGATGAGTTGCAGCTGGGGTGAGGTGTTTTCTTGACAGAAGAAACGTTGCCCTTGGAGCTGGAGATCTGGTGACTTGGAGCTGGAGGCTGACCACCCTGGTTCTGGGCAAAGGTGGAGAGATTGGCACAAGACAGAGATTTCTTTAGGTTCTCATTGTTGAGGTGTGTAATGTTGTTCTGATAACTGCTGTTGGGCTGCACCTTCTTTGAGTTTTTCTTTTTGGCAGATACAGCTGCGATGCGTTTCCAAGGCAGCACTGAAATGATAGAGTGGCGCTTCAGGCTCTTATCCTTGGCATTCTTACTGTTCTGGACTGCAGTATAATGCCCCACTGTGGTTGAACCATCCTCGGAGAGGGTGGCTTTCCGGTAACTGGGTGAAAGGCTCAAGACAGTGCCCATGGTGCACAGGCAGCAGGGAGCAGAGCAAAGTGGACAGAGCTGGGTGCTGTCACCACCAGGGCAGAGAGTCTCTGCTTCAACCCTGCTGGCTCTCCTTTCCGTCACAGCCTCAAATAGGATTCAGAAGTTACCTACCAAAGGCAAAAAGAATTCCAATAAGCCCAGGCAGGGGTTGTTTTCTCCCAGATATAAAGCTTCCTGCTTTTCAGTAATACTAACCCCATTCAATTATATTCATTACTAAGAGCATTGTTGTGTTTATTATTACTTTTATCCAATTCTCCCTTCCAAATTAAACTGTTCTTGGGGGCAGGGAGACAAGGGGGGAGGGAACATAACACCTAATGTGGACACATGCAAAGACTGCCCTGTGTGATGGGACCCTGAATTTCAAGCCCAAAGGTTTGTAGGAATGTATCTCTGATGCTACACACACACACATCAAAGACTTGGCTTCATTTTCTATAAATGGCCTACATACTACATGAAAGACGAAGGAAAAAGCTAGGTATGTTTAGAGAGGAAGGCTACCGAGATAGCCTTGCCCCAATGTTTTGCTGGCAAGTGTATATAGGTAGGTGTATTAGGGATGCTTTCAAGAGAGGGAGCCATATTAGTTGGCTGCAGGAAAACAAAGAATCTCCTAGCACCTTGTGGAATAATTGATTTATCATGCAAGATGTCAGATGCTTCTCCATCTCTCTAAAATAAAAGGTCTCTTTCCATCCATACGCATGTAAAGACAGAGGGAGAGAAAGATCAGTCATCCATGTTTTTAATTAGACCCCCCACCCCACCATGCATATTTCCCCCACTCCTGCCTGCCTACCAAACAGCAAGAAACGGTAGTACCTTTAAGAGGATAAATATTTCTCTTTCACCAAATCGCCTTTCTTTTCTCTCCATCCAAAAAAGCTTTGCTTTTTTTCCGGGCGCGGGCACGAGATAGCGCTGGGCTCCCGCACGTCCTCCCTCCCGCCGCAATATTGCTGCATTCCTCCTCCCCCCCCCCCCCCCCCCCCCCCCCCCCCCCCGACCCGATGGCGCCCGCCTTCCCCCCCCCCCCCCCCCTCGCGCCTCCCCCTCCCCAAAGGACGCGATGGCGCCTGTCTTCCTCCTCCTCCTCCTCCTCCTCCTCCTCCGTTCCCCTTCGTGCCGCGGTGTCTCCGCGGTACCCACCGCACTGCGCGTCCTCCGGTCACCGTGGTTTCTGTCCAGGGTCCTGCAGCACCGGGTCGGCTCTGGGGTCTGCGGGGAAGCGGCAGAGGGGCGGATGCGAGGCCGTCCGGCTTCCCCAGCCCGGCTCCGCCGAGTCAAACGAGGAAATGCATGCAGAAGTTCATCCAATTCTGCAGCGGCACACGGAGGGTGCCTGCTTGTCTGCCGGCCCGAGTGCCGCCCCAATGCGCCCCCTGGACTGGCCAGTCGCTCCCTCCCGAGAACGGCGCGGGGAGCCCCGACCGGCTGGTGAGCAGCCTTCCTCGGCACCACCTCAGCTGCTTTGCCGGCTGATTCACCGCGCCGCTGGCTTTAATTCCGACCAGACGACGCTCGCTAAGCCCGCCTGGCTCCGCCTCCGCTCTCCCCTCTCCTCTCACCGTATCCGCAGCGCGCCTGGAAAGCAGGGCGACCCCCGGCGGACACCGACCCAGCGCGGCCAAATGGCATTCACAGCGCTCTCAGCTTTAAACCCCCCCCCCCCAAAAAAAAACAAAACCAAAAAACAAAACAAAACAAAAAAAAAAAAAAAACCCACTGTCGGAGCGCGTCTCTGCGCGAATGCAGAGCGAAACGCCGGATTGGTGGCCTAGAGACAGCCGGTTCCTTCGAGGGGAGCGTTTTCTCTCCACTGAAAGGGTTCTCTGTGAACTCTCACGCTTCAGCCAGCAACCAGGGCTCTTTTTGAACACCGCATCGTGACTTCTATTAAGCCAGGTTGAGCTGAACCCTGGGGCTGTTGGCCTGAATGCTGTGCATCCGCTAAATCGTGGTATTTTGTTCTGCTCGTAATTTCTAAACAATAACGGAGGGACTTCTACTTCAGTCTTCCTAGACAAATTACACTGTGACCCAGAACATATGCGAAGAATAAATAACTGTCACCTGAGGAACTATTTTCAGGAGCAGACTTCTCAAATTCATAACAAAATGGAGTGCCTTGGCAAGCTCTAAAAGTTCTAAGAAGCCCCCTAGTTCTTCCTTGGAGGTTTAATCCTCAGATAACTATTGTCATAAAACATTTTACATCCTTCCATGATAAAACATTGGGGAAGATTCCTGGTGAGCCAAATAATTCATTTTTAATTAAATCAATCAACAATGGAATGTCAAACATCAAATAATTATCCCAGGTGGAAAAATAGGCTCAAGATTTTAATACTCTTTTTAAAATGGCAACCACTGTGATGCCATATTGAAAGCACTGGGCCAGCATAGGAGAGTCTCAGGTCTCTTGGCCATTCAGCCACAGCCACAGCCACAGAAGCCCTCTGAATGGCTTTGGCTCAGACTCTTCCTCAACTCAACCTGCTTCACAAAGTTGTGGAGAAAAATGGCTTTTAAGGGATAGAAGTATGCCCAGCTTTTTTGCTGTTCTCTATGGTATCAATCAAACAAACAAAGTTAATAAAACTGGACTGTAGCAGAATTCAGAAGAGTATATCTAGAGTACATCTCACAAAGACAGAGGATATAATTGCTTTCAAACCAGAGTCAGCCCTCAGCTAACTATCCTGGATTCAACTCTGGACCAACAGCTTTTCAGAATGCTTGGATCTCTTCAGCATCATTCCAAAACTTTACTTCAAAAACAGTTGATGTTGTAAAGGAAAAAAAAACCCTTCAAAGTGAGGAGGCTGCGGCCACAGGGATAAAGACACTGTCACTGGGCTACTTCTTCCTCTTCCAAGCATCCATTTTGGCTGTCTACTTTTAGACCTTGTGCTGGGTACTAGATTTAAAGGAAGGGGTGGGGAATAACCAAAAACCTTGCCAAGAAAATTGGGGGGAGCTTTGTTGTCTTTGAGTTGGTGTTGACACCAGCAACTGTTTGGACTAGCCCCTGAAGTTTTCTTAACGAAGTTTAAGGGAAGTGCTGCAAGTGAGTTATCTGCCCAAGCTTTATGTCCAAGAAAGGATTAGAACTCACAGTCTCCCTGGTGCCTTAATACTACACCAAATTCATTCATTTGCTTAGAAAATGACAAGAATGACTAGCTTTGAAGACCATGTTAAGCCATGGCTAGTTTTAAACCTTTCATTAAATATAACATGATTGGAACTTCCAGTGATGTCATCCTCATTGACGGACCAAAGACCATGATCATCCATGGCTTCGATCCGTGCTCTCCTGTCTGAGGGTCCTAATCGACTGCATCTGGGGTCGGAGCCACCCTGTAGGGGTGGTAAAGAAAGGGGAGACTGCCAGCTGAGTTGAGGGAAGCTGTATCTCCCCTCCTTGGCTTGGCAAACACTCCCAGTTGTAACAGAAGACAGTTGTAGCAGTGGTCTAAAATGGCCACCCTGAAGAGGAAGAACTAGCCAGGATAAGATCGTGCAGGAGTGGTGAAAAAGAGCTCTGCTTGAATAACTGGACTAATATGGTGCAACATCTGAATACAAGGTACTCCAAAATTAAATTTTAAAGAGTTTCTAAGAGAATTAATTAAGACAAAGACGGGGGGGGGGGGGGTATTTTTGTGACAGCTGAAAGTGGCTTTGAATACTGAAAGAAAAGACTGAAGAAGATATCTGTTTAAATTGGAAAATATACTATCTTGACACTAAATAGGCAAATCTAAAGCTGAACTTTAATGTGTCAAAGGAAAAACAAACATATATTAACTGATATATGGACTTATTGGAACTTTGGATTTAGAAGCCCTAAAGAGAGACAAAATGGAGAAAAAAGGATGGAAATTGGACATAACAGAGAGTGCCATCTAGTGGCAAAATAAATTACTTGTTAATTTCTATAACCTGGATCTTTCAAAGGCTGGATGAGATACAAAAATAAGTGAAATCTTGCTACAACAAACAGAGCCCCTGGAAAGTGAAAGTGAAATATTGAACTTTGGGAGAAAAAAGAAAGAAGCAGGAAGAAATTGATTTGGATTTGTTTGATAATTTTGGCATAAATATAAACTTATGGATATTGGATTACTTGATGGAACTGAAAAGTCTAAAGAAGAATTAATAAAAGCTAATCATTGGAAATAAATATTTTAAAATTAAATCACTGGTTAAAAATGGCAGAACTTTTTTCAGAATTAAAAATGGAACTGAGAAACATGAAAGAAAAACTACAAGAAAGAGGCAAATCATTTGGCTTTGCTTTACAATTTTTAGAAATGGCGATTTCAGAGTATGAAGAACAACAAGGAGTGCCAGAAGAAGAGGAGGAGTTGATTAAAGAAGAGGCCATTTTTAATGAGCAATTGGAGCAACAAGGTTTAAAGTGAAAAGGGAAAAGAATGGGAATAAATAGATTTGAGGAGGTAATTAAAAAGGGGAATATTTTGAAAACCAAACAAAGTAAAAGGAAACAGCAGAAAAGGGACCTGCAGAAGGAAGTCTTAAAAAGAGAGGGGTATAAAATTGGAGTAAGAAAAGGAGGGGAACAATGAAGGGGAAAAAAGCAATAAAAAAACAGAACTAGGAAATAAAGAAATATGGAAATCGAACAAAAATGAAAAGAAATTGTTTATTTAAAAGATGTAGAGATAATGGTTAAATAAGAATTGAGAAAGAGAATACTGCAAGGTGTTAAGGTGTAGTATAAATATATTAGAAGTACTAAACTATTTAGAAAGTAGGAAAATACAGATTATTAAAATGAAAGATTGGAACTGATATTTTTTGTTATTGGAATACTGGATTTTTCTTACATTAAATATTGGGATAAATGGAACTACTGTGATAAAAGAGAAATTATGATAAACTTATTATCTAAGTTTGATAAAATTATGAAATATGATTGAAATTAATTATGAAGATTGTTGTAATGAGATTATAAATGGGGGGAAAATAGAACAAAGAAAAATTATGATAAGTTTAATAACTATGTCTAATGAATTTATAGAATAGAGTTGAAATGAAATATGAGAATTGTTGTAATGAAATTAATAAGTCTTTTACAAAGAGTTGAATAGATTATTTTTTCTTTTTTAAATTATAAATGTTTTTGATGTAATTGAAGGGGGAAACACCATGCAGAATCTGACATAAAAGATATATATGTTAGGTAGTTGTTAGAAGATGACTGTTATAAATGCTTAAGGGGATAATCAAGTTAAATTATTATTGGGATTTAAAAGGGAATTCATTAGATGATATATAAGCTATAGGGGTGGCACACTCTAATTGGTATTTGTAGGGAAAATTTTTGTATTAAAATGTTTGAACTAAGGTGGAATTTTTGAAATGATGAAATGAGAACATGCAATGAATTGTACTCATGACAGATAAAAGTATAAGTATAATGAATATGATGATACGAGAGTTATCTAAAGCTAAAAGAAATAGGCTAAGAAAGGAATAGAAAATTTATAAATAAGCCTGAGAAAAGTATTTGTGAAAAATCATAGAATATATGTAAAGTAGAAGTAAGATATGAACTAAATATGAAAGATGATTAAACCAGGGGTGGGATTCTACCAGTTTGCACCTATTTGCTAGAACCAGTTGTTAACATTCTAAGCAGTTCGGAGAACCGGTTGTTAGAAGAAATTACTGGCCTAATCCTGTAAGGAAGACAGGAAGGAAACATTCTGTTGTTGCTTACAGAAACTGCCTCTCCGTTAACCCTTATTACATTCTTGGCAGGACGAGATTTCCTGTCTCAGGAACATCTCTGGAGTTTTTTTCCCCCCTTTGCTGGTACTTTGCTTGTGTGGAGTGACCATTCAAAGTTACAATGGCACTGCAAAAAGTGACTTATGACCATTTTTCACACTTAAAGTTTTTGTAGCATCCCCACAGTAATGAGAGGCCAGGCGAGGAGATGCATGCCTCGATGTGAGTGATATTGAGTTGGCCACACCTAGCCAATAACCAAACCATGTCCACCCAGTCACATGACTACCAAGCCCTACCTACCAATTAAGCCACACCTACAGAACCAATTGTTAAAAAATTTGAAATCCACCTCTGATTTAAACTGTCTGTACGGAGATGTGAAAACCTGGAATCACACTGTTCACTAAAAAGAGATGTTTCTTTTAAAATGTGGAAAACTGAAATAAAACTTTTATTTTAAAAAACATGATTGGCTAAGTGCATACAGCATATTTTTGCTGATGATGTAAAAATTTCAACACCACTGACAATACTGCTACTCTTCAAAAACTCCTTGACTTTGTGTCAGAATGGTCAAACGTGGCAACTTCAAATCTCAACAAACAAATGATCTGTCTTACATATAGGCAAAAAAAAAATCAGAAAATAGAATACAAGCTGAATGGACATGACCTTGTAGATGATCCCCCCACACTCTGTCAAGGACCTTGGAGAACTCATCTCTAATGATCTAAGTGCTAGAGCCCACTGTAACAGTATAGCCAAAAAGGCATTAAGAGTTGTTAACTTAATCTTGCATAGCTTTTTCTCCAGTAATATTGTACTATTAACTAGAGCATACAAAACATTTGCTAGACCAATACTTGAATACAGCTCATCTGTCTGGAACTTATATTGCATATCGGACATTAACACAATCGGGAGAGTCCAGAGATATTTCACTAGAAGAATACTCTACTCTTTTACTTGTAACAGAATTCCCTATGCCACTAGACTTGAAATTTTAGGCTTAGGCAATTTAGAACTGTGCTGCTTTCAGTCCGACCTAAGCGTAGTACTTAAAATTATCTATTGCAATATCCTACCCATCAATGACTACTTCAACTTCAACCACAACAATACAGAAGCACATAATAGATAGAAACTTACAGTAAACCATACCAAACTCAATTGCAGGAAATATAACTTCAGCAACGGAGTGGTCAATGTCTGGAATACTCTACCAGACTTTTTGGTTTCTTCCCCAAATCCCAAAAACTTTAACCTTAGAATGTGTACTGTTGATCTCATCCCATTCCTAAGAGGTCTTTAAGGAGTGTGCATAAGTGCACCAACATGCCTAGTGTCCCTGTCCTAATATTCCCTTTTATTTGTATCCATTTTATGTATTAATAATCATGTTTTTCTTATACCTGTCACCTAACACATGCTCAACAAAATAAATACATAAATAAAATAAAAATAAATTAACCTATAAACTATGGTTTACAACCACAATGTTTAGAATAACACAAAATATACTTCATTCTACACAACATACTAAGCCACAAAGAGACCAGGCCTGTATCATAATTTGTGAAGGTTAACATAATTACCACATACAGTAACTTATACATGTACAGTATTATGTACTTGATTATCAAATATTACTACTTCTAAATACTGTAATCACAGTAAATAGACATTGCAGCCATTGCCTAAGTCACTCCATAAATGAATGCAGGACTGTTAGTTGTTTTCTTGCTCAAAGAAAAACTGAAAGGACCTGTCCTTATAGAAGTGTTTGAATGGTATCAAAAATATGGATCTTAACAAGATTCCAACAATGTTAAAGGTGCAGAGAGGATTCTCCTTTGAGATTTGTGGAACTGATCATTTCATCTAAACAAAATTAAGTATATATTTTCAGATCAAGAAGATACACTGTAAAATGAAGATCCCAATGAAGTGGAGAGGACATGATGAAAATGTGGGAAGGACACGTTTTTTTTTAAAAAAATTGAACATTATTTTATTGTGCATGATAACTGAACCTTGCTTTTAAAACATTAAATGTTCCTAAATGGTCAAGTTTCCACTGAATATTAATTTCAGCCACAATAATGATTGAGGCTTCAGGTCTAAAGTAGGCAATTTTAGCATTCCTTCCATTTTTTTCTCTAGCCTTCTTCAACCCCATCCCAGCTCCGGCTATATAGTCCAGAGCTAGTTCTCCAAGACATTTGGCCAGTGGACACATCTGGAATATTAAAAACACCGTAAGATGGTTGCCACCAGAGAGGGAGTGCAGCCAATCACATAATCTCAGTTATGCAGGAGGTCAATCACAGTTCTAGGCTGCAACCACCTACTATTTTTCTTTTATAAAATGCCTCTGCAATCTATTTTCCCAGTAGCATATTTGAAAGTACTGCTTATGCTTATCCTTTGTTTTAAAGCACACTGACGTCGTATTTAATTAAAATAACCCAGGAAAACAATTAGGTAGGGTAAAGATCTTGATGTGCCAAGGACCAAGAACTTGTCAGTAGGATCCTTGTGTCCAACAGGACCAAAGAAAAATGTTACAGCCACTTGCACCTTTCTTCAAATAAAAGTTTTTGCCTTATATCTCATTTAAGTTTGGAAACCTCCCTCCCTCACTGAAATCTATTTTTGTGTACAAAAATGAGGAGTTAACTAGTGAGAAATTGAGAGGCTGTATAATGAGATATTTAAACTTTATTGAAATCTATACTAAGCCATAGTTATTTAAATTATTATTTGTTGACAAAGACACAATTGGTTGCATGTGTTAATGTTTATGAATATACAAACAAATGGAGCCTGCAACCCCAGTGATTCTACCAGTTTGCACCTATTCGCTAGAACCAGTTGTTAACATTCTAAGCAGTTCGGAGAACTGGTTGTTAGAAGAAATTACTGGCCTAATCCTGTAAGGAAGGCAGGAAGGAAACATTCTGGTGTTGCTTACAGAAACTGCCTCTCCGTTAACCCTTATTACATTCTTGGCAGGACTAGACTTCCTGTTTCAGGAACTTCTCTGGAGTTTTTTTCCCCTCCTTTGCTGGTACTTTGCTTGTGTGGAGTGACCATTCAAAGTTACAATGGCACTGAAAAAAGTGACTAATGACCATTTTTCACACTTATGACTGTTGCAGCATCCCCACAGTCATGAGAGGCCAGGCGAGAAGATGCATTCCTTCATGTGAGTGATATTGAGTTGGCCACACCCAGCCAATAACATGACCCCCAAGCCACGTCCACCCAGTCACATGACCACCAAGCCATGCCCACCAAGCCACTCCCACAGAACCAGTTGTGAAAAAATGTGAATCCCACCCCTCCTGCAACCTTATATATCCATGCTTTTAATAAAGATATTGAAATCAAAAGGTTTACATCAATAGTAATTTAACCTTTTGACTTCAATAAATCTACTGTAGGCATGGTTATGTCAAAACATAACACTGTTTTGTGAATGTGAGTTATATATGCAATGCATGAATATTATCCAGCTTTCTCAGGTTTCTAGTTAAAGAAGGAAACTATTCTTCCTCTCCAGTTTGACATGAAATCTGTATGCCAACTGATCATGTTGTTAACCTTTATGAGTAAAATATCAACAGTACAGAAGAAAACAGCTTATGCCATGATTAATCTGTTCAGTTTTAGAAATGCCAAAGAATACTGTTGTTTCCTCTGTAAATAGTGCCACCAAGTGACCACAAATTGTATTATACCTCTTGTGTAACTTTAACCAAGTTAAATGGAATTGTTTAAATATCTGCTGTTGCAAAGCATTTGGCAAGTCAAGATTTCCCTTACCAGAGGTGATATTCAGCAGGTTCTGACCAGTTCTGAAGAACCAGAAGTGGAAATTTTGAGTAGTTTAGAGAACTGGCAAATACCACCTCTGACTGGAGATTTTACAATACCCTTCCCCCGCCAGGCCCACCAAGCCCTGTCCACAGAACTGGAAGTAAAACTTTTTGAATCCCATCACTGCCCCCTACATAGTAGAAAACACCATACAGGCCACATTCACAAAAACTAAGTGCTAGAACTTCATTAACAGAATATTTTTAACTAACATTCATGCTACCATATCTGGGCTGAAATACCACGAAAAACACAAGTTGACAGTAAAAATTAGCTTCATTGATCACTTTGCTGCCATTCAATTCTTCAGAACAGATCTATACAGGGGTGGGATTCTACCAGTTTGCACCTATTCGCTAGAACCAGTTGTTAACATTCTAAGCAGTTTGAAGAACCAGTTGTTAGAAGAAATTACTGGCCTAATCCTGTAAGGAAGGCAGGAAGGAAACATTCTGGTGTTGCTTACAGAAACTGCCTCTCCGTTAACTCTTATTACATTCTTGACAGGACGAGACTTCCTATCTCAGGAACTTCTCTGGAGTGTTTTTTCCCTCCTTTGCTGGTACTTTGCTTGTGTGGAGTAACCATTCAAAATTACAGTGGCATTGAAAAAAGTGACTTATGACCATTTTTCACACTTACGACTGTTGCAGCATCCCCACAGTCATGAGATGCCAGGTAAGGAGATGCATGCCTCAATGTGAGTGATACTGAGTTGGCCACACCCAGCCAATAACATGACCATCAAGCCATGCCCACCAACTAAGCCACACCCACAGAACCAGTTGTTAAAAATTTGAATCCCACCCTTGGAGCTATATATATGCCATACCATGATATAGCATACCACAATATGCCCAATCCATAGTATTTCTTAACATAATAGCCAATTCCATACAACATTCTAAAATAAGGGCTAAGTTCTCTTTATTTGCTGGTCCCCAAACTTCTTAAGTTCATTTTAGCCTAAAGTAGGGTGTTGTTTAGCAACTTAGCTAGGGAGTGCCATATTTCTTTTGTAAAAACACAGCCTCCTGGAAAGGTGTAAAACCTAAAATGTGTAAAACAAAGGTGGCCTTGTTTGGGATGCCCAGAGGATCATGAATTCATCAGGTTGAGTCACTCCCTGAAAGCCCTCCTCTGTCTTTTAATTGATTTACAAAATTCTTAGCCTCTTTTAAGTTTTTCATGCTGTTTCTATACTTTTTTATATTTTATTGCCCACCATACAGTACCTCTGTGAAAGAGATGGGCAGTTCTTAAGCATGATAAGTAAAACTGATGCAAAATAAAATATCTTATAAAGTAGCATTAATAGGATACATTTGCCCATTTTTGTATTCTTGTTCATGTTTTCAAAATTAATCAGATGTGTTATTTGCTGAATTTTGTTGTCATTTATCCACTCTTCAGGCTGATTCCAAAGATTTAATGAGAATCAGCAGGCATTTGCAATCCAGAAACATTTCATTAAATCCTTTTCCAAAATGGCACCCTTCAAGTGTTATGCTAATGGAGAATTTTAGTTATTGGGGTACAGAGGAATTATTGAGTCCATCATCTGCACCTCTATAACTATCTGGTTTGGTTCTGCAACCCAACAGGACAGACACAGACTTCAGAGGATAATTAGGACTGCAGAAAAAACAATTACTACCAACCTGCCTTCAGTTGAGGACCTGTATACTGCACGAGTCAAAAAGAGGGCTGTGAAAATATTTACAGACCCCTCACATCCCGAACATAAACTGTTTCAACTCCTTCCCTCAAAACGACGCTATAAATTAGTGGTTCCCGAACTTTTTCAGTCCACCGCCCCTTTGGTGCTACAAACCCATTCTTGGTGCCCCCCACCCAGGGGTGGGATTCAAATTTCTGTGGGAGTGGCCTAATTTGAGGGTGTGGCTTACTGGTCATGTGACTGGGTGCGTGGCTTGCTGGTCACGTGACTGGGTGGGCATGGCTTGCTGATCATGTAACTGGGTGCATGGCTTGCTGGTCATGTGACTGGCTGGCGTGGCTTGCTGGCTGGGCATGGCTTGCTGGTCACATGATGGGATAGGTGTGATTTGGTGGTCATGTGACTATATGGGCATGGTCAGGTGACTGGCAAACCAAATACAAATGGTCCTCACTTAATGGCCGGTTGTTTAGCAAGTGTTCTAATTTATGACTGCCCCCCCCAGAGATACTTGACCCATTTTTGGAGTTTTGACAGCCATGCACACACCTACACACACACTCCCTTCTAACCCTGCTAGAGCAGGTCATTGCACTAGAATCGGCAAAACATCTTTGATTAGATTCTAGCAGTAAATAAAATCTAATCAGAGATGCTTTGCCGATTCTTGTTGGTTTGTTTTATTTGTATCTCATTATTTTATGTTGCTGAATTGCATTGACATGTTTGTCCCTTCTTGTGCACAACCCAGAAGCTTTTGTGATTCTTTGCAGGAAAAATTATCGGCCTCTGGCTTTATTCTACTTTTCAAACATGCTGACACAGCCACGTTCTAGGTACCGGCCCCAAACGTCCACCCCATTGAGCCCACTGCACTGGAGGGATCTGCCCAAGCAAGCCAAGTCAATGGGGTGAGCTTGCAAGAGAGAAAGAGAGAGAAAGAAAACAGAGAGAGAGAGAGAAAAGAAGAAAAGGAAAGGAAAAGGAAAAGAAAGAAAAAAGGACAAAGGAAGGTGGGTGGTGGAAGGAAGGGACAGAAAGAAAAAGAAATAAAGGAGGGAGGGAGGAGAAAGATAATGAGGTATCTGTTCTAGTCCAAACACTTCCTCCAGCAGGGTTAGAAGGATATGTGTGTGTATGTGTGTGTGTATGCATTTTGGTTTTGCCTTTGCGGAAAGGGAACTTCACGAAGACAGTAGTGTCACAAAAAACAGGAAAAGCCCAAGGAGAACATCAGGTCAGCCAGAAAACAAACTTACATAGTAAAAGGAATCAAATAAAAAGTATTAAAGAATCCCGATAGACAAAAGCCTAAGAAATTAAGAAAACTAGACAAATAGGAAAAGGAAACAAAAGATAATTTAGAAAACCCTTATAAACACAGAACATACCAAATAAGCAAAACAAACAGACAAAAGGCACAAAATATAAAGCCCATGTCACACTGGACCAATGAATGGAAAGAGGATGTAAAATGGAGAAAAACACTTGCCATCTGTTGGTTAACGCGATGCATCCGTTCTGTACTCACTGCGTGCGTGATTCATACATTATATCCATCCAGCATCAGTCTACTGAGATTTCATCCGCTCAAAAAGTATCGAGCTGCACAAAACTTTTTGAGCACATTAACTTTCTGCAGTGTCCGTTCTACATCCGCGACACATACGGGGAACAAACGTTCTACATCCGTTACACGTCCGTTGTATCCGCTCAGCATCCACTGCACATCCGTGCAACTCGCATCCGCTCCAGCAGAAAATGGAAAGAGGGAGGAAGTGAAACGGACGCAGAATGTCCGCGCAGCGTTAGTAGCACGAACATAGAAAGGATGTAAGCAGATGCAGCAGAAGCATTAAAACGGAAAAAAATGTTCGTAGAGGGGACGTATCTCGGATATTTAGGATGTCTGGAGGATGTCTACAGGATGCAGAAGGACACCTAGCAGAAAACCTATATTTCCTATAAAAAGGGGGAGGAAATCACCTGGATCTCACTTTCAATCCAGCAGCCCTGGTGTGCAGACCTCTTCAGCGTTGCTCTTGCTCTTGTTCTTCCACAGCATCCAGTCATCTCCACCATGGATCGTCGCACACTCCTTTTGGTAGCCACCATCATTCTACAACAGTGTGAAGTCCTCTATAGGCTCTTTCACCTGTTCTACGCAAGGAAAAGGAGGCATCCAAGAAGTGTGTGGGTCCAAAGATGGATCGCGAGAAGAGCCGAGTATGGACTGTATGGCAAGCTGATAGTGGAGCTGAGGAACAAAGACCCTCGTGCATTCCAGCACTTCATGAGGATGCCACCAGCCATGTTTGACAAAGTTGTGAAGCGGCTGAGACCCAGGTTGACCAAGCAGAGCACCAACTTCCGGCCTAGCCTGGACCCTGGGCTGAAGGTGGCACTCACTCTGCGCCACCTGGCCTCCGGGACCATGTACAGGAACATGCAGTACGCCTGGAAGGAGCCACACAACACCATCAGCATTGTGGTCAGATAAGTGGTGCATCATCGAAGAATACCTGGAGGAGCTCCTCCAGTGCCCCTCCACTGAAGAAGGCTGGAAGAAAGTTGCAGAGCAGTGGTATCAGAAGTGGAACTTCCCCCACACCGTTGGAGCCATAGATTGGAAGCACGTGGCCTGCAAAGCTCCAGCCAACTCAGGGTCCATTTATCACAACTACAAGGGCTTCTTCAGCATCATCCTCTTTGCCATGGTCGATGCTGACTACAAGTTCATGTACATCAATGCTTCAGGCAATGGGTCAGCTTCAGATGCCCAGGTATACAATGCCAGTGACCTCAAGGAGGGGCTGGAACGCAACCTCATCATGGGCTTCCCAGATCCAGACCCCCTACCCAACGACACACAAGATGTGCCCTACTTCATCGTGGGGGATGATGCCTTCTCCCTCAGAACCTACCTCATGAAGCCCTACACTTCCAGATGCCTCATCCGTGAAGAGAGGATCTTCAACTACAGGCTGTCCAGGGCAAGATGGATGGTGGAGAACACCTTTGGCATTCTGGCCAACAGGTTCCAGGTACTTCTCACCACCATGCAGCATCACCCAGAGACCGTGAGGAACATCGTGGAAGCTTGCTGCATCCTGCACAATCTCATGCGCACCTGCTACCCAATCTTGCAGAACAGGCTCGTGGACCACCAACAAGGCAATGGGGACATGGAGCCTGGTGAATGGAGGCAAGGAGTAAACCTGACAGATACTGTGGATGTGCCAGGCCCCAACAGAGCTTCATGTGAAGGGAAGAAGCAGCACAACCTCCTGAAACATTGGTGCAACTCTCCAGCTGGAGCAGTGGAGTGGCAAGACAGGATGGTAGATGCTTAAAGGATGCTTCCTTGAGCCTGTCTCATCACACTGATGAGATTGTGCCATGTATGTTGAGTGGCCCTACAATGAACAGGGCATTAATAAACAGTTGTGTTTATGTTGAAATGTGTTGATGAATGATTAAATTGTTATTGATAATAAAGAGCCATAGGTGTGGCACCTAGGAGGGTGGACCATACAGTCCCACTATGCTTGCACTGGAGGCTTATCTATCCCACTGCTACCTTTACCCATCCCACAGCTATTACTCATCCCACAGGTATCCCTGCCCATCCCACTGCTATCCTTGCCCATCCCACAAACATGCAAAGGCTTAAACCATTTCTAAAAGTTTCCACCAAGACTTTATTTACTAAAAGAACTGAACCAAGTGTATGAAGCAAAGATAACCTTTATTAATAACAAACTGTAAAAGCAAAATGACCCAAGTAAAGTGTCCCAAGCAAAGATAAAGTCAACAGGTAGCAACCCAGTCTCCGGCACTCTTCTCAGTCACTCTGAGGCATGCCCATGGTCTCAGGGGTGAAGGGTCCAGGTGCTGTGGAGGTGGCAGTGGCTGGAGTGCTGGTCTGAGGCTCCATTGGGGTGCCTGGCCCCGAGAGGACAACAGGGGATGGTGTGTGGAGAAAGCTCTCAGAGAGCTGGTTCAGTCCCGTGATGTTGAGAGGCCCTTCCTCCATGACATGGGATGTCAGTCCCAAGACTGATGACAGATGTTCTGAGGCCAGGCTTGGCTGTGGGGTGGAGGAAGGAGGAGTGTAGTGGGGCTGTCTGGTCTGCAGGTGAGCGAGGTGAGGCATCGGCGGCATCTGTGGCGTTGGTGGCATCGGTGGTATCGGTGGCATCGGTGGCACCTGTGGTGTGTGATGTACCTGTGCCTGGACTGGGAAGGGCTGCCTGTGCTGTTGGAACTCCTGGTAGCCATAGCCTTGGTAGGTGAGCGGCTGTTGAAAGCCTTGGAAGGGCTGTGATATCACCTGGGGTGGAAGAGCAGACTTGGACTGGGTCAGAGCAGGTTCAGCTGGGCCTGGAGGGTGGTGCAGAAGATCTGTGATCCTCTCCTTGATCACCTGGTACTGGGATTCGGGCATTTCCATGAGGGTCTGGTTGACCTAGGTAAGGAGGAGAGGAAGGGCTTTCTGTTAGAGGATGATATGTCGGAGTGTACCAGCTGAGAGAGGAGATCTACGCTGCTCTTGATGGTGTCCCTGATGTCCAAAGCCTTGGAAGGGCTGTGACATCACCTGGGGTGGAGAAGCAGACCTGGACTGGATCAGAGCAGGTTCAGCTGGGCCTGGAGGGTGGTGCAGCAGCGCCGGTCTGGGTTACGTAGGTGAGGAAGGGCTTGCGGTTTGAGGAAGGAATCTCGAAGTGTACTAGCTGAGAGAGGAAATCTGCGCTGTTCTTGATGGTGTCCCTGATCTCCAAGAGGACCGTGTGGCTCTGTCCCTCCAGTCTGCCTCTCTGCCTGCTTTCTGTGGAGGTGGAGCTGGGGGTGGGGGTGGGTTGGTCTCTGGTGGCAGCGGCCTCTTCTTGCTCCAACTGCATCAGGGGTCCTCCATGTGCTCTGGCACGGGGAGTGCAGCTGTCGGGGGGGTCTCCATCGGGGGGCGCTCCAAAGATATCTGCCTGGACACAGGAGCTGACTCTTGCCCAGAAGAGAACTGGCTCTCTGTGGGCTGCCTGAGAGAAAGAGTTGACAGAAGGGCTGCTCCTCGGTGGCGGATCTCACCCTCCAAGAAGCTGCACTTGGCCATCACGTAGGTCTCCCGGTTGGTGAGCTTGACCGCAGCCTGGCCAGACTTCTTCAGGTGCAGCTTCCTGTACCAGGTGTGCATGTGCTTCCACCACCCCAGGAGGACATCCAAAGTGTAGCCCAGGTTCCCCGCCTTCTCTCTCCAAGCCGCCTGCTTCCGCTTGGTGTCTCGATAGAGCCTGTGTCCCTTCCTCCAGAGGTACTCATTCTCCCTCAGCCATTCGAGCACCTCCTCCTCATGTTCCTCTGCAATGGAGTACTGTCTCCTCTCTCCCTTTTCTCGCAAATGCCTCTTCCTCCCTCTGGTAGGGCCTTCTGGGCCCTCATCAGCAGGCCTTTGAGGTTCTAGGGGCTGGTCCACCACACCACCACCACCAGCAGCAGCAGCAGGACCAGCACCAGCACCAGCAGCACCAGCAGCATCAGCAGGACCAGGAGCAGCACCAGCAGAGTCAGCAGCAGCAGAAGCACCAGCACCAGGAACAGCACCAGCACCAGGAGCAGCACCAGCAGCAGCAGTCAGCCCTAGCAGCGGAAGCCCCAGCAGAAGCAGAGTCAGTGCCAGGGGGTGGGATGGTGGTCCTGTCCTTCTTGCCAGGGCTGGCAGAAGTAGGCACAGGCTTCCTCTTCTTCCCCATGGTTGTTGGCTGAAGATGTGTCTGGCAGCAGGTCTTTCCTCTGAATGGTGACCTGCTTGCGAGCTGCTTCCCTTTATATCCATGGGGCTGACGCAATGCATCCTCCCCGCATGCGCAGTGAATGCTTTGCATCCGCTAGGCATCCGTGATGCATCCATTGTATCCACGTGGCATCCGCTCTGCATTCGCTCCTTCCGCTGCGCATCTGCTTTGCTGTTCTCCCCTGGAAGCCCTGCGGATGTGTCATCCGCTTCCATCCTCTAGGCTTCCATTGAGCATCCGCTTAACATCCTCGCTACGTCCTCCCCACGTCCGTTCTTTTCCATTGTTGTCCGCTCTGTTTATGCAAATTTTGGGCACTTTTGAGAGCGGATAACAATGGATGGAAAATTTGCTCGTCCGCTGTATCCTTTTTACATACGTTTTGCATCCATCGGCCGATGTGACCTCGCCTTTAATTACAAAGGGGGCAGACAGGAGATTGCCACAGAACAAATATGAAAAACTATCTTAAAGCTAAAAGAGATTACAGGAAACCAATAATACAATCTGGCCACCCCACGGAGTTTGCCTTTCGCACTCCGTGGAGTTTGTCCTCCAACGGAAATAAAGACAAACTCAAACAGGATTTGAAACATTAGGCACAAATACAAACACTCACACAAAATCAACTTACAATGGGAGAAAAGGGTATAAAAAAGCAGGGGCTTACCATAAGAAGCTAGCTAGCCCAGGAACACAGACTTCTCACTGTTCTCCACCTTCCTGAAAAATAAAATGATCCAGCTTTCAAGCAGTTGTCTGTATCCTTGTGCCGGAGCTCTCCTAGCGGGAAAATTGTATCCTCAAAAGAAAGGCATTTTGACACCTTTCAACACCTTCTTCAGAATTGACACAGTAATACATTGGGGAAAAGTAATTTTTAGGGTGGAGATCTGGTCCAATGGATCCTGTTTAAAGCCTCAACAAAATGTGAGACCTTCCTGATAGTTTTGACCATGTTTTGTCCACAAAACCTTTAATAGAAGCCAAAGATGTTTCAACATGCTGGCAAAGATGTTTCAATGTGGAAAAGGGCCTCAGTCAAAACTAGACCTCATTTCAATCAGATGCATCAAGTCTCTCTCTTTCTCTTTCTCTCTCTCTCTCTCTCTCCCTCCCTCCTTCCCTCCCAGACTGGCTTTGCTCTACTTTCCCAATGTGCCTGCAGGGCTGGCACTTTGAACATGGATAGAGGGATGGATAGAGAGAGACAGACAGACAGAGAGAGAGAGACAGGTAGATAGGCAGATAGATACTTTGGTAGATAGATAGGTAGATAGGCAGGCAGGCAGACCTTTTGGATGGTAGTTAGGTAAATAGATTGGTACATAAGTAGGTAGGTAGGTAGATCTATATTGGTAGGTGGGTCGGTAGATAGAAAGACAGGTAGCCAGGCTGGTAGGTAGGTAGGTAGGGAGAGAGGAAGGCAGGCAGAAAGACAGACATTTTGGATGGATGTATAGATAGATAGATAGATAGATAGATAGATAGATAGATAGATAGATAGATAGATCTATATTGGTAGATAGGTAGGTAGGTAGATAGATAGGTAGACAGAAAGGCAGACAGACAGGCAGGCAGACCTTTTGGATGGATGGATGGATGGATGGATGGACGGAAAGAAAGAAAGAAAGAAAGAAAGAAAGAAAGAAAGAAAGAAAGAA
>BLBF01000044.1:5697720-5729743 GCA_015471245.1 Laticauda colubrina
GAAAGAAAGAAAGAAAGAAAGAAAGAAAGAAAGAAAGAAAGAAAGAAAGAAAGAAAGAAAGAAAGAAAGCGACAACAGTGGAATTTTGAGAAAACAGAGCAAAGCCAGAGTGGGAATTGAAGCTCACACAAGTTGCCAAGATTGAGAAACATGGGCTGAATATATCAACCCAGCCATTCTGGTTTAGAGATTAGCATGCTTAGTTAATAAATAAACCATGGCTAAGATCTTCCTGCTCCTTAATGCCGCTGCCCCTCTGCCCCTTCTCCAGCCCCCTTTGGCATCCAATTTTGCAATGCCAATCTCCCCGGGGCAGTGATGCAGCCGACTTCACCCTCTTTGCTTCAACTCAAGGTCCATTTCCATCAGGCCAAGCAAGGGGAGGTACTCTGCACACACTCAGAGACTCCCAACTTCAGTGAAGCGTTCCACCCAGATTTATGCTCCACCCAGGAGGAGGAAGGCGTGTGGAAGCAGCCCAGACCAGCGGAGGCGGAGGGCACAATCTCTTGGAAACTAAGCAAGCAAGCAAGAGCAGGGCTCAGTCAGAAGAACTGGGCTGTAGAGGGAGGCGAGGTTCTTGGTCCGGGATGGCCACGTAGAGCCAAACCGAACCAAACTGAGCCACGCACCTTGGAGAGCCACCCACTGCACCCACCCGCATCCTGCATGCAAGCCCGGCTGGCTGGAGAGGCAGAGGCCAGACGGGCGCTGCACACTCCCTTGTTCTCCAGGGAAGGGAGCCCTAATGCTGGACCACCCACCCCTTTCACTGTGCACTTTGGGAGGGTTTTGCTTTTCGGGCCTTCTGGCACGCCTCCGGCACTTCCACTGAAGAGGGCAGCCTGCAAGCTAAGGCGCCCTCTCTCCACTACCTCACACCTCTCCCTCCCCCAGGCTTGGCAAGGCTCACTGCATGCAGGTTCCACATTTGAGGCGCCGGCTACGGAGTGATGAAATAGTCAATGGGCTGTGCAGCTGGCAGTCAGTGAGCCTGAAGGCCAGCACCTTGAACGCCCCCCTGACACATCTTAGTGCCCCCTGCTGGCCCCCTTGCCTCTTACTGCCTCCCTAAGGCATCCCACCGCCCCCCAGGGGGCGGTACTACCCACTTTGGGAACCACTGCTATAGACCACTGCACACCAGAACAACTAGACACAAGAACATTTTTTTCCTGAAAGCCATCACTCTGCTAAACAAATAATTCACTCAACTCTGTTCAACTATTTACAAAGTGTACACTACTATTACTGTTAATCTTCTCATCGCTCCTTATCACCCATCCCCTCCCACTTGTGATTGTAGGACTGTAACTTTGTTGCTTGTATCCTTACAATTTATATTGACTGTTTCCTAGTATGATTTGATTGTTGATTGTACTCTATGACTACCATTAAGTCTTGTACGTTATGATTCTTGATTCTTAACTAATGTATCCTTTCTTTATGTATACTGAGAGTATGTACACCAAGACAAATTCCTTGTGTGTCCAATCACACTTGGCCAATAAAGTATCCTATCCTATCCTATCCTATTCTACCTGGAGGGGTCAAGAAAAATGAGATGGTAGCTATATCTAAAGAATGTAGGCCTGCTCTTATCTTACATTGCTTGTAACAAATGGGCAAGATTTTGATCTCATGGTCACATACGCTACTCAGCTCTTTTCTTAACATACCTGTGAACATCTCTCCCTATGAGGAACAGAAATGGCTATCGGAGGCCAATCCCCAAACCAAACACACTGAAGCATGGCCATACACTGACATCAAAGTACCTCCAAATGACTTGCAGGGAAGTTTGGATATTCAGCAGATAATTTGTGTTGGCATCAAAGGACTGCAGAGGGACAAGGATTTCTTAATCTTCATGAAGAGGCTGGCTGGCTAAATGGAGTAAAATTACTGCTAGATCCAGACTCCTGTACATATAAATACACATACACATGCATAATAGTGTAGAAATCTGTACATGATGTTTGCTTGCCTCCCCCACCAATTAGAACATTTAACCTGGAGAAAAATTTTGAACAATTTGTTGGCTGCTAGATGTTGCTGATAATCTTCCCTTGTTATTACTTCAGTGAGAGCCTGCAAGAAAATTCCAAATCTGGAAGCTAAACAAGGAAATCAAAAAATATTCCAGAACAAGCAAATCATTCCTATAACTCTGCCAGAAAACAATATGGATGAGATCACTAGGCGCCTAGTTTGTTTCAACAAGCTTCCTTCCATTTTCCCTTTTCTAGTCATTTTCTTTTTACTTTATTTTCCTCTTTAGTCTTTGCTGCCATCCAGTGGTAAGAATAATGAATAGTACAACAGCCATTCCCCTCCTATTGTTTTACAAATGTATTACAGTTTACCATAGATCTCATCTTCTCACAAGCACATGTATCAATATTTTCCCTTCTTTTTATAAATGTGCCCAGAAATTATTTTTTATTCCTTCAGTGTCTTTTCAAGATCAATGCCTCTCTTTTCCCATCCATTCTTTTATTTCTACTGGTGTTGCTTTCTTTCACAGAACTTTAAAGGGAATCTGGTGGCATCTTTTCTTGCAAGACCTGTGTTTCCATAGCTACATTTGACTTCATCAGATGTATATAAATGTAGCATTTCAAATGAGGTGGCATGCAGTGACAGGGAAAGGAAGGAGTTGATAGGTTGGCTATGCAGATATAGGTTATAGGTCACAGAGGTTATATGTGAAAGACATAGCAAGTACTTTATCAATTAGGAATTGTAATGTGTTAAAAGCCCATTGTGTTTGCTGACACCTTCTGTTATTGCATGTTATAAATTCAGCAACTTCTCCCTCAATGGTACAGGTAGTCCTTGACTTATATCCGTTTAGTGACTTCAAAATTTCAACAGTATTGAAAAAAATGACTTATGAATCCATGCAGTTATGACCACCATGGTCACGTGATTAAAATTTGGGCACTTGAGATACTTGCATTATCCCAGGGTCATGTGATCAGTTTACTTTCCCACCTGGCTTCTGACAAATTCAATGGGGGAAGCCGTATTCAGTTAATGGCTGAAACAATAGTAAAAAAACTTGGGTAGTGACTCACTTGATGGCTACCTTAATAGCTTATTAATAAAGCAGACTTCAAAATGATTGTTTAAAAGCACCATAAAATGAAAAATGGCAGAACTCACATTGGAAAGTGTCAGTCATGGCTAAAATCAGGGGTCCCCAAACTTGGCAAACTTAAGACTTGTGGAGTTCAACTCCCAGAATTCTGCCATAATTCTGCTATAATTCTGGGAGTTGAAGGCCATAAGTCTTAAAGTTGCCAAATTTGTCTAAGTTTCCCCCCATTGAAATCTTCAATCCATTTATCCCAGCATTTTGCAAACTTAGCAACTTTAAGATGGCAACATTGGTAACTTTAACATCTTAAATTTGCTCAGTTTGAAAAATATTGGTTTAATCCACTCTAGGCAACTGATTAATTGAACTGTAGATCATGAGAGTTTATGTCTTTTAATAAAGTTTGTTGGATGGAAAAAGTTTTCCCCAATTTTTTGTCATTGCAGACCATCATGGCTTTCCTCCTACAAGGAACCTTCCCGAGTAGCTGCTTTTATCAAAAAAGAAAAAATATTACATGAAGCCATTATGTAGGCTGGATGAATTTGTCCTTAAAATAGTTCAAATAAGAAACTGATTCCCTTTTTAAGCAAGCAGTGCTTTTTCCAGGCCTGATAGAACATGCATTTTTCTGAGCCTAATAGCAGCCAGTACAGCCCAGGATAAGAATCCCACAAAACAGTATTATCTAGAAAGTGTCAGATTTTCTATTCTATTGGATTATGTGAGATTAAAAGACATAACAAGGTAATATACCAGCACTTAAGATTTCTACTGCAATATGTTAGAGCTTGTGTATAAATATTTTTTTAAAAAAATTGTAATTAAGTATAAGTTTTCACACTTGAATTGAAAAATCATTACTGATACTTAATGTAGCAAAATTAAAAAATATATTGAAATTCAAGTTTGTTTAGAAATAGTCAATATTGATAAAGAAAAAGCCTTCTGAAACTTACTCAAGGATCATTTGTTCTAATTTCATCTAGTCTGTTTTATCCTAACTTTAACACCAATACCTGAGTGAATCCTTATGTGGCCTGATTCAAACTAAAGTTACTCCAAAACCTCCAGGAATTGCTTGGTTATTGTGAGATTCCTAATGATCTTCGTCTTCCTTCTCTCCTGGTTTTAGGGAAATGAAAAACCAGAACCTGTTATTAAAAATTTAAATATCTGGGGCTCTTAACTTAAGCAGGAACACCTGTGATCTTAGCAAATTTTAAAGTGGGAGAGGTAATCAAATTTAGGACTCACATCCTTTTGAAGTTAGTGTTTCTTTTTCAACAAATGAACTGATTGATATAATATTCTAGCTGTTTCACTTTAAGCTGCCTAAAAGAAACATATTCTTAAATTACAGTAGTCATACTCTTCTCTTTTGCCGTTCTGTGACTGTCACCCAAACCACCAGCATGGAGCTGTGATATTTTTTCTTTCTTTCTAGTTTATTTGCAGCATTCCCTTTCTAAGTCCCTCTCTCCATCTGGTTTCCCCTACAATCTGTGATCGATGAACTGCAGCTGCCCTGCATGCATTCCTTCCATATTACCTTGGCTTCTTCTTGTCCTCCATTTCAAGGGGAGGGAGTATAACACAGTGGAGTACTCATGATGAATTGAAAAAATGTCATGTTAGTGAGAAGACAAATTTTCCAAGGCTATACCCAAACTCAATCCTGAGAAATAGGAAAGGAGAAAGGACAGTGAAATAGAATATCTTGGAACAGGCCAATAATTTTTCTTTTAATCAAGATTTTTAAATGAAGTCCACAGAAGATAGCCATGGCTTATGCATCAAGCAAGGCATTGCTAGCCTTTGAGGTAATTTGCAACCATATAATCAAAAGCATCTGGGAGAAAGTGATAGAAAAGTTGAGACTTGGGATGCTGCTGCTAATGGGAATAGAGAATCAGATAGTGAGACAAATCACTTAGTCTGCAGAATCAGATACTCTTGCTAGAGTTGTCTTTTATTTTACATATACCTTTTTAATTTCTTAAATTATAAATTATTATTGTAATATCCACAGTCAAAAGATCTGTTTCTATAACTTTATACAAGTGCTATATACAGTATGTGCAAGAATAACTCTTTCAAAAGTTTTCAATAGTAGAATGGAGGAGGAGGAAGGGGAAGAAGAAATATGTTCTCAGTGTCAACTCTTCCAGATCTCTCAGGTTTCTTTCCTGTTTATTGCAGATTTAATCTTAAATTTGCATTGTCCTGTATTTGGCAAGAATCCATCTGCCCTGTATATTTTCTTGTGTGCCCTGCAGAATCTTGTCAGGAAAATTATGCTTGGTCAGTCTTTCAAATATAAATAGGAAAAGAGCCCATCTGGCAAAAAAAACCTGGCACAATTAACCAGAGTTTTTCAGACTGATTATGATGGGGAGATTGTGTTGTGAATAGTGATATTGATATCATAGCTGAAATTGCCAGCAGCATTGACTTCAGATGAATGACTCTTAATCAGTGTTTTAAGTTGAAGTTTCCTGCTTCATACATAATATTTTCTGCTAGAACAGGGGTGTTAAATTCGTATCATCACAAAATCATCATGTGGCATATCATGACTTTTTCCCCCTTCGCTAAACTGGGCATAGGCATGACCAGCCCGTGACACATCTGGCCTGTGGGCCATGGGTTTGAAAGCCCTGTTAGAAGATGGAAAAACTACGCCTCACTTTTACCTGAAAATAACAACAGCAAAAAGATGATTAGAGTCCACTGACACATATTTTTTTACCTGCAGCTTTTTTCATATCAGTATGTTCCCCCTTTTCTGTAGTCTAAACCAGACATGGTATGACTTGTGGACTTCAATTCCCAGAATTCCTGGCTGGCTCAGGAATTCTGGGAATTGAAGTCCATAAGTCATAAAAGGGCCATAATTCTCCACCCCTCCAAGTCTACACCAAGATTTTTAAAATTTAGTAACTTTAAGATGTTTGGATTTTAATTCCCCAAATTGTTGGCTGGGGAATTCCGGAAATTGAAGCCCACATGTCTTAAAGCTGCTAATTTGAAAAAGACTATTCTAAATTATAGGTATTTTCCCCACCTTTCAAGAATTGGTTTAGACATTTTTCTTTTTGTTAAGATTTTAAGGAAGGCAATTCTAGCCATTTCAGGAATAAATGTGACCAACTTTGCTCTCTTTCAATAGGCTTCGCCTCTATTTGCAACACGCCAAGAAAAGCCATGACTAGATTTTTTCCAAAACATGATAGAATGTTGTGAAATCCAGCAGCATCAGAAATTCTGGAGAGCAAATTTGCTACATTCGGGCTAAAAGAAATAACACTGCCAGCTGGGGAGATTAGAGAAGGGAAGAATGTTTGGCAGTTCTTCCCTATAATGGTCTGTTGGATCAAGTTGCTGGGCATTTTCCTGTATAACACAAAGGGCGAGGCAAACAGAACACACAAAGAGAAGTCACTGTGGGTGTGGTTTTCTTAACTACCAAGACAAAATTGGCTGCCTTTGCAATTTATGTGTCATAAACACAGTTATTAAATAAAGATCTCATTATCAAGTTTGTGCCCTAATCTTTTAGGCATTTTGTTTATAAAGCTTTACACATATTTTTCTGTTGATATCTCATTCGTCTTTTTTCTTCTTAAATGGAACTATTTAAAAATAGTAGCAAAACTGCCTTGAGTATTGGCTATGAGATGTGCCATACTGACTTTATAAATACCAATTCATGCTATTAACAGTTAAGTTTTGCTGCAAGTATACAGAACTGTGTTACTGTCTCCTGGCTCCTGCATCTACTGTGTTTAACCCTGACAAATATATTTGGACTGAATGCTGTTAGGGAACATTGCTTCATTATTGTACAAATAATTTCTTCCAGTTGCCCTAAGATTTTTTAAAAATGTTTTTTCAACCCATGAATGTATTTTATTGTCTAGAACAGGGGTATAAAACTAGCATCATCATGGCGATGTCATGTGACCTATTGGGACTTCTGTCCCCCTTTGCTAAACCGGGCATGGGCGTGGCCAGCATGTGTCACATCCAACCTGTGACCCATGACTTTGAGAGCCCTGATCTAGAAGCAGACCATCAGGGATTCTCAGGTAGTCCTCAACTAATGACTGGCCACTTAGTGACTATTCAAAATTATGATAGACCTCACCAGGGCTACTTTTGACCTGAATTCAAAGTTTCAATGACCAGGCTCCCTTTCTGTGGTCACATTTGGCATTTTGGGCACTTGACAACCCAAGTTGCACTTACCATGATTTGCAGCATCCCAAGGTCACATGATCATGATTTGTGACATTTTTGAGGCAGAAACTGGGATTCACCATAGGATTCCAGAAAAACAACCTCTTCCCTTTGTAGATAATCGCTCACTTAACAACTGCTGCAAAAAAAATATAAAATCAGGCATGGTCACCCACTGATGATCACCACAACTTGCCTGGACTCAGTTATGATAATCATTCAAGCTGTACTTTGATAATTACTTCTCCCTAAAATAAATAATTCCATAATAAATACAGTATGGATTTTGATTCCCAAATGATCCTGAAAAATAATCTGACCAATTTTTTTTAAAAAATGGTTTGAAAAATAGAAATCAGCAGGAACCAAATTGTTGGAAGTGTGAACAACAACAAGGTACCTTCTTTCATTCTTGGGGGACATGTCCCAAAGCAAAAAAAATACTGGAAAATGATTCAAACATGGTTAGAAGAGTTAAGTAAAAATAAAATTGATTTTGTCCCAGAATTATTCCTTTTAGGAATAATTTTAAAAAAACTGTAACAGAAAAACAAAATTTCTTACATTACATATATTAACAGCAGCAATAATTTCATATGCTCAGTACTGGAAGAAAAATTCCATACCACCTGAAGGCTTAATAATAATAAAAAAAATAATTAGAGTGTGTGGAAATGCATAAATTGACTATGGAATTAAAAGGGAAAGCAGACACAAAATACAATTCAGTATGGGAAACATGGTTTATTTGGATTGATAATAGATATAAGAATAGAAAATGTAAATAATGTATATAATAGATAAGAAGGTATGAAACTATTGTGTGTTGTAAGTTTTGATAGGACACAAATGTATATATAATGTCACAGTGCTATTTAATAATGATTGGTATTATGTATAAATGGTAAAAACTCAATAAAGCATTATAAAAAAAAAAATCAGGAAAGTTTTGTCAGTCATCCAAACAAACAATATTAGTTAGTGATGTTTGCTGATGCCTTCTTATCATTACAAGTGATATAGAGCTTCAGGGTCAAATGAATAAAAGCTCTAGTCTAGCTTGTTATGAAGTAAGAAATTCTACAAGGGCAGAATGAAATGTAATGACTGTAATGTTATAAATTGCCAACAGATGGCAGTACTGACAAATTATAAATACTGAAGTGATCATTAGCATTTATTCTTTCACTTTGCTTGGTTAAAAAAATGCTGTGAGAAGCGATGGTGCATTCATATCCTTTTAAGAAATGTGGCATGATATAATTTTTGACTGAGTTCCTTCAACTGAAATCCAGTGCTAAATGCATTATTTATGGGAATGACTGTGTTGGTGTGAATACTGTGCATTTCTAGACCAAAAAAAAAAGCAAAGATGGTGAACAAGAAAGAGGTGATTTGTATGATCCAGAATGAGGTGGATGAGCTGTGACCAATTTCACAGTAGAAAGGCTGACCAACTGATTCAAAATCAGTACAGAACTCAATGGAAAATTGCTTCAAAAATGTGGAAACATGACACCGCTAAGCCTCATATCTCATGAACCAACCAAGAGCCAATTGTGGAATTGGATTCTCACCCATCTTACCTCACCCACCATACAGTTCACACTTATCACCACACTATTTCTTCTTTCCTCCAAACTGAGGAGATACTTTGATGCAAAGGACTGCTAGAACCCACTAACGACCCAAAAGAGGAAGTCATTGCAGCTTTCGGAAGCTTGCCCGCTTTTGGCAGAAGTACGTAGCAAATGGTGATGATTATGTGGAGAGGTCAATACAGATAATAAAAGAGCTATTTCCAAGGATTATTTTCCTGCTTCGTTTATTAAAATATTTCTTTAAAATAAAGTTATGGAGGTAGAGGTAATGGTTTCTTTTCAGATTTAATTCTAGCCAAGAGATGAGTTTAAAATAATTGAACAAAGTTTATAAACATCAGTGGAAAATTATCATTTAAAAATCACAAAGCATATAACATAGTTTGCAAAATATAGTAAAACAGAGTTGGGAAGAAACTATAGGAAAAAAATGGTTTTCATGCAGGACTAGGTGGTGCATTCAGACCAGTGAGGAAAGGAAACTGATTCACAGGAATTCCCCATCACCACCGCCTTCTCTTGCCACAGAGGCCACCTCTGCTTCTCTGACTGCAAGTAAGTACAATTGAGGTACACCTCTGGGAAGATCAGTGGTGGTGTTGCACAGTTGAAGAATCATGGGGGAAAGCTAACCTCTAACAGCCTTCAGTTACTCAGTTCCCCTTATTATATTTCTCTCCTCCTGCTTCTCTCCTCCTGTGCTTATCCCTTTTTTCATTCTTTCTTTCTCTCTGTACATCTGGCAAATGCATATCTAGCAAGTGTAAACCTGAGTTGGGCCTTGAGTCCCCTGAGGCTCTTGTTATAAAAACTATGTGAGCTTAGGTACATTTTTTCAGCTGAATTTTCCATAACTACAATAACCTACCAACTTATTTTGCCTTGAAAAGTAAAGAAGCAACTTGAATTACTCTGTCACCCTGTATCTTTGACATATCCCATCCATGGGGGTTTGTCATAGGAAGAGAACCCAGAGGGTATATGAGGCAACTTGGCACAGTGTTCCAGTTTCTAGTAAAGCAGACTTCAACAAAAAGGTGAAAAGTGACCCTGGATGTCCAAATCAAAATAGTAAGTTATTGCCTTAAATGCCAGCAAAGCAGAATGGGCCTCTGATTCCTGGTTTATTTCTAGTTCTTTCTTAGGTGATGAAAGATCCTTGTCTTGACTGTTTCTTAAAAGCAGGCAGGCTGATCCTTCTGGGCCTTTCTCCTTCATGAATAGTTCCATTGTGTAAATATCATCCTCTATTTCTTCACCCTGGCTGGATCTGAGGCTGGAAACATATTAGAGAAAGAGAGCTTAACACTCCCGCTTTTATTTTGAAGGATAAGCCTATACTTGAAGAGGGAAAAGCAACTAGGAAACAGCAAGCAACAGTGAGCCCATTCTTTCCTTATCCCTTCAGCAGAAAATGCAAAACTGGGGGAGACACTTCTTTGCTTGTGGCATCTTTTCTTCAAAGTTAGGACCCTATCCCTTCTAGCCAGAATTTGTGTCGGAGTGGCCAAATGAATACATTTGGAATCTCACCCCTCTCCTCACTCCCAGATCCCTTCCTAGCAATCAATATGAAGCCCTGCAGACTGTAGGCACATCTGCGCAGCCAATGAAATATGCTTTCATGAGGTGCCACACAAATTAGTTCTTTCCCCTAGCAGAGCTGTGTGCCATCTTGTTAACAAAGTGGAGAAGTGCAGCTTCATTGACAGTTTACTGGAGGGCAAGTGAAGCTGTGGCGATTAGTGGATTTGTTTGCCAGTGGAAAAACATCCACCAATTACTACCCTTGATGTGGGCTAAGAAAGGAGACAGGTTCTAAGATAGGCTACAATAGCAGGTTTAATAACCTCCTTGAACTTTTAAATACAAGCACCAGGCATTTATTTCTATGTGGACCTGACATACAAGTCTTTATAGAGAAGTCCTGGTCTGCTGCTTTCTTCAGCAATTTGGGTGCTGCTGTTTCTTATCTGGATCTTTATAACTCATCTCTTGGTGTTGCTCTCCATCTACTGGAAGTCCTCCTCGGTTTGCAGCTCGTTTGATGAGAGGATAGTAACTGTGGCCAAGAGTATCTTCTCACAGTCACTCACATTTTTCTCACTCCTCAACTGAACTATTGCAATGTACTGAGGTTAGTCCAGAAAGAAACAGCTGGAGTAGTTATGGGTGTTTTCTGATTTGCCCATAATATAATACCATGATTTTGAAAATTCACTAGTTCCCAGGTAGCTTTTGGGTGCATCTGAAGGTTCTGGTTGTCATCTTCAAATCCTTAAATGATTCAGAATGTTGACATCTGTAGGGTTGCTCCCCACCTATTCCTCAATACTCATTCATTGGGAAATTAAGCAGAACATGACTTTTTCATCACATCTTGGGGGCTGGAATGATACATTTGGTTCTAACAATTTCTAGAAAATTTCTTTATTTAATGAGTCATACATATATTAAATTCCAAGGCTTATATAGTTAATTTTATGAACATTGTTGTTACTTATTGTCTTTTGAATAATCTTAACCCAATCTACAATTGTTGGAAATATGTACATTGCTCAGAGTTGCCTTGGAGTATGTTATTTTATAAGCCCAATAAACTAAGTAAATAAGTAAATGCCAGCCTAGCATCATAAAGCAAAGTGCTCAAGGAGGGAAACTGGCAGTAAACAGCAAGGATGTGCCCACAGTGAACCAAAGAGCCAATAGGAATTGGGCAGGTCTCAGTCTTTGCTGCTCCATTACCACAGAAGCAACACAAACAATGCATATAGCACAGCTTATGTTGCAAACCATGGAAATCAATACTTCCATGCTGAATTTAAAAACAATCCCTATATCTCCTAGGTGAAGGAAAGGCCACGTGGAATTGATGTGTCCTTAAAGAACAGTTAATCAGAAATCTACAAGCCAAAATTACGGGAATGTATGTATATGCCCTGGAATTCAGGAGGGACTATGCACCCCTCAGTAACAGTTACAGCTTGCCTAATTTTTCACAAATCAGTCCTCTTTTAAAACCATCCTAACTGGCTTTCATAAAAAAAGTGTCCTCATGACTCTGAGTTTTAGCAGGAGAGGGAAACTCTCCCTCCACATTATGTCTGCTTTAAGTTGATTTTATACATCTCTGTCATGTCTCCCATTACTTTCTTGCATTCCAAGCTAAAATGCCTCATTTTGTGCTATCATTTCCCCTATCATTTTAGTAATTCTTTTCTGCAGCTTTTTCAATTTTAAAGAACAATAAGCACCAGACAATACTCCAAAGCATAATCTCACCACCCTAGGCTTGCTTTGCCACTCACATGGACAGGCAGGAACTGTGGAAGCCATAGAAAGCAGCAGCAGCAGCTTCTCTCTTCTGCTTAAAATTTATACAAAGCAACCTGGGGAGAAAGCATTAGGAGGCCTCTCTGCACACTTACTGACTAGATTCACTAGTAATGAACCAAAGTCATGGTTAACAGGACAGATTAATGATCAAATCAAAAGTGCTTATGTGAGTATGTGAGCCAGCAATTTACCCCACCCCGCATTTTCTGTAAATTTTAAGTTCACAGGACCAAACTCAGATTAAACTTCTACAAAGACCACCTGTGTGGTTGTGTTCATCAAGCTTTGACATAGTGTGTCACATGATCTTTGCCACTCTGTACTATAGAGGATTGGGCTAGCGATCAATTGAATGTGGGGATGAGGTAACTATACCTTTTATTTCTTCTCCCAATGATTTTCAGTACAGGGGGTCATTCCAAGGATTTCTTGGTCAACATTGGATATGGATTTTTGTCCATTCTGTTTTAATAAAGTTCATTGATAGGCTGTTTTTCCTTCAAAATAAAAGTTGCTAGGTTAAGTATCTGGTTATCAGGGAAGACTAATGTATTAATGTGCAGGTGAATTTAGCTTAAATACTGTACTCTGGAATGTTGCTGAACAATAATGTTTCCCATAGTAGGCAAACTGCTGGGGTTGCTTAGTATTGTGGTTAACACCATATGGAGGCCATTGCAATTCCTGCTGCAATGTTGCTAGCAGGTCCCCAGAGTGTCTTTTCAGATGGTGGGGGAGAGGAATGAATACCAAATAATGTCTTCTTTATTTTGGATATATAGAAACCAAAAGATAGATCAGCAAAGTGGCACTTTTGTTGTGAAATTTCCCCAGTACAAACCACTAATGTTAAACAACAAAAAAACTGCTCTTCATTTTGCCCAAACAGCATTAACCCTGTCTGTGGCTTTGCAGGTATGACAAATATCCACTGGCCTGTTCTATTAGAGAGTTGCCCGTCTACTGATTTTGCTTTTGGGTTAATCCCAGATACAGTACAGATTTTTTGACCACTTATTCTGTGGCACAAAATATTCACTTTTCTGAAGTGTAAGCTTTTTCAGTATTTCCTTAAAATAAAGCAGTAGTGACCCAGGAGGAAGATTCAACTCTCTGGATTATTTTGAACTGATTGGCCAGGATTTTTGACTGCCAATTGTTAAAGAGTACAAGCAAAAAATGTTCTCCGCACCCCCACCCCCATACAGACAATACACTGACCTGTAGAAAGCCTGGGATGTATATTTTGCGAGGGAGACATGTTAGCTCTGCTCAAATGCCACCACCACCATTCAAAACAAATTTTTGCTGCAGTTCCATGTGATGAGATTTAAAGCAGATCTCCCAAACCTGAAGAAACTTAATCTGGATATAAAATACAGATACAGAAGGGTTTTTTGTTTTTGTATTTCAACAAGCAAAATATAAATGGATATAAATAAGACTGTCTTGCTTCGTTTGTTATGAAGATTTAAAAACAATTGTAGGCTTGCAGGGACTCCTCTCCCCCATCATACAGTAGGTAGCCACATCGTCTGTTCCCACTTTCCTTCCATGGTTCCCATGTCGTAATCCTTCCTCCCAGCTACACAACAGGCAGAAACCCAAGAGATGCCTCTTCCGTTCCTAGTGTAAAGGGACATCAAATTAAAATGTTTATGGTTAATTTCCTGTCTGTTGTCAACCGCCGTTAAGGGACCAGAGGAGATACGTGTATCACAATAAGATTCATTTGCAAGAGAAAAACGCGTCCAGCTGACTCTCACGTCCCGCCCATCCCGTGCATCAAGATGGCAGCATTCCTTCTGTGCATTCCTCCACTCATTCCCCCCTCCTCCTCCTGCTGTTTCCATCATACAGTTCTTCTATAGCTCGAGATGAGGCAATGCATCTTGGGATTTGTAGTATGCACTATTTCATCGGGCATTGGCTTCATTTACAAATGCAGGCTCTTTCTACAGGCGTTCCTATTCAACGAAGATATTCTTTCCTTGTATTTTACTACAATTCCTATACTCACCATTTCTGAAGTCAAGCTGTTCCACTGATTAATTGTTCGAACTATCAAGAAATGTCTCCTTATTTCTAGGTTGGTTCTCTTCCTGATTAGTTTCTATCCGTGGTTTCTTGTTTTGCTTCCAGGTGCTTTGGAGAATAGGTTGATCGCCTCTTCTTTGGGCCGTCCCTCAAATATTGGAATACTGCTACCATGTCGCCCCTGGTCTTCTTTTCATTAAAGATCCTTCTTTAGAGATCCTTCTTTAATAAAGGGTCTGTTTCTGGAAGGCTAGCTATTCCTGCCATCTGCAAATTTGATGAGTTCCTCTTCCAACCCTCATCCAAATTGTTTATGAAGATATTGAAAAGTATGGACCTAAGATAGACCCTTAAGGTAGCTCACTGCATTCTTCTTTCCATGAAAATGCAGTTCACTAAGGACTATATGTTGAATGAGATTGGTCAGCCTATTACTAATCCATCTAGCAGTGATGCTGTCTAATCCACATTTGGTACCACTTTATATGGCAACTGTAAGACTACATTTGGAATACTATATCCAGTTCTGGTCATCATATACAAAAAAGATTTTGAGACTCTAGAAAGAGAGCAGAAAACAGCAACAAAGATGATTAGGGACCTGGAAACTAAACCATACAATGAACGATTGCAGGAACTAGGGTTTTATATCTAAAAAAGAGAAAGGGTAACATGATAACAGTCTTCCAATATTTATGTCACAGACAAAAGATGGTTGATCTATTTTCCAAAGCATCTGAAGGCAGGACAAGAAGTAATGGATAGAAAATTATCAAAGGGAAATCCAACCTAGAATTAAGGAGAAATTTCTTATTGTAACAGCAATTAATCATGGCTTGCCTCCAGAAGTTGTGAATGTTCCATCCACTGGAAGTTTTCAAGAAGAGATTGGACAGCCATTTATCCAGAATGCTTTTGCAGAGAGTTGGAATAGAAGACCTCCAGGATCCCACTCAATTCTGGGTTTTAAATTCTAATAGGAAGAATAACAATATATATACAGTGTCCCTTTAATATTTTTAGCACAGCCCTATCAGTACACATTATTTATAGGACCCAATTTGCTAACCAATTTTTGGCCAGGTAAAAGGCATGACTGAAGCTTCACTGTGTAAAAAATAATGCTGTGATATGCACATATATGCAGAAATAGAACATGCTCCCTTGGAATTGCTGCAATCTTAATGGTTATACATTTTGCAAAACAATCACAGCAAAACAATATTAGGGCAGAGTTTTCAATCAGTCCACCTGTTACTGGGCAGGATGACTGAAAAGGAGTGTAATTGTTATTTTCCAAGCTAATCAAAATTAAAAATCCTGCAAACAAGAATCTGGAGATGAGAGGAAAGGACTGTACCTTAGTTTTATTTTGTCTAGTGTGTTGATTATACACGTGCAGGGAATCATTTGCCTTAAGGAGCAATCTATTATGATTTTTTCCCTTTCTGAGATGGTACAGTCTAGACTCTGATCATCTGAGCAAAAAATAAGCCTTTGGCAGGCTTTACCATTGCTGTGGTAATTGCTGTAGGATTACATTGTGTTGCAGTTATACCAATTGTATATTGCTGGTAAAGAATTACAGTAGCACTAAGCAGTGAAACAAATCTGGTTCTGTACTGCCACCTGCAGGAAATTATGCAAATAGCTTGTGATTTTTAGTGTCTATTCTCAGTACATGTAAATCTAGGCTGGAGTATTGTTCCATTTTTACTTAGGATTTTTTTTTTTTAAAGTAAGAGTAAGAAAATTTGGCCTCATGATTGAACTGTGAACATCTGGTCCTGAAACACTGTTGAAATTAAGTGTAGTCTTATTTGGTAGAAACTCCACAAAATCCTCTCAGCTTGAAAAAGGTAGAAACAGTGATGGCCTTCAATGTCAATAATAATCAGTATTAGGTAACATCTTATTTGTTCCCTACTTGCTTTGCTAATAGTTTTATTTATTAATTAATCAAATTGTTCTTCAAGAAGGAAATTGCATCCAAGACTATCCTGTTTATCCAAAGTCACACCTGGTAAATCTTCTCTGGTTCTCTTCATTCAGAAAAGAACCTCCAAAAATCCAGTGTGATTTCAAAACTGCAGATGTCTGAGAGTTACATCTGCTAATGAATGTATTCAAGCAGAAGGGATCCAGTCTCTATTGTAGAGACTTGACTGAACTTCTAATGCCAGGCTTTAAAGCAGTGTTTCTCAAACTTGGCAACTTTAAGCATGGCTGGCTGGGGAATCCTGGGAGTTGAAGTCTACACATCTTAAAGTTGTTGAAGTTGAGAAACACTGTTTTAAAGAATCAAAACTACCACGTGATGTACAGTATAGCTAATGGTGAGACTTAATGAAAAATGCAGCCTAGGACATTTTGAGTTCATCATGTGGGTTATACAGTAGCTGCACTAGGAAGGCAGTAATTATAAAACTCTAAAATAATTTCAGGAATAAATTGTGGATGACAAGCAATCCCAGTGAAAGAAGGGTGGGATCCTGTATTCAAGATGCAGTTCTACTATTTGGCTCACAAGAAATGCAGAAAAAGACCTCACCTAAAAACTCCAGATGGATAATATGTGGTTCATTTTTTTATAGTATTACTAAGTTGCAACTCTTAGCATTACTCATACTGGCAGAGGCTGCTGGGAATTTTAACTCAAAAGGTGGCCACCTCTGCCTTCAGATTTGATCTAAGAGTCAGCAAAGAACAAATGAACAGATATATCACAGTGCCTGAAATCAGTCACTGCTGAGGCTGCTTCTTGTTTCATTTTCCAGCTAAGGACTTCATCTTTCAGAGGCTGAGACTAAACCTGATATTGAAAGGATATCCTGTAAAGCTTTCCAGATGCTGCTGTTCCAAGTCACTTTGCCAAGCCTAAACACAAAAAAAGAATAAATACTGTTCAGGGGGTATTTAAATATACCCTCCTTGGCTCTTAACCCATCACAGTTCCTGTTGAGCTTCATTGTGGGTGTTCATTCTAATGCATTGCAGCATGCCCATGTTTTCAGTCTAATGCATACTTTCATAGGAATTAATCTTAAACTTAGTGGAGCTGATGAGCTACTATTATGTGCAGGATAGGTTTGAAAAAAACGAACCTTAATAAAATCAATTTTGAATCTGAATCCATGACCAACCTTTTATTCCCTACATTGGAGCTATTTCCTTGGCAGGTCTTGTGTGCCCTTGGAAATCCATCAACTCCACTTCATTACATTTACACAAAGGCTTTTGCTTTCATTCAAGCATTCTCAGCTGAACACCCTGCAGATGTCTTAGAGTTACTACCAAGAATTTCCAACAAGATATATAGACACCTATTCAAAACTAAGAGATATTAATTCTACAGATAATATAAAATTATAGGTTTTCCATATATGTGTGTGCACACACACATGCGCATGCACACACAAAACAAAATGGTACCTCCTTACTGCTTCTGTAGCAAAAAACAACAACAACCCTGACTTAATATTGGAAAATATCACTAGAAAGTTATTCCTAACTATCCAGATGCAAAATCAAAGATGATTATGCACAGGAACCAGCAGCTAGCAATTTCCCAGATAACCACTGGACTTGAAAGACCACCTGCTAATCAAAATCTCTGTTGCACCTCTGCATGATAAATCATCCAATCTGTCCAACTTCTATTAGCTCTGCTGGAGATGGATAATTCAGTATCTCTTTCTGTGAGGTGTGACTGAAACATTTACAGAGCAACAGCCTATTGTTATTTTTGGTTGAGACAATGTTTTGGGCTGGCTGACTTAGAATCTAAAAGGAGCAGCCAGTGCTACAGTTTTTGCAGAAACTGAACATGAATACCTTCTCAAGAAAGGTTACAGTTACTTTTATGGAGGATGAGAGTAAACAGAAAAGATGTAATACTTAACAGTATTGCTGTAGGAACACTGAAAAACACAACTTTTAAGAGAGAGATCTACAAAAGTTCCTCAGCAGAATTCGCCAATCTAGTGCTGCCTTGTTATGCTTTATTACAATGCCTATGATCCCCTGAAAACTTTACTGTTAATGCTGCCTTAAGGCTAAAGTACAAATAGCTTGAGAGAAATATGATTGGCTCTCCACGCATGTATGCCTTTATTGCAGAAGGAATAAAAGCTCACTGGTTATGGGGGCCTTTTTGCAGAAAAGAATTTGTTTTAATCCTCACACTGATTTCTTGATTGAAATGGATTCTTGAAACAAGTATAAACTTCCCTGGATGATATGAGATAACCATCATGGTGATCTGTCTTTCCTAAACAGTAATTCATAGGAGGCTTGTGTAAAGGAGTAGCAATCTTCTCTCCCTTGTTACTTTCCCAATTGAGTCACAGCCTCCATGCTCAAGCTGCATGTTATTAGGGGAGACACTAGTGATCCACAGAAAAATGTATCGAAATATTCAAGTTACATATCATGTTAAGCTTTGTTGCTCCTCCTACATTTCTCCAAATTCAAGATGGGTTAAGCCCCTGTCACACTGCACCAACAGATGCAAAGAGGATGTAAAACAGACAAAAAACCTTGCCATCCGTTGGAAAACGCGATGTACTCACTGCCTCCGTTTTGCTTCCTCTCTATCCGTCCAGCATCCGTTTATTGACATTTCATCCGCTCCAAAAGTTTTGGGCTGCCTAAAACTTTTGCGTGGAAAATGTATCCAATTCGTCCGTTCTGCATCCGCTACGCATCTGCTAGGCATCCGTTACGCATCTGTTACGCATCCGCTATATCCGCTAGGCATCCGCTGCTTATCCGCGCAACTCCATCCGCCCGGACGCAGGGAGGAAGCAGAACGGACACGGAATGGATGCAGAACGAATGCAGAACGGATGCCTAGCGGAAACAAAGCATTTAAAACGGAAAAAACGTCCGCAGAGGGGACCTATCTCGGATATTAAGGATGTCTAGAGGATGCCTAGAGGATGCCTAGAAGATGCCTAGAGGATGCCTAGAGGATGCAAAGGGACACCTATACTGCCTATAAAAAGGGGGAGCAACTCGTCTGCATCTCACTTTCAGACCAGCAGTCCAGCTGTGCAGACCTCTGCAGCCTTCATCTGCCTCTTCCGCTTCCACAGCATCCAGTCATGTCCACCATGGATTGCGACAAAATCCTTTCGGCAGCCAACATCCTTCTGCAACACTGCGAAACCATCTACAGTCTCTGTGAACAGTACTACGGGAAGAAAAGGAGGCACCCAAAAAAAGTCTGGCTCCGAAGATGGTTCACCAGAAGAGCACAGTACGTACTTTATGACAAGCTGATTGTGGAGCTCAGGAGCGAAGACACTCGGGCGTTCCAGAACTTCATGAGGATGCCTCCAGCCATGTTTGACGAAGTTGTGCAGCGCCTGACACCCAGGTTGACCAAGACAAACACCAACTTCCGGCCCAGCCTGAAACCTGGGCTCAAGGTGGCACTCACTCTGCGCCACCTGGCCTCAGGGACCACCTACAGGAGCATGCAAGTACGGCTGGAGATTGCCACCCAGCACCATCAGCTTTGTGGTCAGAGAAGTGGTGCAGGCCATCATTGAAGAATACAAGGAGGAGCTCCTCCAGTGCCCCTCCACTGAAGAAGGATGGAAGAAAGTTGCAGAGCAGTGGTATCAGAGGTGGAACTTCCCCCACACCGTTGGAGCCATCGATGGCAAGCACGTGGCCTGCAAAGCTCCAGCCAACTTAGGGTCCAGTTATCACAACTACAAGGGCTTCTTCAGCATCATCCTCTTCGCCATGGTCGATGCTGACTACAAGTTCATGTACATCGATGTTTCAGGCAACGGGTCATGTTCAGATGCCCAGGTATACAACACCAGTGACCTCAAGGAGGGGGTGGAACGCAACCTCATCATGGGCTTCCCAGATCCAGACCCGATGCCCAATGACACGCAAGATGTGCCCTACTTCATCATGGGGGATGACGCCTTCTCCCTCACAACCTACCTCATGAAGCCCTACACCTCCAAATACCTCACCCGTGAAGAGAGGATCTTCAACTACAGGCTGTCCAGGTCAAGGCGGGTGGTGGAGAACGCCTTTGGCATCCTGGCCAACAGGTTCCAGGTACTTCTCACCAACATGCAGCATCGCCCAGAGACCGTGAGGAGGATCGTGGAAGCTTGCTGCATCCTGCACAATCTCATGCGCACCCGCTACCCAGTCTTGCAGAACAGGCTCGTGGACCTCCAGCAAGGCAATGGGGACATGGAGCCTGGGGAATGGAGGCAAGGGCAAAACCTGATCAACACTGAGGATGTGCAAGGGCCCAACAGAGCCTCACATGAGGTGAAGAAGCAGCGCAACCTCCTGAAACACTGGTGCAACTCCCCAGCTGTAGCGGTGGAGTGGCAAGACAGGATGGTAGATGCTTAATGGATGGTTCCTTCAGCCTGTCTCATCACACTGATGAGATTGGCCCATGTATGTTGGGTGGGCCTACAATGAACAGGGCATTTAGTAAAGAGTTGTGTTTATGTTGACATGTGTGGATCAATGCTTACATTGTAATTGATAATGAAGGACCATAGGGGTGGCACCTGGGAGGGTGGACCATACAGTCCCACTATGCTTGCACTGGAGGTTTATCTATCCCACATCTATTACCCATCCCATAGGTATCCCTGCCCATCCCATAGGTATCCCTTCCCATCCCACAGGTATCCCTTCCCATCCCACAGCTATCTTAACCCATCCCAAAGGTATCACTGCCCATCCCACTGCTATCTTAACCCATCCCACAAGCATGCAAAGACTAAACCATTTCTAAAAGTTTCCACCCAGACTATAGAAAAAAATTAATGAAGCAAGTGTGTGAAACAAAGATAAACTTTATTAATAACAAGATGTAAAATAAACATGACCCAAGTCAAGTGTCCAAATAAAGTCCACAAATATCCAGGCAGCCAGTCTCTGGCACTCCTCTTGGTCACTCGGAGGTGTGTGCCCAGTCTAAGGTGTTAGGGTGCAGGTGCTGTGGAGGTGGGTGCTGCTGCAGTGGTGGTCTGAGATGTTGTTGGAGTGCCTGGCCCCGAGAGGACAACAGGGGACTGTGTGTTGAGGAAGGTGTCGGACAGCTGGCTCAGCCCTGTGATGCTGAGAGGTCCTTCCTCCATGCCATGGGGTGTCAGTCCCAGTACTGAGGACAGATGTACTGAGGCCGGGCTTGGCTGTGGGATGGAGGAAGGAGCAGTGTAGTGGGGCTTCCTGGTCTGCAGCGGGGTGAGGGCTGGCGTGGGTGGTATCATTGGCGTGGCTGGCATCACTGTCGTGGGTGGCATTATTGTCATGGTTGGCATCGGTGGCATCATTGGAACCGGTGGCAATGGTGTCGCCTGATGACTTTGTGCCTGTATTTGGAAGGGCTGCTGTCTGTGCTGCTGGACCTCCGGGTAGCTGTAGCCCTGGTAGGTGAGGGGCTGTGGGAAGCCTTGGTATGGGAGGGACATCACTGGGGTGGAGGAGCAGACCTGGACTGGGTGGAAGCAGGTTCCTCTGGGTCTGGAGGGTTGTTAAGCAGCGTGGTGATCCTCTCCTTCACCACCTGGTACTGGGGATCCGCCATCTCCTTGAGGGTCTGGTTGACATAATTGAGGAAGGGCTTGCGGTTGGAGGAGGAGGAGTCGATGGGGACCAGCTGAGAGAGGAGACCTATGCTGGTGCGGATGGTGTCCCTGATCTCCACCAGGACCTTGTGGCTCTGCCCCTCCTGTGGTCTGGCTCTCTGCCTTACTGTGGAGGCGGAGGTGTGGGTGGATGCGGCTTCGGCAGTGGTGGACTCCATGTCTCCTTTCTCCCACCGCACCAGGGAGTCCTCCTTGTTCTCCACCACGCTTTCAACACCTGCCCGGGGGTTCTCCGCCATGGCACGCTCCACAGATACCTGCATGGAGACAGGGACTGACTCTCGGCTGCCAGAGGACTGGCTCCCAGCAGGCTGCCGGAGAGAGGGGGTAGAGATTTGGGCTCCTGGTGCTCCTCGGTGGCAGATCTCACCCTCCAGGAAGCTGCACCTGGCCATGACATAGTTCTCTCTGTCCATCAGCTTAACCGTGGCCTGGCCAGATTTTTTGAGGTGCAGCTTCCCATACCAGGTGTGCATGTGCTTCCACCAGCCGAGGAGCACATCCGATGTGGAGCCCAGACTCTCCGCCCTCTCTCTCCAAGCAGCCTGCTTCTGCTTGGTGTCCCTGTACAGCCGGTGTCCCTTCCGCCACAGATAGTCATTCTCTCTCAGCCACTCCAGCACCTCATCCTCGTGTGCTTCCTCAATGTAGTACTGCCTCCTGTCCCGTTGTTGCATACGCCTCTTCCTCCCTTTGGCAGGACAAGATGGGCCCTCATCAGAGGGGCTTCCAGGTTGTAGGGGCTGCTCCTCCACCCCAACAGCAGCAGCAGCAGCAGCAGCAGCATCACCATCAGCATCAGCATCATCACCAGCAGGATCATAATCACAAGCAGCAGCAGCATAATCACCAGCAGGATCATAATCAGCAGCAGGATCATAATCATAAGCAGCAGCAGCATAATCACCAGCAGGATCATAATCAGCAGCAGCAGCAGCAGCAGCAGCAGCAGCAGCAGCAGCAGCAAGACCAGGATCAGCAGCAGCAGAGTAAGCACCAGCAGCAGGGTCAGCAAGACCAGGAGCACGAGCAGAACAAGCAGGACCAGCAGGACCAGCAGGACCAGGAGCAGCTTCAGCAGAGTACACAGCAGCAGAAGCACCCCCGCCAGGAGCAGCTTCAGCAGAGTACGCAGCAGAAGCACCACTGCCAGGAGCAGCTACAGCAGAAGCTCAAGCAACAGAAGAGCAAGCCCAAGCAGCAGAAGCCCCAGCAGAAGATGAGTCAGGGACATGGGGCGGGAGGATGGCCCTGTCTCTCTTGCCAGGGATGGCGGCAGGTTGCTGAGACTTTCGCTTCTTCCCCATGGTTGTGGGGTTGCTGGCTGGCAGGAAGGCTTGCAGGAAGGCTGGCAGGCACCAAAGCTGGCAGGAAGCCTGGCAGGAAGTCTGGCAGGAAGCCTGGCAGGAAGCCTGTTAGGAAGGCTGGCAGGAAGGCTGGCAGGAAGGCAGGCAGCAAGGCTGGCAGGGAGGCTGGAAGGCAGGCTGGCAGCAAGGCTGGCAGCAAGGCTGGCAGGGAGGCTGGAAGGCAGGCTGGCAGCAAAGCTGGAAGGGAGGCTGGAAGGCAGGCTGCCAGCAAGACTGGAAGGGAGGCTGGAAGGCAGGCTGCCAGCAAGGCTGGCAGGGAGGCTGCCCAGGAGGCTAGGAGGCAGGCTGGGAGGCAGGCTTGGAGGCAGGCTGGCAGCAAGGCTTGCAGGCAGACATGCAGGCAAGAACTCGAGGTATCCAGCAGCAGGTCTTTCCTCCAAATGCTGGCCACGTGCGAGCTGCTTCCCTTTATATCCGCAGGGCTTGCGCATTGCATCCCCCCCGCATGCACAATTAACACCAGGCATCCGTTAGGCTTCCGCTGTGCATCCGCTAGGCTTCCGCTGTGCATCCGCTTCATCCGCTGTGCATCCGTTCTGCATCCGTTGTTTCCGTTCCGCATCCGCTTTGCTGAGCCCCCCCCCGGAAGCCTAGCGGATGCACCATCCGCTTCCATCCGCTGGTTCCACATCCGCTTTGCATCCGTCCTGCGTCTTCCCCGCGTCCGTGTTATCCGCTCCAATTATGCAAATTTTCACCCTTTTTGAGCGCGGATACAACGGATGTAACATTTTTCTCTTCCGTTGTGACCTTTTTGCATCCGTTGGGCAGTGTGACACAGCCTTTAGAACAGGAGTGGGATTCAAAAATTTTAACAACCAGTTATGTGGGCATGGCTAAGGTAGTGGGTGTGGCTTGGTGTTCATGTGACTGGGTGGACATGGCTTGGTGATCATGTGACTGGCTGGGCATGGCCCACTCAACTTCACTCACATTGAGGCACACATCTCCTCGCCTGGCCTCTCATGACTGTGGGGATGCTGCAACAGTCGTAAGTGTGAAAAATGGTCAAAAGTCATTTTTTTCAGTGCTACTGTAATTTTGAATGGTCACTCCACACAAGCAAAGTACCAGCAAAGAATGAAAAAAAAGAGAAGTTCCTGAGACAGGAAGTCTAGTCCTGCCAAGAATGTAATAAGGGTTAACGGAGAGGCAGTTTCTGTAAGCAACACCAGAATGTTTCCTTCCTGCCTTCCTTACAGGATTAGGCCAGTAATTTCTTCTAACAACCGGTTCTCCGAACTGCTTAGAATGTGAATAACCAATTCTAGTGAATAGGTGCAAACTGGTAGAATCCCACCCCTGGGTTAGAACTGGGGGAATTCATGAAGTCCCAGCCCATTTAGAAAGCCCCAGATTTGGAAAGGCTGTCCAAAATCAGTAGAAAGGAGAAAAGGGAAACATACTATTAATAGACCAATTTGAATTTTGGGCTGTGATAGAATGAACTGTGGATAGAAAAAAAATCAAAGTCAAGTAACTTAAGAAGTTGCCTGATCAGGAATCCTGTTGCTTTTATCACTCGCTGGCCACAAAAAGTACAAGCACTTGGTAAGTAAGCCAGCATGCTTATGTGAAAAAGAGGGGAGGGGGCAAGGCAGTTGCTGACATTCATTTCCTGGAATCTGGTTTACCTCCAAGGCAAAAAACAAGATTAGGAAATGCTGCAAATCCTGAACTGAGAGAAATGGAGATACTGATTTCAAGAAAAAAATACTTTTTAATTATTAGTGGATGGATTGCATCAAGGCATGGCTGAGCTAGAGAAGGCAAGTGGATTCATGCTTGTCAAGAAAATTCCAATTCTGCAGACTCTGATGGTAAATACATTCTGAGAGAAGTTGTTAGCAAATCACTTCTGTGCCATTCAGGTGAAAAAAAGAGCACGAAAACATGCAGTTAGCCACAGAGGTGGAGTTCAACCTAAAAGAAACTTGACTTTTAAAAAAGTTACTTTTAGAGTTTTTAAAATCTCATCTTTATTATTTTTATAAATAATTCAAGACAACAAGCCTAATATGCCTTCCTCCAATTTTCCCTTCAAAAAAACAATTCTGTGATGTGGTGACTTGGACTGTGAGAGTAAGTGACAGGTCCAAGGTCACCCATTGCTGTCATACCTAAGGTGGGACTAGAACTTACAGTTTTATTCCTGTTGCTTTTTAGAGAATCAAACTGGTTTTCTTTGGTGTTGTATCAAACATTATAAGCAAGTTCAAATGTTGGATATCTATAAAGAAATACCCTCAAGAATCTGAGTTAAGTAAAACTGGTTGCCTGGATGCCAATGAATGCATTAAATCCTCAAACAAGCTTGCCTCATTCCTGCATTACAGTTTTACCAAGAATGAACATATTTTCCTTTCCTCAGGTATTTTAGGAACCAGTTTATAGATCCGAAAGACTGTTTTCCCTGCTGGTTTTATTGTGATTTCATCTGTGGCATTTATTGCTTGTTCTTGTCTTTTTTATCTTTATTGCATTTATTATTGATGCTATTGATTTTTATACTGTTTTTATTGTCTCAAACAACTATTGATTCCAAGTTGCATTTTTAAAAACTGACCAGCACCTTGTAGGAAAATATGGTGGATTGCAAATGTAATAAATCATAGAGCTTTTTATTTCATCCAGGACCGTAATTGGAAATAAAAAATGGTCAGTGGCACACTGTGACTCCCTTTTGATGCTTGGTTAGCAAATCATAGCTCAGAGCTTCTCAACCTTGGAAACTTTAAGATAGGTGACTTTAATTCACAGAAATCCTCAGCCAGTATGGCTAGCTAGGGAATTCTGGGAGTTGAGGTCCATCTGTCATAATGATATCAAGATTGAGATACACTGAATTAGCTCAATTTACAAAAGTAGTTTAAGATCAGTCACTGAAAGGGGGGATAACACGAATATAATTATCACTTCTTTCAATGTTTGTCATTTATGTAGTTCCCAATGTTGGTTTTCATGGTTTTTAAAGTTTTAATTGGCTATATACATCAAGTTTTGGGATACAGGATAAAAGCAAATAAATTTTGTCTCAAGGGTATACTTTTACCTGAATCACTACTGCCTTTTCTTTTGAGGAATCAGTAATTTATTTTCCCTTTCCCTGGATTCTTTAACATCAAGTAGGTTTGTACTGAATGCAAAAGAATAAAAGCTGCCAGCTCTAATTAGATTTCAATCAGCCATCTGAGCTGGGGTTTCAAGAGAAGATTTCAATGCTGTTCTCAAGAACTATTGTTTTTTAGATAGGAGAGAAAGCTAAACTGATGGAACAGTGACAAATTAACAAACAGTATTTTTTTTAATAACAATCATCTCTGAAAACCTATATTCAGGATTCCCTATCTAGTTAACTCTAGTGATTTGAATTTCACTTGGCACAATCCTCTGGTTAGCAGAAAAAATCCCACCCAGGGGTGGGATTCAAATTTTTTAACAACCAGTTCTGTGGGCGTTGGCTTTGTTGGTGGACGTTGTTTGGTGGTCATCTTATTGGCTGGGCGTGGCCAACTCAATATCACTTACATTGAGGCACGCATCCCCTTGCCTGGCCTCTCATGACTGTGGGGATGCTGCAACAGTCATAAGTGTGAAAAATGGTCATAAGTCACTTTTTTCAGTGCCATTGTAACTTTAAGTGATCACTCCACACAAGCAAAGTATCAGCAAAGGAGGGGAAACAACTCAAGAGAAGTTCCTGAGACAGGAAGTCCAGTCCTGTCAAGAATGTGATAAGGGTTAACGGAGAGGCAGTTTCTATAAGCAACACCAGAATGTTTCCTTCCTGCCTTCCTTACAGGATTAGGCTAGTAATTTCTTCTAACAACCGATTCTTCGAACTGTTTAGACTGCTAACAACCGGTTCTAGTAAATAGGTGCGAACTGGTAGAATCCCACCCCTGGGATTGCCTGACACTCTAAAAATGCAGCATTTTACATCAAGAGATTTTCACTTTAATTCATGGAGTCTTTGGCTCTAATGAAGATGGCTTGGTAAATATATCAAAACCTTGGATTTTTTTTTTTTAAAGTTTAAAGACATATAAGTACTGTGCTTTGCAGTCAAAGGCCTCAGGTCTTTAATCACTAACAATTCTCCGAATGTAGAATTCTGGTTGATTTGCTAGTTGCTCAAGTTTTATTTTCCCAGACATTGCTCCTGTGCCTTTAACAGAAATTTTCTTGCCAACTTAAGCAATAGCCTTTCTGCCATCTCTGTGCCAGGAAAAACTTCCATCCTTCATTTGAACGTTACTTTTTTTTTTTTAATGTACCCATAAATTGGTAGCACTAGTGTTTTTTACATGGTGGCTTATTTTAAAAAATATGTAAATTTTCCCAGTTGCTGAATGTCTTTGTGATGGTATTTTCCTGAGGAAATTAGCTTGAGGAAAGAAATATGTAAGGAGAATTGGTAGAAGAGGACTTTTGCAATATTTCATTTTTAACTTGCAGTGTTTACTAATCCTTCCCCTAATATTGGGTATAGTGCCCAATTTTCTTAACTAGTTATCATCATGTTGAAGAGAACAATGTGTACTGGTGGTCCTTGATTTATGACTGGTCTATTATCAACCATTCAAAATTTTGATGGCTACCTTGTGGAAAGGCAAGTAGACTAAAATGGTAAATGCAGGGATGAAGCAGCAGTGGTCCTCTAGATGCAACCTCACTATATAGGCTTGGAACTGTTGCTCAAAAGCAACTCCTGCTGCCTACAAGTACACCTAAAACATACAAATCACTATAGTGATTTAATAAGACAACCTCTAACCCTCTAATCACACTACATATTAGACCTTGAAGAAATTAACCATATTTTAGCCTAATAAATTGGCTAAATACACCATGGCCTTTGAGGTTTATGGTCAAATCTGTCATGTGAAGTCAAAACTTTGGGCTCTACAAACCACATTTCAGTTAGTCAAGGAGCAGTGCATTATGCACACATAGTTCATGTGAATTATAAAGGACCTGTGCTCTTTCAAGTGGTGCTAACTACATCTCCCAGACCAGCTGACATGGCAAATAGTAAGGAATGCTATCTGTTGCAGTTCCTCAACGTATGGGAAGCGACATATTCCCTACCCTTGCCAAATGTGAATACACATACTTTTAAAAATATTTTATTTCTATACTTGCTACTTTCTTCATGCAACTGTGATGCCAGAGCTTTCCCAAGTGTTACATATATTATATTTTTTATACTGCTTATAGGGATAATATTTTTGAAAAAAACAACTCTTACTACTTTAAAAAACTGGGTCAAGTGGATATTTGTTTTCTCTCTGATGAACTCATTTCCACATGAAGTAAAGTTCTATTAAAAAAACACTAATGGAATATTTCAAATATTTTTGCATTTCATTTTCTCACAGAGCTTCAAAACTGCAAAACAATATATAATTAATCTACTACTAATAAAGTCAGAATATCAGCTATGGTGTAAGATTAGATGATTAAACCAAAGCAAGGGAGAACACCTGCAGTAAACATGCTAAACCTGGAATGCAAATATTTCCAGAAGGGGATTTTGCAATAGGCATTGCCACTGAAAAAGATCCAGTCTTTGGTTGCCACCTTTTGTTTAATTTCAAAAGGTATGGATATTCTCAGCCAGGGTTCAGATGATAATTGCACTGAACAGCAAGGCTTCCAGTGGGGAGACTATCATGAAGACCTGGGCTCAGGCCTTAAAAACAGCAGTTTGTACTGTGCCCTGCAACATATTTGAAGAAGCAAGTAGACAAAGTTAACATTGGCAAAGTAACAGAAAACAGATAATCAGAGTTGGAAGGGACTTTGTAGGTCATCTAATCCAATCCCCCCCGCCTAAGCAGGAGACCCTACACCATTCCTGACAAATGGCAGTCCAATCTCTCCTTGAAAGTCTCAAGTTATGGTACTCCCACAACTTCCAAGGGCAAGCTGTTCCATTACATTGGTTGATTGTTCTCATTGTCAGAAAGTTTCTCCTCATTTCCAAGTTAAATCTCTCCTTGTTCAATTTCCAACCATTATCCTTTGTCTGGCCTTTGGGTGCTTTAGAAAATAGCTTGACCCCTTCCACCCTGTGGCAGCCCCTCAAATATTGGAAGACCGCTATCATATCTCCCCTGGTCCTTCTCTTCACTAGACTAGCCATGCCAGGTTTCTGTAACTGTTCTTCATGTTTTAGTCTCCAGTCCCCTAATCATCCTGGTTGCTCTTCCCTGTACTTTTTCTAGAATCTCAGCATCTTTTTTTTAATGTGGTGACCAGAACTCAATGCAATACTCTAGGTGTGGTCTTACTAAGGCTTTATAGAGTGGTATTAGTACTTCCCTTGATCTTGATTCTGTCCCTCTGTTAATACAATTTAGGATTGCATTAGCTTTTTTGGCTGCTGCTGCACACTGCTGGCTCATATTTAGCTGGTTGTCCACTCAGACTCCTCTCACAGTTACTGCTTTGAGCCTGGTTTCACCCAGTCTATATGTGTACTTTTGGTTTTTCTTGCCTAAGTGTAGGACTTTACTTTTCTCTACATTGAATTTCATTTTGTTAAATATGGCCCAGTGTTCTAGTCTGTCAAGGTTCATCTAGATCTTGAGCCTATCTTCTTGGGAGTTAGCTATTCCTGCCAGCTTAGTATCATCTGCAAATTTGGTAAATTTCTCTTCTATTCCCTCATCTAAGTCGTTAATGAAGATATTGAAGAGTACTGGGCCTAAGAATCTTGTGGGACCCCACTGCCTACTTTGTGTTGTGTTTACGTTTGTGTTGTTGTTGTTGGATAGCACTTTCATAGCTTTCAGTGCTCAGAAGTAATCCCACACATGAAGCTGTTAAGTTTTATATCAAACAGATTTAAACAGTTATGGAATTAATGTCTTTCACAGTGGAAATAAAACTGGCACACCATATTTGGCATCAGATACCTCTGATACCATAGCATGGTGCTTCTCAATCCTGGTAACTTTTAAGAGGTGTGGACTTCAATTCCCAGAATTCCCTAGGATGCTAGTAGGGAATTCTGAGGCTTGGTCCACCCGCTTTAACTTGCCAAGGTTGAGAAATACTGCAATAGCAGATAACCAGATAAGTACAGATCAGCACACCAGAGATTTTGCTTTTTTCTGTATTGCTTTCTTGATGTATAGTTGTCCAGATTTCTGAAACCCAGGTTGGGGAGCCCTCTACTTTCAGCCATGATGCCACTTGGGCTTCTAGAGCCCAGCTGGTGTTCAGACTTTGCAGAAGAAAGAGATGAACTATTAACCTGAATAGTAACAAGTGAAACATCTCCAGGCTGCAGGTGTTTGCCTCTTTCCTTTTAGTTTATGGAAACAGGATTAGGAGTTAAGCCACCCAGATTATGTGCATTAAAGAAAAAAAAATTGGCTTTGTTTCCAGCAAGTACATGGTGCCAACTTACTCCCACTAGATAGGCTTCCTTAATTAAGTTTCACATGTCCTTTGTCACTTGCACCCCAAATGACTCCATCTTGAATACTTTATCTCTAATAACTGGATTAAGATGAGCCTGATAACGCAACCTTTTCAAGTTCAAACTATACTGTGCACATTTACAGTTAAGGTAATAATTATATATCATTTAAAATATATCATTTTGATAAAAAAATATTCAAATCTATTTCAACTCATTTCAGCAAAATTTTTCTTTAATCATAAAACTATGAAAATAATATCTTACTATTGTAAAGCTTCTGTTTATTGTTATAAAAAAACCATCATAAATCTTGCCAGTTTTTGTAAGCAGAACCATTTCAGGACTTCAAACTGGCCCTTGAGTTTGTTATTAAACCTGTTTGGCTTTCAGGGAGCTGGCATTGGAGTAATTGGCAAAATACTGATACCATTCACTGTGTTTTAAGCTGTGGCTATGGTGTAATTCAAAAGTTCATTAGTCAAAAACCACTATTTCCTTTAAGAGATGAACATTGGGAAATATGAGTAAAACTTCCTTCTTACATTTTATTTGCAAACAGGAATTTTAAATGAACTCAAATGTTATGCCAAATTTCCTTTACCTTAGTCAGGAAAAAAAAAAGATCCCAAAAGATTGCACAAACTACACACACACACACACACACACACACACAGACACAAAGGTCTAGACTCCTTTATATGTGTGGATTTTTAACCATAAATTTCAACATTTGAATTCCCATGTGCTGAAAGGCACAAAAATCTTTCTAGGGATAAATGTTGCCAATACCCAGAAGGAAAAAATTTCAGAGACAACGAAACTATTGCCAGATCCACACAAAACTCTACAGCTTCTGCGGCTGTGGAACATATTCATGCCTAACATCAGAAAAAGTTGGGCTGAGAATATATACATATACATACACATATACATATACATATACATACACACACACACACACACACACACTCACATATATATACTGTTCAGCTTCCTTCGAGTATTATCCCACGTCATTGTAGTTGTGCTTTTAAAGTTGTAGCAACGTTTCAGCAGAATCTCATCTGCCATCATCAGACTTCTGATGATGATTATCCCAATGATTATCCCAATGACATGGGATAATACCCGAAGGAAGCTGAACAGCACACATGTAAGTACCTGCGAAAACTTAAAAAAATAAATATCTGACCTCTACGGGAGGAAATAAATAGCCAGATCAAAAGCTATGAGAAGCTGGAAGTTAAAAGAGCAGGAAT
>BLBF01000044.1:5730143-5781429 GCA_015471245.1 Laticauda colubrina
CTGGACCTGTTTCATTGGACTTGGAGTTTGATTGATTGGTGTTCCTGGTTTCTTCTGTCTGTTTTGTGGCTTTGATTGGCTGGCAACAGTCTGTTCTTGTGTTGGAGGCTTTTAGTGCAGCTTTTTATGATATATATATAATTATTATATATATTTATTATATATATTTATTATATAATTTATTATATATATATAATTATTATATATATATAATATTCCTCCTAATCATTGAAAATCATGGATATAGAAAAATAATTAGATTATGATTTCAAAACCAAGTTGGGTATTTCTGGATGAAGTAGCAAGTTATTTTGCCTGGATTCCTCCCATAAGCTATGTAATCAGGCAGACCACTTCCTTTCAGAAGAGCTCTATGGTCTGTTGCCCTGGAGTGGAGATACAAGCAGTATTTCATTCTAGAAGACACAAACGAAAAATTCAATACCTATCCCTGGTATCACAGTTGGGAGTTCCACCCTTCCCGCAGTTTGGCGGCTGAAGGTGTCTGGATGACATTACAAACACCCTCCCCCAAACAAGGCAGAAAGCTGCCTTCTAATTTCTCACAAACTTGGATGAATCTTTCCTCTGGCAGAGGCTGGAAAGCCTTTTCCAAGTCTGCCAAGTCTTCACCTAATCAACCTCCTCTCATTCTCTAAGTAAATATCCTCAGCCTGCACTACACTAGAGCAGTAAGGCTGATTTATACTTTGGCCTTCAGAAGGCTGATTTTGTCTGGCAAGCTTCACTTGTGGAGTAAACCAACTATCCAACTTTGTCTTGTATTCCCTGGGGGGGGAGGTTTGCGTGTGTGTATGTGGGGGGGAATTAAGACAATCCTCAATCCAAAGGAATTTGGCTGGTGAAAGGGAGAAGTGAATGGTGGAAAGTAGCAAGGTAGGGAAAGTATCCATGGGACAAATGAAAAAGGGGAGAACAAATGGTTGAAATGGCCTCAGAAAATAGTGTCAGATGGCACTCTTGAACCAGGATGTATCCACAACCTGGAATGACCATATGATTCTGGGATCCCAGATGTGTAAAAGAGCTATCAATCAATTCCTGGACCATCCTTCCCAGTTTCTAGGCTATCCTGGGAGAGAAAAGCCCAAGCAGCTCGTTTTTATCTGTTAATGCAGACATGTTTCAGTGGCCAATGCAATTCTAAAACATGAAATGTATCTAATCACTGCAGAGAGTTGTGGATTTGGTTAAAGGCCTGGTCCCACTGGCTGACGGACGCAAAACGTATGCATAAAGGACACAGAGGACGAGCAAAATTTTGGGGGTGGTTCCATCCGTTGTCATCCGCTCCAAAAAGTGGCAAAAATTTGCATAAACAGAACGGAAAAGAACAGAAAAGAAAAGATGTGGGTAGTATATAGCGGGGATGTTAAACGGTTGTTCATAGGAAGCCTAGCGGATGAAAGCGGATGGAAGCAGATGACACCTCTGAAAGGTTTCCGGGGGAGAATTTCGAAGCGGACGCATAGCAGAAGGGGTGGATGCATAGCAGATAAAGCGGATGCATCACGGACGCCTATAGGAAACAAAGGGGATGCCCCACGGATGTATATCGGATGCAAAGCGTTCACTGCGCATGCAGGGAGTATGAATTGCATCAGCTCCACAGATATAAAAGGATGCAGCATGCACGCGGTCAGCATACAGGGGAAAGACGTGTTGCCACATACATCTTGCAGGAACACCATGGTTCGTCAGTCAGGCAAGAAGTCTGTGCCTACTTGTTCAAGCCCTGGCAAGGTGAAGAAGGCCAGAACCAGCATCCCACCCCCGGCACTGACTCTGAAGCTGCTGCTGCTGCTGCTGCTGCTCTGGTGGACCAGCCCCAAGGCCCTCAAAGCCCTGCTGCTCAAGCCCCCGAAGGCCCTGCTGCTCAAGCCCCTGAAGGCCCTGCTGAAGCCCCTGCCAGAGGAAGAGGCAAGGGAAGGAGAAGGGAGAGAGGAAACAGTACACCGTTTCCGAGGACCATGAGGAGGTGCTGGAATGGCTGAGGAAGAATGAGTACCTCTGGAGAAAGGGCCACAGACTGTATCGGGACACCAAGAACAAGCAGGCAGCTTGGAGAGACAAGGCAGAGAGCCTAGGGTACACTGCAGAAGTACTCCTAGGATGGTGGAAGCACATGCACACCTGGTATGGCAAGCTACACCTCAAGAAATCCGGGCAGGCTGCCGTCAAGCTCACTGACCGGGAGATGTACGTCATGGCCAAGTGCAGTTTCCTGGAGGGTGAGATCTGCCACCGAGGAGCAGCCCCTCTGAGACCCCTCTCCTTCAGACATCCCACAGAAAGCCAGTCCTCTTCCAGCCAGGAGCCAGCTACCCTGTCCAGGCAGGTGTCTTCAGAGGGCCCCACAGCAGAGACCTCCCCCCAACAGCTGCACTCCCCATGCTGATGGAGTTGGAGGATCCCGTGGAGGATGACGCCCTGCTGTCACAAATGGAGGAAGAAGCAGCAGCCACCAGAGGCCAACCCACCCCACCCCCACCCCCACGCTCCAGAGGATGCAGGCAGAGAGGCAGACTGGAGGGCCAGGACCATAGTGTGCTGTTGGAGATCAGGGACACAATGAAGACCAGCACAGAACTTCTCTCTCAGCTGGTCCACTTGGACAGAGCATCCTCAGGCCGGAACACCTTCATCACCTATGTGAGCCAGACCCTGAGGGGCCTGCCCAAGGCCCAGTACCAGTTGATGAAACAGATCACAGCACTTCTGCACAACCCTCAAGGCCCAGCTGAAGCTGCTCCTACCCAGTCCAGGTCTGCTCCTCCACCCCAGGCAATGTCACAGCCCTTCCATGGCTTTCAACAGCCCCTCACCTACCAAGGCTATGACTACCAGGACTTCCCACAGCAGAAGCAGAACTTCCCAGTCCAGGCCCAGGTTCATTGCATGCCACAGACGCCAGTCTTCACCCAGCTGCAGACCAGACAGCCCCATTACACTCCTCCCAACCCTTCCTCCACCCCACAGCCAAGCCCGTCGACGGACAATCTGTCATCAGTATTGGACCTCACATCTCAAGTCCTTGATGAAGGGCCTCTCAACCTCACGGGACTGAGTCAGTTCTCGGATAGCTTCCTGAACACACCACTACCTGTTGTACCCTCGGGGCCAAGTACCCCAATGGCGCCTCAGACCAGCACTCAAGCCACAGCCACCTCCACAGTCCCTGCCCGCTTAACAGCTGAGACCATGGACGTGACTCAGAGTGACTGAGAATAGTGTCAAGAGACTGAGTTGTTTACTTGTTAAGTTTATCTTTGCTTAAGACACTTTACTTGGTTCATTTTGCTTATTTAATACAGTCATAAAGTTTACCTCAGAAAGTTTATCTTTGCTTAAGACATTTAATAGTTTACTTGGTTCATTTTGCTTATTTAATAAAGTCATAAAGTTTACCTAAGAAAGTTAATAAAGTTATCTTTGCTTAACATACTTAATACAGTTTACTTGGTTCATTTTGCTTATTTAGTAAAGTCATAAAGTTTACCTAAGAAAGTTAATAAAGTTTATCTTTGCTTAAGACACTTAGTTTACTTGGTTCATTTTTTTTACTTAATAAAATATTGGTGAAAACTTTGAAAAAATGGTTAAGCCTTTGCATGCTTGTGGGATAGATAAGGATAGTTGTGGGATAGATAAACCTCCAGTGCAACCATAGTGGGACTGTATGGTCCACTATCCCAGCTGCCACACATATGGACCTTTATTATCAAGAACAATTTATTCATTGATCAACACATTTTAAAATAAACAAAGCTCTTTATTAATGCCCTATTCATTGTAGGACCACTCAACACAATCTCATCAGATTGATTATGCGACAGCCTCAAGGAAGCATCCATTAATCATCTTATCATGTCTTGCCACTCCACTGCTCCAGCTGGGGAGTTGCACCAGTGTCTCAGTGGGTTGCGCTGCTTCTTCCCTTCACGTGAAGCTCTGTTGGGGCCTTGTACATCCACAGTGTCTATCAGGTTACGTCCTTGCCTCCATTCACCAGGCTCCATGTCCCCATTGCCTTGTTGACAGTCGACAAGTCTGTTCTGCAACACTGGGTAGTGGGTGTGCATGAGATTGTGCAGGATGCAGCAAGCTTCCACGATGCTCCTCACAGTCTGTGGGAGATGCTGCATGGTGGTGAGAAGTATCTGGAACCTGTTGGCCAGGATGCCAAAGGCGTTCTCCACCACCTGTCTTGCCCTGGACAGCCTGTAGTTGAAGATCCTCTCTTCACGGGTGAGGCATCTGGAAGTGTAGGGCTTCATGAGGTAGGTTCTGAGGGAGAATGTGTCATCACCAACGATGAAGTAGGGCACATCTTGTGTGTCATTGGGTAGGGGGTCTGGACCTGGAAAACCCATGATGAGATTGCATTCCTCATCATCCTTGAGGTCACTTGTGTTGTATACCTGGCCATCTGAAGCTGACCCGTTGCCTGAAGCATCGATGTAGATGAACTTGTAGTCAGCATCGACCATGGCAAAGAGGATGATACTGAAGAAGCTCTTGTAGTTGTAGTAAGTGGACCCTGAGTTGGCTGGAGCTTTGCAGGCCATGTGCTTCCCATCTATGGCTCCAACGGTGTGGGGAAAATTCCACCTCTGATACCACTCTTCTGCAAGTTTTTTCCAGCCTTGTTCAGTGGTGGGACACCTGAGGAGCTCCTCCACGTATTCTTCACTGATGGCCTGTACCACTTCTCTGACCACTTTGCTGATAGCTGTTGTATGACACCCTCCATGTATACTGCATGTTTCTGTATGTGGTTCCAGAGGCCAGGTGCCACAGAGTCAGTGCCACCTTCAGTCCAGGGTCCAGGTTGGGACGGAAGTTGGTACTAGGCTTGGTCAACCTGGGTCTCAGACGCTCTACAAGTTCATCAAACATGGCTGGTGGCATCCTTATGAAGTGATGGAATGCACGAGGGTCTTCATTCCTCAGCTCCACCATCAACTGGTCATAAAGTCAAAACTCCATTCTTCTCACGATCCATCCTCGGACCCACACAGCTCTTGGACCTCTCCTTCTTCTCCTTCTATATAAAAGGTGAAACAGTCTGAACAGGTTTTGGTTCTGATATGAATGAGCACAGCTATCATACAGACTATGTCATCATCCATGGTGGAGAACAATTGATGATGTTGAAGACCAAGACCAAGGGTGAAGAGGTCTGTACACCACGGCTGCTGGACTCATACTGAGATTCAGATGATTTTCTCCCCCTTTTTATTGAAAATATCGGTTGTCCACTAGGTGTCTTTCTACATACTCTAGACATACTCCAGACATCCTAAATATACAAGATACATCCCAGATACAAACATTTTGTCCATTTTTAATATTTTATATATGAGATGCATACGCTTACATCCTTTCTATTTCCATGCTACTAATGCTGTGTCGACGTTCCGTGTACCTTTTGTTTCTTCCCTCTTTCTGTTTTCAGCTGCAGCGGATGTGAGTTGAGGGGATGGCCAGAGGATGCAGAGAGGATACAGCGGACGTTTAACGGATGACAAACATTAACAAACATAGAACGTTTGTTGCCTGTATATGTCACGGATGTACATCGTACGTGGCGGAAAGTTCATCCGTTCACAAAGTTTTGTGCAGCTCAAAACTTCTTGCGCGGACTTGTGCAGTGGACGGATGCTCGACGGATAGAGCGTATGAAACACGTATGCAGTGAGTACACAACAGATGCATAGCGTTTTCCAATGGATGGCAAGCTTTTTTTGACGTTTTACATCCTCTTTGCATCCGTAAGTGCAGTGGGACCAGGTCTTAAGAAATCTAGAATGCCCTCTAGACTAGTCTTGCCATTTTCACAATTAAACTCAGTATCTGTTGTCTTAATCAATACTTAATCAGTATTTCTAATTGTTAAGGGTTTGAATATTAGCCCATAATTTATAGTCACTACTCCATTCTAGATTCTCTTCCAGAGAGATCAAACTGGTAGGCATGAAGTGAGGCCTTTTTTGTCAATATTGCTACACCCTCCTAGGGAAGTTAGGCATGATTCTTTCAAGTAGAAAACAAAGATTTGAATTGTTCCTTACATAACTTAATGGTCAGGATAGAGCTGATCATTTAAAGATAACCAATTTTGTTTTGTATTGGCTTTATTTTTAAATTTAGTTTGTCTATTTCTGAAAGGACCTCAGTGGTTTATAAGACAAGCTATAAATATTTACAGATTAATACCTAAACAAAGTTGTCTAATACACGACTAAATACATTTCTTCGCTTTTAAAAATGAGGGACAAATTATTTTTAGGAAGGAAGACAAATATTATGGGAGTATACTATGAAATTGGACAGCATTATGTATATGCCAAGTCTGTGTATGCACCAGAATAGAATAAAATGAAATACAAGCTTTGTGGTAGAGGCAGAAGTTTGTATTCACTAAATCCACTCCTGCATTTTCGTAGATTGAATTTATCAAAATGGTAACTTGCTTTTGCAGAGTTAATAGAATAGTGTTGGAAGCACAAAATGATCCCACCTTCCTTAACATTCAACACACACACAAAAAAAACCTTATCCAGTTGATAGTTTGGATGAAGAGTAAGAACTTCTCCATGTTTTTTATTTTCAATTTCAAATGGGAGTTGCATTAAAAGAAGTTATCATAACTATAGCAGATCCTATGATTGCTTAAATTTTATCCCATCAGCCTCAATTGGCAGTTTTAATAGAAAATGATTCTTTTAAGATTATGATTCCCATAACCAGATTACACTAGGCTACCTGATGTATAAGATCATAGCAGTTGCTTTCATAATGTCTGCATGTACACATGGTCCTCTTTATGTTTGCATTATCATGATTGGGGGGGGAGGAGAATTAGACTTCCCATAGATAATCTGTCCACACAGTTGAAGAAATTTAGCTGGGCTACTAAACTAAGATAAAGGGTAGAATATCTGGCAAAACTTGTTTTGTAAGATAGGTGGCAATATCCATTTAGCCAACAGAACAAAAAGTCATTGCATACTACTAACTGGGTTGGCCATTGGAAAGCTCCTTTTTTGCTGTTGATCTAAATTACAAAGTTGGATAGCACAGCAAAGTCATCTTATCCTATCCCGAACGTTTTTAAAAAAGAGAAAGGTGATTTGACATTTCCTTCTCAAGAATTATTAAAGCAGCAAAAGAATTTGTGTATAAATAGCAAGCAATATCCCTATTAAACATTTTCAGTGACAGAAAACAGCAATTAGGCAACAGGATTTGAATGTTCCACCTCTACTGCCTTGGGCAGGTATCCTCTGATTCCACAGTATAAAGATGGGAACAGAGACTTACCAGGCAGGTTTGGTGTGGAGCCAAACAGAGCAACTAAATAAAGTAACTTGCTTTGGCAACTCACCCCTTGCCCTCCCCATAATTATAAAACATATAACAAATAAGGAATGCTCTAGATAAATAAAATAACTTTGGATGACTGATGTTTCTCTTTGGTCTTCTATTAGAACCACCATACAATGGCTAAGAACAATCCCTCCTTTCCAATTCATATTCTTTTAAAGCAATATCTAAATGTTGCCTGGAAAAATTATTCACAATATTCTCTGCGAAAAGAAAATATTTTGAATTATTTTTCTAGAAATCACACCAGAATAATTATGCTGCCATGACTTTCAGTTTATTTAAACTCTCTTCACAAATCAGGATTTTTTTCTTCCAGAATGTGACTATTTTACATGTCCCGTGCCCCATTCCCTTTTTACCAACGTCTCTCCTTTACAGGGATCACAAATTCTATTTCTGTATGAGTCCGATGAACTTTTAGAAATTTTCCTAGGAATGCTGGATATTCTGTGTGATTTTAAAAAACAAATCCCAAACCCATTGATTACACATAATTAAAAAAAGAGCACACGCTATATTAGAACTATCTTTAAAAATAGTGTAAGATTGTGAATTTATTCTGGTTCAATCACATAAAGTCCTCTTTGTGTGTGTGTATGTGTGCGTGTGCACAGACACATACACTCCCACAATATGAATACAGCATCTTGGGATGGTTTCTGTCCAATTCCACTCATGTCCTCAGAATGTTCAGTTTCATTCTCCCAGTTTAGAGAAATTGTTCTCTTGTTCTCTGCCATGTTCCTTTTCTTTCAAGAGTTTCTGGTTCTCAGCTCTCAACCTGTCCAGTTCCTGTACTAACTGACTTACCCTGGGATCCTCTGTTGAGTCCCCTGCAAATTTCTTGTTCTCCATCTGTAGGCGGTTGTTCTCATCCTCCATCTTGGAAAGACACTTCTCCAACTCCAAATATTCCTTGATCAATTCCTGTTTGCTCATATTCTGTAGACTCTCTACATGATATCTCTCATATGTCTCTGAAAAATTTTTTTGAAGGAATTCAGTACCATCCCCTCCCATCCCATCACTACCCCCATCCTTCTCTTCCACAAAATCTTCCTCACTGGTTTCATCTGATTTGGTGGCAGATCTTTTGGGGTAAAGGCTGGTCTTCAAATCTGGTTCTTCTTGATCGTGGTCCTCCATCAAAAACTGTGTGGTGTTGTATGGTGCAACAGGCTGTCCTTTAGCAAACATCTCTGCCCGCATCCTGGAAGCTCGTTGACTCTGCTTCTCATCAAACTTCTTCTTCTCTTCCCAGCTGAGTTTGTAATAAGGCTTCCAATGTTTCTTCTTCTTTGAAGGGCGCCTCCTATGTTTCTTTTTGCCCAACTGTTTTTCCTCTTCTCCACCAGACTGGGATCTGCAACTCTGGTCAACAGTCCCACAGTATCCCTGCTCCTGAAGGTCTGGCTGCTCTCCATCTCCTGCATCTTGGATGTCTGCAGCTGCACCAAATGTCTGGCCCTCAATCTGATTAATCCCTGGGGCAACCATAGTTTGGCTTCCTCCAACAGCAGGAACTATGAGATCTGCACCAGGGGAGGCAATATCAGCACCGACTGGCCTGCCATCCTGCTGCTTAACCGCCTTTCTCGGTTGCCACCTATCGGCAATCTCTCTTCCTTGGAGCAGTTCCTGGTTAGTGGGTGGAGAGCCAACAAAAGGTCCCCCTCCGCCAGAGTCTCCTCCACCTGCACCCCTGCAGGGGGGGAAAGGTGTTTTGCCATTAGGCTGTTGTCTCAGGTTGGCAGAGAAGGCAGCATCAGCCATAGCTGGTGCTTTTGGCAATTTCCTCAGTCGGAAGGAGACTGTGGGCTAGTAAGCCGGAGGTGTTCTCTTGAAAGAGGGATAATTTAATTTGCCAGCAGTGCCTTGCGGGATGGTGCCGGAGCTTCCAGCTTCACACCTTCTGAGAAATCAAATACTTTTTTTCACACTTCAGCCCAACTTGCAAGCCTTTACAGAACTCTTACTACTTAATCGCAGAACAGTTTATCAGGAGTATTAATCTGGAAGCCTTTTTCTCGCTCTTTAAATTTCTAAAGTGTTAAAACATTAAGCTTTGCAGGGAAAAAGAAAAAAAAAAAAAAAAAAAGACCGGCAAGCTGTGTCGGTCAGTCTTTAAATGTTCGTTACCTTCTGGGAAGTGTGGAAGTATCCGGGTTTGTTTGTTTGTTTTTTCCTCCAGTCTCTACTTCTCCTGTTTTGTCACACTATAGAAAAGATGCACATCTCAAATTGCAAAAAAGATTATAAAAGCAAAAAGAGTTCCAACTGAAGAACGAGCCGCCGCAACAGAGCCAGTATGTCCTTCAAGCACCTTGTAACGCAACAATAATTAATTTTTTAAAAAAGATGAAGATACGGGAAACAAAAGGCCACTGAAGAGTTAAGCAGCAGGTTCTCCCTCCAGCGTAGGTGATGAAAATGTTAAATGTCCAAATCCACACCATCAAAGGTTAACAGTTCAGGCACGAAAAAGTTGAAGGCAAGTGTCAACGGCAAGAGTCTAAAGTGTGTAACAGTTCTTCGTTTTTCTCAACAATCCCAAAAATCGCTTGAAAAATATTTCCGTCCCAGCTTTGAAAAACTCTCCAGTCCCGAACGAGTTAAAAATGGTTCTTCTCCTACTCCTCGGAGAGGAAAGAGTTAACTAAAGGAAGGAAGGTTGGCTCCTCCACGAACACCCAAAGTTCGAATCTCCCCCTCCCTGCAGTTAACCCCACCCCTCCTTCCACCGCTTTCCTCCCTTACTCAAGCGCCGTCAGTTCTCAACTGCTACTCCTAGCGCGTTTCCTCGCCTTATATAAACGAACCAGCCCCTTCAACGCAGTGCGCAGCCGCTTCTCATTTTCCTAGTCCCAAGGTATCTCGGGAGTTGTGGTTTCTCCTTCCGATCGATTGCCCGGTTCTCTTTTAACACAAAAACTACCCTTCCCAGAATCGCGGCAAGAGACTGTTGTTTAGCCAATCAATATTCAAGGAGGGTTGGGACAACAAGGAAACTCTCTCTGATAGGCTGCCTAAATAACTAAAACATCAATGGCTAAAATAGGAGTCCTTCAATATTAACTGAACCAATCAGAGAAAAAATAGTTGGAGGCGGTGTAGGAGGTGAAATTGGAATATACCAACTATTTTTGAGAATCTTGAACTCTTAACGCGTATTGAACGGGCCTTTTTGAGACTTCCTAGAGTGTATCTTCAAACGAATGTCATTTTAGGTACTTTATGTCATCATAGCGTTGTAGGACAATAGGTTTGTAATTTCACCCTCGAGAAAAAAATATGGTAGTGCCCAAAAAGTAGTTCCAATGTAACTATAAAGATTAAAAGGATTTTGTAATGAGTCATTCGTTTAAGATTGAGAGGTTTCAGTAACTATTCGAAAATTTGGGGAGAGCAGTGATGTCATCTAGTGACAAAAGATTTGAACAGGAGAGATGAGTAGGGAGCTCTTGCTGGCGGAAGGTCACTACTAGTTGTGTAAAAAAATCCAGCTATGTTAACCTATGACGGTGACTAATCTACGTGGAGGGAGTTGTAAACAAACCGAAATTGGAAACTAGTTCCGTCTTAAAGGCGTAAAGGCACTCTTCTCGCTAAATCAAATGATGTAATTGAAGGCCTGGAAGAGGGGTTGCAGTCTAGTGGTTAAAGACTGAGATTTGGACTGTTTTTCTTTCGCCAGAGGAAGATATGCCCAAGTTGCAACAGACCAAAGTGGAAAGAATTTATTAACCAGTTACTGTTTTTCTCTCTGGTTGTGAAGAAAGCAGGGTGGAGAACCATGACTGAAGAGGCAGCTGCAGAACTTGAGGCCCGCAAGCTCTTCTCTTCTGATGCTTAGAAGCTGGCCCAAGTCATCAGGAAGCAGATACAATCTGCTCAGAGACTAATTTACCTTCAGTTCTGTTTCACCCATTTTGAGCCCAATGGGCTGCCAGGTTAGGCAACCCTCGTTTCCATTCAGCTGAAGCTGGGACCCAGACCCAGGCTGGCTTTGATTGCCTCAGTGTAGGTAACATATCAGGAACGCCTCTTTTGCAGACCCTCACCTGAAAGGGCTGCTTAAGAGGGAGAGGATTTCCTTTGCCATCCACAACTGTTCACCTCCATCCCACATCCTGACTTGTCTTTCACTGTCTTTCATATGGTGGAGTTGTAACAGGACAAGCGTTTGGTTAGCTTTTACAGTGGAAAAAGTGATCCAGGTGCATAACAATTTTGTAAAGAAAGGTAAAAAGTATAAACTGACCGTGTTGGGGTCAAATATTGTAGAGCCTTTTAAAATTAAACCAACCTCTTAAAAGTAACTTCGAATGATAGAAAGTCTGAGAAGTGATTAAATTTAAAATGCCAGCTTGTTATCCTTTCCAATGAAAACATATTGGCATGACTGTAATTGCACTAAGCTAACTCTATAAAAGGGACGTAGTGGCTCAGTGGCTAAGACACTGAGCTTGTCGATCAGAAAGGTCGGCAGTTAGCCAGATCAAATCCCTAGTGCTGCATAATGGAGTGAGCTCCCATTACTTGTCCTAGCTTCTGCCAACCTAGCAATTCAAAAGCATGTAAAAATGCAAGTAGAAAAATAGGGACCACTTTGGTGGAAGGGAACAGCATTCCGTGCACCTTTGGCATTTAGTCATGCTGGCCACATGGCCACGGAGACGTCTTCGGACAGCACTGGCTCTTCGGCTTTGTAACAGAGATGAGCACCATCCCCTAGAGCCAGAAATGGCTAGCATGTATATGCGAGGGTAATCTTTACCTTTACCTAATTCTATAAAAAGTACATTTTTAAATGGTAGAAAGTAGCGTTTTAGGCATTTTTGAAGTGTTTTAGCAAAAAAAATCAAACATGAGTGCACCTCAAACTATCGAGGGAAACTAGTTCAAAAGTAATGTGAGAAAGTATTACTTCACAGAAAGAGTAGGGAAAGTTAGGAACCAATTCCAGCACAAGTAGGTAGTTGATCAGTCATCAATAACTCAGTTTAAATACATTTGGGGGAAAAAACATTCTATCATCCAATGTAAGTAAGTAAATAATAAAATAATGGCAAGTCCAATCTGAACATTTGGCTAACTGCAAAAAACTAAAAGTAAATTTTAAAAAAATTGAAAATATTAAAACAAAATAAAACAAAACCCCTGAAAGGGCAGACTGTATGGTTCACTGGCTCTTTTTCTGCAGTCAGTTTTCTGTGTTTCTATGCTAGAATGGTTCCTTACTGCTATGCAACATTTCTCTATAATGTAATCTTGAGAATACTAGGAAATACTGTAAAAAACATGAAGCAAGTTGTAAGTCAACATTCTATTTAACGTTTATTTAAAGTACATTTATCATTTGGAGCATCTATAACTAATCACAAAATCTAGTGAACCTAAGTCCTTGTCATCATGAATCAAAAATTTTAAAAAGTGAAATATTCTGGTTGAAACAATTGAAATTTCAAAAAGTAAAAATAGTATATTTACTGCTGACTTGTTCCACAGTGGATTTAATACCTTATCAGAAGCATATAAATTAGGACAAACTAAATTTCCATATCATATAGTACAAGTTTAACCTGAAGAGTATAGTTTCTTTTTTGTGATTTTCCTGAATTGCTCTTAATTACAAGTGTGAAATTTATGACAAAATTCCATTCCACTTTGAGGCATACTATACAGCAAGGCTATAGGATAACTTTGAAGATTCATGTAACACTGCTAATGTAAGAAATTTTCCAAACTCAGGAAATTAGAAAAGGTGTTGTCCCCATTAAATCTATAAAGCTGGTTAAGTCCTATGAAAGTAAAATGGAGAAATTTGGCTCAGAAAAATGTAATCACTTAAGGTTCTCTTCTTTATCCTATGTCAATAGTTCAAGTCAAATTCTAGCTTTGTAGGCTAAATGCCCTTATTACATTAAGCCATAATTTGCTTTAACCTTGGCTAGAGCAGCTAGGGTCTAATACTGGGTTGAGCTGAATCTAAGTAATGACCTAGATTAGAGTCATGTTGAACTGTATCTTCTGCAATAGGACTGAATACAATAATCCAGAAGAATAAGAATGAAAATTCTCAATACAGAATAATGTGTTTCTCATATTTATTATAAATCACTTTTTGTACAAGAGCTCATGGTGATCTTACATAGTGTTTCATCCTGTTTTTCTCTATAACAAGAATTCTGTAAAGTAGAATGGGCTACAAGAACATGAGTGGCCCAGAGTCATATAGTGAGTTTCTCTGTGAGAATACATTGGAATTTGGATTTTTCCTACTCCTAGGATAACATCTGAACATTACCATACTGACTGTGATAGACATGATTCCACATTCAGGAACACATTTAAATTGAGAATAAACCTTACTTTTTGTGGAAAGGTGAATTCTCTCAAAGTATTATTCCAAAATTAATTTATATTCTGAGAGCAATTATATATATACATATATGCATACATATATGTATGTGTGTAATATTTTCAGCAACTAATTTTTTGTTAGAAATTTTCTATGGAGCACTTTGATTCTGAGATTATCTTACAAGAAAACAATTGCCAATTAACGAGAGGAGATTTAGTTTTCTAAATCTGCAACTATATCATCATTGTCTACTTGTTAATTTTCAGATTTGGGCAATTTTGGAATATATACATATAGCACCATTAGTTGAAGGGACAGTATTAAGATCTAAGCATTAAAACTCTAGTATTTCTGGAAACAATTGCATCAGTTAGAAAATTAACTAACTAAACATAGGAAATAGATGAACTTTTTGCTAGTTAGTTAACTAAGGTATGTAGGAAGCATATCACAATAGTCATGGGGAATTTTAACTACCCTGATATCAACCTGGAAACAAACACTGCACCAAGTGGAAGATCAAACAGGTTCCTAACAAACCTAGCAGGCAACTTTGATTTCCAAAAAATAGAAAAAGGAAAAAGGTGATGATCAGTCATATTGGACTTCCCATGAAATGATAGAAGGTGTTGAAGCATCAAGAACCTTGGGGAGGGATGATCATTTAATATTGGAATTCAACATTATGCAAGCACAAGTAATAGAACAAAGTCAAACAAGAGTCTTGGACTTTAAGAGAGCTAATTTCAATAAACTTAGAGCTTGGGAAGAATTTCATGGATGAGAATGCCCAAAGGATGACTTCCGGATTGAGCCCTCCTTGCTGACAGACCGTAGATCGTGACTGTCTGCTCTATGATCCATGCTCTTTCGTTGGAGAGCCCTAATCATTGCGATTAGGGGCTGAAGTTGCCTTGGAGGGGTGGTGAAGTAAGGGGAAGCCGCAAGCCAGGTTGAGAGAAGCCGCATCTCCCCTCCTGGACTTGGTTTTTTTCCCCCCGAAGACAACTAAAGTGGTGGTCCAAAATGGCCACCCTGAAGAGGAAGACTCAGCTGGATTAAAATTTGTACAGGAGTGAAGAAAGAGGTGGATAACATCTGAGCCGGGACAATTGGGCGAAACAACTAAACAAAAAGTACCCCTGGATTAAGGTAACATTGAACTTTTAAAAAAAGAAGAGTGAGCGGCAAAAATACAAAGGGACAGGAAAAAAAATAAGAAAATAATTTTGATAGCTAAGCGCGGCTTCGAACTGGGAAAGGATGAAGCTGGAACTAAAGACTTCATTAAATTGGACGAAAATATTTTGGCAATAAATAGGCAAAAAATAAAGCTGAACTTATGATTGTCAAAAATAATAAAATTTACAAATTGGAGACTGGATTGTGCTGGAATATTGAGGTTCGAAAAACCCTAAATAAAACATAATGGGGAAAAGGTGAAGACTTTGTATAATGGAGAGTGCCATCTTTTGACAAAAACTTGAACTCAAACAAAAGGTAAAGCCCCTGTCACACTGCACCAACGCAATGCAAAGAGGATGTAAAACGTTAAAAAAAGCTTGCCATCCATTGGAAAATGCGATGCATCTGTTGTGTACTCACTGCATACGTTTTTCATACTCTCTATCCATCCAGCATCTGTCTACTGTGATTTCATCCGCTCAAAAAGTTTTGAGCTGCACAAAGCTTTTTGAGCGGATGAAGTATCCAACGCGTCCGTTATACATCCGCTATGCATACGGGGAACATCCGTTATACATCCGTCATCCGTTACGCGTCCGCTTTATCCGCTAGGCATCCGCTGCGCATCCGTGCAACTCAAATCCGCTCCAGCGGAAAATGGACACAGGGAGGAAGCGAAACGGACACGGAATGGACACACAGCGTTAGTAGCACGAACGTAGAAAGGAAGAAAGCAGATGCAGCTCGAATATAAAGCATTAAAACGGACAAAACGTTCGTATATGGGACATATCTCAGATATTTAGGATGTCTGGAGGATGCCTGGAGGATGCGGAAGGACACTTAGCGGAAAACCGACATTTCCTATAAAAAGGGGGAGGAAATCACCTGGATCTCACTTTCTGTCCAGCAGCCCTGGTGTGCAGATCTCTTCAGCCTTGCTCTTGCTCTTCCACAGCATCCATTCTTCTCCACCATGGATCATCGCACGCTCCTTTTGGTAGCCGCCATCATTCAACACCAGAACCAAGCCCTCTTCAGGCTCTTTCACCTTTTCTATGGGAAGAAAAGAAGGCGGCCAAGAAGTGTCTGGGTCCGATGATGGATCAGGAGAAGAGCGGAGTTTGGACTCTATGACAAGCTGATGGTGGAGCTGAGGAACGAAGACATTCGTGCATTCCAGAACTTCATGAGGATGGCACCAGCCATGTTTGATGAAATTGTGGAGCATCTGAGACCCAGGTTACCAAGCAGAGCACCAAATTCTGCCCCAGCCTGGACCCTGGGCTGAAGGTGGCACTGACTCTGCGCCACCTGGCCTCCGGGACCACGTACAGAAACATGCAGTATGCCTGGAGGGTGCCACACAACACCATCAGCATTGTGGTCAGAGAAGTGGTGCAGGCCATCATCGAAGAATACCTGCAGGAGCTCCTCCAGTGTCCCTCCACTGAACAAGGCTGGAGGAAACTTGCAGAACAGTGGTATCAGAGGTGGAACTTCCCCCACACCGTTGGAGCCATAGATAGGAAGCACGTGGTCTGCAAAGCTCCAGTCAAGTCAGGGTCCACTTATTACAACTACAAGGGTTTCTTCAGCATCATCCTCTTCGCCATGGTCGATGCTGACTACAAGTTCATGTACATCGATGCTTCAGGAAACGGGTCAGTTTCAGATGCCCAGATATGCAACGCCAGTGACCTGAAGGAGGGGCTGGAATGCAACCTCATCATGGGCTTCCCAGATCCAGACCCCCTGCCCAACGACACACAAGATATGCCCTACTTCATCGTGGGGGGTGACGCCTTCTCCCTCAGAACCTACCTCATGAAGCCCTACACTTACAGATGCCTCACCCGTGAAGAGAGGATCTTCAACTACAGGCTGTCCAGGGCAAGACGGGTGGTGGAGAGCACCTTTGGCATCCTGGGCAACAGGTTCCAGGTACTTCTCACCACCATGCAGCATCATCCACAAACCGTGAGGAGCATCGTGGAAGCTTGCTGCATCCTGCACAATCTCATGCACACCCGCTACCCTGTGTTGCAGAACAGGCTTGTGGACCACCAACAAGGCAATGGGGCCATGGAGCCTGGTGAATGGAGGCAAGGGCGAAACCTGATCGACACTGTGGATGTACCAGGCCCCAACAGAGCTTCACGTGAAGGGAAGAAGCAGTGCAACCTCCTGAAACACTGGTGCAACTCCCCAGCTGGAGCAGTGGTGTGGCAAGACAGGATGGTAGATGCTTAATGGATGCTTCCTTGAGCCTGTCTCATCACACTGATGAGATTGTGCCATGTATGTTGAGTGGCCTTACAATGAATAATTAATAAATTAATTAATAAATTAAAGAGTTTTGTTTATGTTGAAATGTGTGGATCAATGATTAAATTGTTATTGATAATAAAGGGCCATAGGTGTGGCACCTGGGAGGGTGGACCATACAGTCCCACTATGCTTGCACTGGAGGCTTATCTATCCCACAGCTATTACCCATCTCACAGCTATTACCCATCTCACAGCTATTACCCATCCCACAGGTATCCCTGCCCATCCCACAGCTATTACCCATCCCATAGGTATCCCTGCCCATCCCATAAGCATGCAAAGGCTTAACCATTTTCTAAAAGTTTCCACCAAGACTTTATTAAGTAAAAGAAATGACCCAAGTGTGTGAAGCAAAGAAAACCTTTATTAATAACAGTAAAGTGTAGGACTTTATTTAAAAAGCAAAAGGAACCAAGAAAAGTGTCCCAAGCAATGATAAAGTCAACCGGTGACAACTCAGTCTCTGGCAATGTTCTCAGTCACTCTGAGGCATGTCCATGGTCTCAGGTGTAAAGGGGACAGGGACTGTGGAGGTGGCAGTGGCTGGAGTGCTGGTCTGAGGCACCATTGGAGTGCCTGGCCCCGAGGGGACAACAGGAGATGGTGTGTTCAGGAAGCTCTCAGAAAGCTGGCTCAGCCCAGTGAGGTTGAGAGGCCCTTCATCCAGGACCTGGGATGTCAGGCACAGGACCGATGACAGATGTTCTGAGGCCGGGCTTGGCTGTGGGATGGAGGAAGGAGGAGTGTAGTGGGGATATCTGGTGTGCAGCTGGGCGAGGTGAGGCATCTGTGGCATGCGAGGAAACATCTGTGGCGTCGGTGGCATCTGTGGCGTCTGGCATCGGTGACAGTGGCATCTGTGGCGTCGGCGTCTGTAGCATCGGTGGTATCAGTGGCATAGTTGGCATCGGTGGCACCTGTGGCATGCAAGGAACCTGTGCCTGGACTGGGAAGGGCTGCCTGTGCTGCTGGAACTCCTGGTAGCCGTAGCCTTGGTAGGAGAGGGGCTGTTGAAAGCCTTGGAAGGGCTGTGACATCGCCTGGGGTGGAGGAGCAGACCTGGACTGGGTCAGAGCAGGTTCAGCTGGGCCTAGAGGGTGGTACAGCAGCACCAGTCTGGGTCATGTAGGTGAGGAAGGGCTTGCGGTTTGAGGAAGGAATCTCGAAGTGTACCAGCTGAGAGAGGAAATCTGCACTGTTCTTGATGGTGTCCCTGATCTCCAAGAGGACCGTGTGGCTCTGTCCCTCCGGTCTGCCTCTCTGCCTGCTTTCTGTGGAGGTGGAGCTGAGGGTGGGTGTGGGTTGGTCCCTAGTATTCGCTGCTGCTTCTTGCTCCATGTGTGTGAGAGAATCCACCACGTACTCCAGCATAGGTTGTGCAGTTGTCGGGGGGGTCTCGCGGGGTGTTCTATGGACACCTGCCCGGACACGTCGCTGTCTCCTGGCCAGAAGAGGACTGGCTGTCTGTGGGCTGCCTGAGAGTGAGGGTAGACAGAAGGGCTGCTCCTTGGTGGCGGACCTCACCCTCCAGGAAGCTGCACTTTGCCATGACATAGGTCTCCCGGTCGGTGAGCTTGACCACGGCCTGGCCAGACTTCTTCAGGTGCAGCTTCCCGTACCAGGTGTGCATATGCTTCCATCACCCGAGGAGGACATCTGAAGTGTAGCCCAGGCTCTCCACCTTCTGTCTCCAAGCCGCCTGCTTTCACTTGGTGTCTCGATAGAGCCTGTGGCCCTTCCTCCACATGTTCTCATTCTCCCTCAGCCACTCCAGCACCTCCTCCTCATGCTCCTCTGCGATGGAGTACTGCTTCCTCTCTCCCTTCTCCTTCTCCTTGCCTTGCCTCTTCCTCCCTCTGGAAGGGGCCTTCAGCATCAGGGCTTTCAGGGCTTTGGGGCTGCTCCACCACAGCAGCAGCAGGAGAAGCAGCAGAAGAAGAAGCAGGAGAAGCAGCAGGAGAAGCAGCAGGAGAAGCACCACCAGCAGCAGCAGCAGCAGGAGCAGCACCAGCAGCAGAAGAAGTAGCAGCAGCACCAGCAGCACCAGCAGCAGAAGAAGCAGCACCAGCAGCAGCAGAGTCAGCGCCAGGGGATGGGATGGTGGATCTGTCCCTCTTGCCAGGGCTGGCAGAAGATAACACAGGCTTCCTCTTCTTCCCAATGATGAAGATGTCTCTGATGAAGATGTCTCTGATGAAGATGTGTCTGGCAGCAGGTCTTTCCTCTGAATGGTGACCTGCTTGCGAGCTGCCTTCTTTTATATCCGTGGGGCTGATGCAATGCATCCTCCCCGCATGCGCAGTGATCAGCTACGCATCCGCGTCATCCGCTACGCATCCGCTCTGCATCCGCTTCATCCGCTCTGCATCCGCTCTTTCCGCTCTGCATCTGCTTTGCTATGCTCCCCCGGAAGCCCTGCGGACGTGCCATCTGCTTTCATCCGCTTTCATCCGCTAGGCTTACATTGAGCATCCGTTTTACATCCACGATACATCCTCCCCCTGTCCGTTGTTGTCCGCTCTGTTTATGCAAATTTGGGGCACTTTTGAGAGCGGATAACAACGGATGGAAAATTTGCTCATCTGCTGTGTCCTTTTTACATACATTTTGCATCCGTCGGGTGATGCGACCTGGCCTTAAAGTATCCTGTTTCTGTGGGAACTTGTGTTGAAATATGTTTTGTGTTGAACTTGTGTTGAACTTGTGTTGAAATATTGAAACAAAGTAAGAATCTTAGAAAGTGAAAGCTGAACGAGAATAAAGATAGAAGCAAGGAAAGACTGATTGTGGGATTAATTGATGTTTTTGGTATAGATCCTGGGCTGCAACAATTGAGAACTTTAGAAAACTAAAAGAAGAAAGAAGGAAAGTAAAAGTGTTTTTTTGTGGACTTCAACAATTATAAAATATATATAAAATATAAGAGTGTATAATATCTTTTCGGGAATTAAAAATGGAACTTAAAAATATGAGAGAATTACTACAGGAAAGAGGCGAATTATTTTGCACTGTGTTAGAAGAAATGGCAATGGTAATTGAAGAACAAGAAAGAGCTTCAGAGAAAGAGGAGTCGACTCAAGGAGAAGACATTTTAAATAGACAATTAACACAAAGAACAGTACAAAGAAGTGGGGAAAGAAAGAAAGCTAAAAAGTTGAGATTTAAGAAGGTAATCAAAAAGGGGAATACCTGTGAAATCAGGAGAGGTAGAAAGATCCAGCAGAAAAGGGAAAAGGAAGATATCAAGAAAGAGAGGGATATAAACCAGAATGAGAAAAGATATGGGAAAAAGAGGGGGAGGAGAGGCAGTAAAAAACAGGTGCAAGAAATAAAGAAACACTGAAATAGTAAAATGATGAAATCTTTTTTTCAGAGATAATGGCTGATGAATTAAAAAGGGGATTGAGCAGGGTGACAAGGGGTAACAAGAATATATTTGCAATTTAAAAAAATATTTAGAAAATAGGGTAATATAGATTATTAAAGGAGGGATAGATCTTGATAATTCTTATTAGATGAATATACATTTTTTATTTTTATTCTTAAAAGAAAAGTTAAGGTTTATTGAAGAAATTGTAATAATTTAAATGAATGTGAAGATGTTTAAAAAATGAGGTTAATATCAGTGACCAGAAATTGAATAGTCAATTTTTCCCTTTTACTTTCTTGAAATTGGAAATAAAATTAAGGGGGGAAAATATGTTGCAGAATCCAAATGAAAAGATGTAATGATTATTATTGTAACTACTTAAAAATAATGGTTTATTGGAAATTAAGATGAGGAAATAAAAGTATATTTTAACCACTGAGGTGTCATATTCAAAGCAGTAAAAGAAGGGAAACCTATGCTTGTTTCTTTTTCTTTTGTGTTCAAACTTGTATTAATCTAGAATCTATAGAAAAAATGTGATGGAAAGAAAACATGACAGATTAAAGAACTACTTAAACTAATACAGATTATTAAAAGGAAGGAGAGACATTGATAACTTTTTTTATTAGGCAAATATATATTGTTATTTTAAAAATAAATGTTAAAGGGTTATATTTGAAATGAAACGAAAAGATGTTTTGATTGAGATTAATGTAAGACACTAGGATTAATTTGCTTGTTTCTCTCCTTTCTGAAAATTTGGAATGGAAAAGGTAATAATAGAATTAAGTATGCATATATGAATGTATAACTATTGTCATATTTGTATGTAAAAATGATGACCCTGAAATATGTTGTCCACAAAAAGGACTTTTTGTTTTTATGTGAAAAATTGAATAAAATTTGTTTGTTTTTTTTTAAAATCCCCAAAGAGGAAAACAACTCAAAAAGCTTGGGAAATTTTAAAAAGTGAGATTATAAAAACCCAGTCTAGCACAATACCAATACCAATTAAAAATAAATAACAGCTCTCAAAAGAAATCCTATGGCTGCGTAAAGAACTCTCTGATAAATTGAAAGACAAAAAGGACAAGTACAAAAAGTGGAAAGGGGCACATAATTAAGGCAGAATATCAGCAAATAACCCAAGCCTGCAAAGATGAAATGAGGAAAGCTAAGGTTCATAATTAACAAAGGCTTGATAGAAGTAAAAAATAAAAAAGCTTCTCCCAACATGTTAAAAACGAGAAAAAAATCAAGGAAACAATTGGTCTATTGCTGGGAGAAAGTGCAAGAAGGTGACAAGCAACAAGGAGAAAGCAGAACTATTTAACTTATTTTTTGCATCTATCTTTACACAGGGAAGGGATCTTTGAGTCTTAGTGGACAATCATTTAAATATGAGCCAGCAGTATGCTGCAGCTGCCAAAAAAGCCAACACAGTTCTCAGCTGCATTGACAAAGGGGATAGAATCAGATCATGTAAAGTAATAATACCACTTTATAAGGCCACACTTGGAATACTGCATCCAGATTGAGTTATCATGATGTAAAAAAGATGTTGAAACACTAGAAAGTGCAGAGAAGAGCAACAAAGATGATTAGGTGATTGGAAGCTATCTGATGAAAAGAGGGACTAGGGGTGACAAAATAGCAGTGTTCTGATATCTCAGAGGCTGCCATACAGAAGAGTGAGTCAAACTATTCTCCAAAGCACCTGAGGGTAGGACAAGAAGCAATGTGTGGAAACTAATCAAGGACAGAGGCAATTTAGAATGAAAAAATTTCCTGACAGAACAATTAATCAGTGGAATAACTTGTCTCCAGAAGTTGCTAATGCTCCAACACTAAGTTTTTAAGAAGAGATTGGATAACAATTTGTCTGAAATGATACAGGGTTTCCTGCCTAAGCAATGGGTTGGACTAGAACAATGGTCACTAACCGTTGGGCTGGGGACCGCTGGTGGTCCATGAGAAAATTTTGGTGGTCTGCAGTGAAATATCCCCCCAAAGCATACCCCCCCAAAAAACAATCCAGCCTGCATGGGAACACAAGGCTGCGCCACCCACATGGCCCGCCCACCTGCTGGCCTCCACCTTTCGCAAACTTTACCTTGAGTAGAGTCACGCAAGCTGGAACTGGAAGGTAAGACCAATGGCGGGGAAGGGAAATTGCCCCAGGATGGCTTGCTGAAGTTGGTGGGAAAGTCGGTCCCATATTCTAGAGCTGCAGTAGTCACAGGACTGATCCTTTGGTCATCTTGGAGCAGCTGCTCCTCCAGTCCATGGCAGGCTGGTGCACCTGGGTGGAGGAGCAGCTGCTCCAGGATGATCAAAGGGCCGTCCTGTGATTACTGCAGCTCTGGAATATGGGACTGACTTTCCCACCAATGTCAGCAAACCACCGTCAGTCAAAATTCATATTAGTGGTCGTGGGATTTAAAGTTATGAATTTGGTGGTCCCTGAGATCCAAAAGTTTGGTGACTCCTGAATTAAAAGATCTCCAAGGTCCTTTCCAACACTATTCTATTCTAATACTCTTTGGAACTACATATCTAGTAAATGGAATTTGACAGACAACATAGGTTCTCTACATCCTTGTTATGACCAAAATACTGATATTCTAGACAACATGGCTGGTTGTTTTATTTTTGCATTTTGATTTTTATTTCTTTTTGTAAATATTTTTAAAATAATAAATATAAAAAAGTCCACATTTAGGAACATATGTTCTAAAACCTGAACACATAATACATCCGTGCAACAGAATAAAGCAGAAGTCACCAACCTTTTGGACCTCAGAGACCACTAAAGTCATACTTTTAAATCCTGAGGACCACTAATACGAATTCTTTTAAAAGCTAATATATTTAATATATTTTTTATGTTAAATATAAATTTAATTATATACTGTATATTTATACACACACACACACACACACACACACACACACACACACACATTATAACAAAAATGTAAATGCTTAATAACAAAACATCCCAGGCTGGAAGTCTCCCCCCAGGAGGGGGGAGAACTCTGGAGACAGGCAAGGAAAGGTGTCGTGGGGGGCACTTCACTCACACAAACCTAGCCACAGCCAGTGATTATTTGGGGGGGGGGAGGGGGGAGAGAGAAAGCATCTCTCGCATTACCAGGGGAGGAAAAGAGACAAAACAAAGCTCTCTTCACCGAGACCTACAAAACGCCAATATACTCATTGCAGGAATTCTTCAAAATCACCAAACTCTCCCACTTGCAATTCTCATGCCTCCCAGCTCTTTGAGGAACTCTAGAGTCAGGTCCTTAAGATGCATGCACCAAACAGCTCCCACACAGGGGCAGCAGCAACAACAGTCCCCTCCCTCCATGCCCACTGTTAGCTCTCCCCATTAGTTCTATAGTTTTGAATTACTCCTGCCTCTCTTTCCCCCCCTGTGCCCCCCTCGGAGATGCAGGCAAAGCCACCACAGAGGTAGCACCCTGAGTTGCCTTAGCATGTTTGGTTAGTTAAGAATCACCCTACCCAGAGAAGGAGGTGCTGGAGGAGGAGGCAATAGTGGAGAAGCAACTCAGGGCGCTACCACTGCAGCAGCTTTGCCTGCATCTCTGAGGTTTTGATATTGAGAGAGGCAACAAGGGTTGGAGGAGCTGAGAGCTGCACATGGTTCAATCTCCCTTTCCTTGGCGTGCACGTGGGCATAGGTGGGGGAAAGAAAGAGAGAGGCGAGAGCAATTCAAAACTAGAGAACTAATGGGAAGAGCTAACAGTGGGTGCTGGAGGAGGGGACTGTTGTTGCTGCTGCCCAATGTGTTGGGAGCTGGTTGGAGTGTGCATCTCAGGGACCTGACTCTGGGGTCCCTCGAAGAGCCGGGAGGCATGAGAATCATGTGTGGCCCAGATTAATTGCTTTTGGGGGGAATAGAATAAAGAACATAAAATGATTTAATAATGCAAGCCTTGAAGTTAATAATGCAAGCCTCAAAGTTATTTACTCATAAATAATTCTGACTACCTAATTTGTGCTGTTCACTTTGCCTGGATCTATTCACATGCCATACTGGAGAAATGGGAGTTGTGGTCCAACAGACTTGGTGATTTCAGATGATGGAATATTGTTTTATTGTTTATTGTCAGTGCAGGATATTATGTAAGGTATGCTGTGAAAAATGAATTTATCATGTAGTATCAATGTGTAACTAAAGTAAATAAATGTCTCAGAACGTGCCAAGAACTCACTCTTCCTCGGCTTTGGTAAGGTCTGTTTGACCAATCCATTTTGGGATTGTATCAACAGAGATGGTTTGGGGACTTGAAAGTTAGTGTCATGCTCTGGTGGAAACTAACTTTGAGGGAGAGGAGGAACAGCTGACAGGGAGTGGAAGTGTGGCTCCGGAGGTTGTGGAGGAGGCTGGGGAAGGGCAGAGGCTGGTTTGGCAGTCAAGGCACCAGGGAGGAGAGGATAAGGGAGAGACAGGATCTCCTGAGGAGGAGAGGGCCTTGATTGTCTTCATGGGCTGCAGCTGTGACAACTGGATAAGAGGACGGACATGCGTATGGTGAGTGCTGGAAACAAAGTGTGGAAATATCTCTAGTTTATTGTTCCTCTCTGAGTTTGGTGTCCTTCCCAGTGTGTGTTCTGATATCTGTGGACATCTTCAAGCCCTTATCTTGCCTGGTTTGTGTTGTTTTTTCTCTTTATAATTTAAACTGGCCTTTCCTCCTTCTTGTAACTGCCTGTGTGGGAGTTTTTTGTCTCCAGTCAAGGATATTTGGAGCTTGGAAGCAAAGTGAAGGAATAAAAGGGGCTTCACCTGTTTTTTTGTGACTGTGTTAATTTTGTATCCCACCCTGGGTCATCACAGTTAGGGTTAGAAAAGTCATATTTCGGATGTGCTAACTGCTTGTTGTGTATAGCAGTGCATAAGGCTATTTTGCACAGTCAATCACCTTGGTTCTTTTGTAAAAAATAGGAATAACAGTGCCATCTGTCTAAACATATACAGAGTAAGAATATTAAGTATGTGAAAGCTAATTTTTGCAGGTGATAAGAATGGGTTCTTAATATTCATTTTTATAAAGCAAAAATAGCCCCATTTTTCAGAGACGTTCTTAATATTCATTTTTATAAAGCAAAAATAGCCCCGTTTTTCAGAGATTTTTTTTCTTTATTTCCAGGAAGCTTTTAGAGATGCTTCTTTTCTCTAGTTCCAGAGAATCTGTTGTATTTTCCTTTCCAGGGGAGCTGAATATTTATATGCAGAATCCCCCCACTCACACACACTTTCTAAGCTGCAACCTGAAATTTGGATGCCTGCTGTTGGGACAGTCTGTTCCTTCGTTGTATTTGGAAGGCACACCAAAACAAGAATAAAATACCACTAGAAAGATAACCCTACAATTGTCTTCTTGTTTTACCCCCCTTGCAGATTGTGAAAGTCCTTTTTTACTCAGAGGAGAATGCAAGATCTAATCCTTACTTTCCCTGGGTTGGTTTTTAGTTTGTTATCCCATGGCCTACCACTACCAACAGTTGCTGAGAGCAGTGCTAGTAGAAGATCAACAAAATTTCTGGGAAGAGGCTTAATTTAGATCCAGATCCAGATAGAGCTGATCTCTTGTTTTTCAGAACTGACAAAGTTGGAATGAAACCGTAACATCAGCTAAGATTTTTAAATGGCCATGGAAAATCAAAACAGAAATAGGCCAGTGTTCTTTTAGGTCACAACAAGAGTTTGCTGGGCAGAAATCAACAGGTTAAAATTTTTATAGCAAATACTACTAAAATTACAATCAAAAGGCTCAGTTAGTATGGGAACATAAAGAGCTGGCAACCCCAACTCAACTGGATTTAATTGTTCATAGCCAGCAGCAATGACCTATGTGCAAAAATTCAATTTAGCATAGAGAAAGATGTGAAATTCCATGAATTAGCATATATTCTTAATTTTTATATAGCAAAGTGGTTCCAGATACTTTGGCAATGTGCTTTGTTAAATATTTCTGAAAATAGCCATGAGCAGAATACAGTAGGAGGTAGATTTGGGTCTTAAAAAAAAATATCTAATGACTAACCTTCATTGATGGGGATGCCCTATGACTAAATTTGGCTATGTGATGGAATGTAGTCTGAATTCCCAAGAGATTGGGGCTGCATTTCAGAGGACAAAGAGACAGAAAAGCTTCAATAATTTGGTCAGGAAGAAGAGAGTTAAGATACTTCCTTAGCCATTCTCAGAGTATATCTATAACAGTGCAAATAATTGTCTTAATTTGGTAAGATTTCTGTCTATAGGTGAGGAACATAAATGAAACTGCTCAGAAGTAATTCCATATCTTTTTCTTGGTTCATGGAGCCTCACAGGCAATAACTCATTAAGATTAAGCCAAGTTGACTTTTATCCTTTTATGGAGTAGCTCAACCTCTATTGAAAGAGATTCTATGCATTTGGCAATAGAAAGTAAATGTATGTGATTGCAAAACCCACGTAGACATGCAGTATGTCTTCCCCAAGGACTGCGGTAATATGTAGGTCCTTTAAGTTCAATATGTTGCATATGTTAATTACCAATATTTTGACCATTGAAAACTACACCTCAGGATTAATTAGTTTAATGGTTACCTTATGGATTAATGTTTAAATATTTTCAGGGCACCTTACAAAATTTATTCCATAAAAGAATAGTAATGACTGTTGTTTTATTTTATTGGCTAAAATAAACCAATTGTATTGTTTTAGTTACCGTAGCAATTTTACCCTAAGCTTTGGGGTGCATCTATATTCATATTAAAGCACTTGGATTGCTCTGATTTGAGCAAAATATAACTTTCATTATTTTCTCAAATTCCTAGGCATTTTATCAGAAAATTCTGCAGGATAATTAGTAAATAATTGAATGGGAGCAAGGATTTGTTGTTTGCCATTCTGAAAGGCTGGACTACAGCCAAGAGAATTTATGTTAATTTACAGTTAATTTATGAACTGTAGGTCTTGGATGAGCCTTAGAAAAATGCACTTTGAGTTAAAAATATAGTTGCCAACCAAACCAAGTACTTTAGGAATTGGGGTGAAGGTTTTCTTACCTGCTGACTTCTTATATTACGCATATATGTGTGTGTGTCAGTGTTGATCTCTGGTGATGTCTGGACTAGTCCTTGCAGTCTTCTTGATAATTTTCAGAAATGGTTTGCTTTGACTTCTTCCTAGGGCTGGGAGTATGACTGGCTCAAGGTCAGCTGGCTTTGTGTCTTAGGTGGAACTAAAACTCATGGTCCCCCAGTTTCTAGCCTGGTATCTTAACTATTATATCAAACTGGCTCTTTAATATATATTTACTACAGATTACTTCCTGTTCCAATTCTCCTGCTTCTCCAGTGAGAAATGCTAATAGCAACAGCAATAACACTTAGATTTATATACCACTTTGCAGTGCTTTACAGCCCTAAGTGGTTTACAGAGTCAGCATATTGCCCCCAACAATTTGGGTCCTCATTTTACCAGAATCACAGTACTTTAGGCCTCTCTTCTCTGCAAATGTAGGCCTGCATGAGGCCTGCAGCAAAAGGCTTTGCAAATGGAGGAAAGGCCTGAAACATCGAAACTTTCCCTCTGTTTGCAAAGCCTTTTGCCATCTTTGCAAAAAGCCTTTGCAGCCCAAAATGGAGCTCTGCAGCAATGTTTTTCTGTGTGTAAGCTTCATCTGGCATTTGCAGCCCAAAATGGAGCTCTGGATGGGTGGGTGCACCACTCTGAAGCTCCATTTTGCCATGGGCAGTCTTGTCTGGCACTTTGCAGCCCCAAATAGAGCTCTAGAGGTGTGTGCACGGATGAGAGGCTGGAGAGGAGACAGCTTGCTACATCTTTGCATGGCAAGGTTGAGTGAAGGGAAAGCAGTTATGGGGAGCATGAGGTATTTCAGTGGGTCTGGGAGGCCTTGTGTGGTCTTAAGCAGGTGGCTTGTTTCATCACTAGCCCCCCCTCCCCCCAAATGGCCTTTCCCATCCTGAGATACTGTACTTTATGTGCACTTAATGAACAGTGCATTTGATTAGTGAATGCGTGGGCAAAATGAGGGCAGGATCCCATTCAAGGTGCAAGATTCACTCCCATCAATCCTCGGGGTACAAATGGAATGAGCGGGCTCCATTAACAGATAACAGATAATCAAGAGTTGGAAGGGACCTTGTAAGTCATCTAGTCCAACCCTCCACCCAAGCGGGAGACCCTATACCATTTCTGACAAATGGCAGTCCAATCTCTTCTTGAAAGTCTCAAATTATGGCGCTCCCACAACTTCCGAGGGCAAGCTGTTCCATTGGTTAATTGTTCTGTCAGAAAGTTTTGCCAAGTCCAGTTCCTGCAACTGTTTGTTGTATGTTTTAGCTTCCAGCCCCCTAATCATCCTGATTGCTCTTCTCTGTACTTTTTCTAGAGTCTCAACATCTTTTTTATAATGTGGTGAACAAAACTGAATTCAGTAGTCTAGGTGTGGTCTTACTAAGGCTTTATAGAGTGGTATTAATACTTCCCTTGATTTTGATTCTGTCCCTCTGTTAATACAACTTAGGATTGCATCAGCTTTTTTGGCTGCTGCTGCACACTGCTGGCTCATCCACACTAGCTGGATGGCCACTAGGACTCCAAGATCCCTCTGTTACTGTTATTGAGCTTGGTTTCACCCAGTCTATATGTGTACTTTTGGTTTTTCTTGCCTAAGTGTAGGATTTTAGTTTTCTCTATATTGAATTTCATTTTATTAGATACGGCCCAGTGTTCTAGTCTGTCAAGATCCATCTGGATCTTGAGCCTATCTTCTTGGGAGTTAGCTATTCCTGCCAGCTTAGTATCATCTGCAAATTTGGCAAGTTCCCCTTCTATTCCCTCACCTAAGTTGTTAATGAAAATATTGAAGAGTACTGGGCCTAAGATGGAACCTTGTGGCACCCCACTGCTTAGTTCCCTCCATGTAGACTTAGACCCATGAAGGACTACTCGTTGAGTAGTTTGCCAACCAGTTGCGAGTCCATCTAGTGGTGGTGCTATCTATTCCACTTTTTTCTAGCTTACTAAGAAGTAGGTTGTGGTCTACTTTGTCGAATGCCTTGCTGAAATCTAAATATATTATGTCCACAGTATTTTGCTGGTCTCCTAATCTCGTCTTGAAGAATGAAATGAGATTGGTTTGGCATGATGTTTTACAAACCCATGATGACTGCTAGTTATTACTGTACTTGTTTCTAGATGTTGGCAGATGTTTTTTTATTATCTTTTCCAGTATCTTCCTGGGTATTGATATTAGGCTTATTGGTCTATAGTTTCCTGCGCTTTTTTTTTTTTCCTTTTTTGAAGATGGGAACCACATCAGCTCTTTTCCAGTCCTCTGGTAGTTCCCCAGTGCTCCAGGATTTTTGAAAGATATGGTTCAGTGGTTCTGACATGATCTCTGCCAGCTCTTTTTAAAACTCTGGGATATAATTCATCAGGCGGTGATTTGTTTTCATTACATTAGTACAAAACTCAAGAACTACCTGTATTTTTCTAGTTTCTCAGAATGTTCCATGCTTTTTCCGTTTTGTTCCTTTCTTCCATTTTATTTTATTTCTAAGAATGCCTATTTGCCTAAGGATATTCTTAAAAAGAAAGTTAATGCTGAAGAGTGGTACTCCTTCATTTTGCAGAATGCTAATATATTTTATTTTAAAAGACATTTCTATTTCTTTTAGTCAGGAATGGTAAGAAATCTGATGGATACAAAGGGAGAGCACATACACCTGGATGCCTACACAATGGTAGCACACATGTTGTATGTAGCTTAAATGTGAAAAAACATGTGTTCATTTCCTATTTGACTTTAGACAGGGGCAATGGCATTGCTCATATTTGTTTGTTCATTGTCACCACACCTTCAGTTTGTAGATGATTAATTTATGAAAACATTCCAAACCATTTTCTGCAAGTTTATTGGAGAATCAGAATGCAAGGGCCATGCATGATTATACACCTGAAGTGGGTTTGCAAATGTCTGGAAATTAGTGGTGAGCTGCCCAAATATCATATTGCTGAAATATAACCACAAAAGAGCACAACCTTTGTATCTTTTGGTACTGCTAAACTTTATAACATGTATTTTAGTCGAAATCTACCTTGAAACCTGCATAGAAGGGCAAAACATTTCAGTTCGGCCCATTTTTATATATTAGTGCATGATTTGCCAAATACCTCTTTGATTAGATGACCCTGAAATGTTAATAATAAAAGTGCAGCTCTCATGCCATAAACAAATCAATTAATTCTTTTCTAAGTTAAAAGTGATTAATTATAGTGTGCTAAGCCATAAACCAGAGGTGATTAACAATATATAATATAGGGAACATGTGATAAAATTGGGTTCTTTTTTCATTTTTTCCCACATTGGGGTAATTTAAAAAAATATGGGGTAATTTAAAAAATATATTTTAGAAATTATTCCTAAAATTGCTAACCAACAACACTGAGAGCATATGCACCAAAGACAAATTCAAATTCTTTGTATGTCCAATCACACTTGGCCAATACAGAATTCTATTCTATTCTAAAAATTACATTATTTTTGTGAGTTTTAAAATATCTCTCTCTTGATCATCACAGGGAAACTGTATTCTGGGGGCTGAAAAAAAGGAAACAAACTGCTTGCAGCACAAGAACACTTGTTGCCCTACACTGCTGTTAACTATGAGTTTCAAAGAAAATGGTTCAACTCAGATTTACTATTCAGAAATCTGAGGTAATCTCTGGAGATGGCTATGGCATTTAGAGTTGCTTGGAAGTGGTGGGGGAAGGCTATTTGTGCAATGCCGTACTTAGCTCCTGATATTTACTCAGAATCTTTTCTTATAATTTGAAATAGTTGGTACAGGTCCAATTCTCTTGAGCAACATTAAGATAAATGTGTTTCTTCAGCTATATGAGGTTTTTAATATTTTCTTCTTCAGGCAAGATATACCAAATAACTCCTTCAGATTTGCCTTACTGGATTTGAGTGGATCTCTCATTTTTTGGTGTCCTTTTAAGTATCTTCCTGAATATATTTCATTTTGTTGGCAATCTTATTGTAATCCTCAGAACTGGATGCAGATATTTTTATGTTAACTATATGCAGATAGTAAGGAACTTCAGTATTGAGAGAAAGGCATCACTGTTCATTCTCAAAGGGATTTTTTGGCCTCTGATTTTTAAATTGAGATTAATCATTATCATGTCAAGTGGTCAATCTCTTGTATCTACAATCAATGGTAAGAACCTGATAATTGTAACTGTGAAAGACTCCCTCCATTATGTAATATTTTCAAAATAGCATGATCCTCATCTTAAGTCCTTGAACTGACTGCTTGACCAACATTTCCAATTTTTGATTCCTTGGTTGAAAGAGGAAGCATAGACAAATGAACAGAAATCTCTTCTTAGGAATTATTTTTAACCAGTTTTTTTTAAACAAGTATGTATTATAAACAAAGAAAGAGACTGCAGTTTCTTTATTTAGTACAAAACTATTTTTCACAGCTGTAATGGTTTTAAGCTGTAATGATTTTTTGTCTGGGAGAAAAAAAGACATTGCCACATTTATTTCTCCTTACATATTGGGGAACTGGTAACTGAAATATTCCTTTCCTGGACTAGTAAAAAGTTTGTTTACCATTCCCATGCATTCAGTTTCAGAATCAAAGCAGAATTAAAGGTTCCTTTTTTAGAAAATCATTACAAAGTTAAAGTCCATTAGCTTATCAGGATATATGTTGTCCCTTAAAGCATCATTTTTCTTTTGCACCTTTCTTCATGCTGACTGAATAAGGACTCCGTACTTAAATTTTCTTTTACACTCACCTTTATCTCTATTTTACGTTTAGTTAGTAGAAAATCAAAGTGTATTAAATATCTTTCATTCTGAACCACAGGACTGTAGCACAATAGATTGATGAATATGAAAAAGCATGGTAAATGTTGGTAGGAGTCTAATGTTTGAAGTTCAAACCCAACTTTTGAAGCATTTCCAGAAGTTTTTCTCCCTTACTTTTATTAAATAACAATAAGAAATTCATCGCTTCTGTCTCTGGAAGTACCAAAATAGCTGTTGGACAACAACAGGCCAAGCCAGCAAGAAAAACCAGGTATGAGGAGACAGATGTACAGGCCAACTTGGCAGTTCCTGTGAGATAAAAGAAAAAAATAATGGCAAAGACTGAAGAAAAAATGTGCTTGTCAACCTTCTTGGATTCCAGAAATTCAAAACAAAGAAGATATGATTTCTCCAATCCATTTAACATTTCCCAGATTAAGATTCATTATAAAAATGATTAAGTAAAAGTAATCACTTTTGAAGTTTTATTCATTAATCAAATATTCTTACTGATTAATGGGGATTGATGGTATGGAAGGGGAGGAGTAAAATATTTTAGTACTAATAGAAAATGTTTTGACATAAGCTTAGACAAATCTTGTGCCTTGCTACAATTGCTGTCTATATTTTTCATTTAAGGCTGCAGTCCTCTCAGAATTAGCAGCCAATTATCTGATACCAACTAGATATTTGCTTGTATCAATGCATTTGGAAAAATTCCCACCAGGAGTTCCCATACCTTTGCATCAGATACTTTGGATGGAAGGCAAGATTTTAACGTGGATGTATGGTGCTGAAAGACAGAAAAATCAAGATGTTTGTGACACTCCTTTCTCATTCTATTTTCTAAGCAATTTTGTTGAAAGTGTAGTTCAGATATCAGAATGATTGGGGGTAACTTTATACATGGATGGGAGATCAGAGATACACGTAAATTTTTAACAATATTTAAAATCAGTATCTTTGGCAATTGTATATAATTTTACATCTCTTGCCTATATCATTATACAATAATGTGAATTAAGGCAGATGCCTTTTTTGTTTTGTATTTGTTTTAAATATAAATATTTTGTGTTTTTTTACAGAAACATTTGCTTTCTTCTCTTAACAGATTTTGCCACTGCCAGTTAGTGTAAAATCAGGCAAATATCAACTTATCTAGATAGTCAGTAGGGTTATAAAATAACACTGATCACAACAGTATAGAAACAGTACAGAAACATCAGTACAACATGGAGGAGGAGGGGGCTAGGAATGGCAGACAAAAATAAAGATAAATGCAGTGGCATTATTGGGACCAAAGGTGAGGATTTAGAAGTATATTGAGAACAAAACAGAATAATAATACAAAGCAGAATTCAACAGCTAAATCACTGTGGCCCTAGACTGTTTGAAAAAGCTCCCTGGAAAGTGAATTTAGGGACCCTGATGGAGCCAGTTAAAAAGATCTTGCCCACTTTCTTCAAGAGCAATAGATACAGTTTTGATGCATATCAGATTCTTTTCTAAAGATCCTAATACACAAGCACTGTACTGCTTGTACTGATTAAGATATTAAGAGCTCCAGCATGTGAAAAATGCACTACAGTACTAGAGGAAAATTAGGATCTTCTATTTGCATTTTTATTCTACTCTAGTTTAGGATTTTATTTTAATAAACTAATTCAATGTGGGCAGCCCTTCAGCACAATAGCACCCTATTGCTCTTTTAAGGCTGAATTAGTTTATAAAGAATTTGTTGCAGAGTATTCAGTGCTTACAGTTCTAAAACTGTAATTCTGAAAATTTCCCTGTCATTCTCCCATATTTCCTTTTCTCTCCTACTCCCCTCCCCTCTCTTCACTCTATGTCTCCTTATTTTATCAAACATGCTTAGGGTTAGGGTTGATCATGTAGAGCTGCAGTTTCCAAAATCTCAATGCAAGAACTCCAAGACTTTTGATATGCAACCTGTCCCCCACATATTCATTGTTCATACGTTGCTTTTAGGGCTTTCTGGTTTGTTCTGATATATACCAACATGCCAGTAAGCTGTTAAAGGAAGCAACATACCTGCAGAGCTGCCCATAATTCCAAATAATTGAGTCTTTCCATTACTTTTTTCATATCCTGTTGCAAAGCTTGAATGGTGCTCATCACTTGCAGGGTCATGTCCTTCTGGGTCAAGACACTTATCTGGCTCTCTCTGATAGCTTCCGGGTTTTGGCTGATCTCAGGTGAGACAGTCTGCAGGTGTGTAAGATGAGAAGGAGCCAAAAGACCCATTGAAGCTGTAACAACAACAAAAAAAAAGGATAGATAATGAGACCTTGCTAGTTCAAATTAAAAGTGGCCCATAAATTAAATCAGCCTGGATACCACATCTATCCTTCTGTGAAAGATTTAGATGGGAAGGTGGAGAATAAGATTTAAGGGACTTACATGGTTTCATTTGAATGCAGCATTTCTCTCTTTCTTACTTGAGCCTCTTTCCACTTGCAATTATAGGGTGGATAGCCTAAATATAAGGGGTTCCAATGCATCAAAACTAATGATAAGTTCATATATTCCACTGAAAATGGCAGAGCCAAACCTTGTTTGGAAGTGATGAAAATAAAGGAAACACTGTTTCCAGTCCCTAATGTTTTAAGCTAATCAAACACAAGGCAATCAACAAAAACAAGGCAAGGGAGTGGCAAAAACTGGAGAGAAGAATAATGACCAGCTGAATCTATACTGGTATGTTACTAATTAATCTTCCATAAGGTGAAAACTTGAGCTGATGAGGAGAATCCGCCAATATAACCAAAGTAAGAAAGAATATCTACATTATCAATTTGAACCATATGCTGTACAAGGCCAACCCAATCATGTTGAAGGATATTGATATTCAGGGTTTGTACATCGTGCTCCAGAAAACCACCATCTCTAACTTCTTGAATAAGTTTAAAGTTCCTCCAGGAGGTAATGATTAGTGGTGGATATTTGACTACTACAAAGTTCTGGTGTTGAGTTTACAAATAGCCTAGAACAGATTTTGGAAGCTGGTATATACAACATGCCTGTTTTGAGTAGTAAATTCTCATCTATGCTTTTCCCTAACTGCATATTGTCTAAGTGCTTTGAATGTTCTGCTGATTGAAAATTGTGGAAGGTATTGTACTAATATATCTATGAAAGACAAAATTGGAAGATATTATTGCTACAAGAATCAGAAGAGTCCAAAAAGAAGTATAATAAGAACATAGCACAAGATTATCTATCTCTGATGAGTAAAACTTTAATGGAATTACTGTTATATGTTTCCCATACTGTTATATGTTTATTTAAACAAAAGATCCTAGACTGGGAAGACATATTTTCACTACATTTTTTAAAATAAAATGCTTGTAATAAACCATCAAATCAGGAAGGAAAAATGGTGTATATCTTTCTATAGGAGTGATAATAGAAAAGGACTTTTACATAATGGTTCATTAAACCTCCAAGCTCAGCTCTCACCATATTTTAATACAGCTCTAGTTCCAAGTGATCTCAGCCTTGGCATAATTTCCCTCTCTTTTCCACTGATTAATATGTAAATAGAAGTGCATAATAGATTGTGGTCATACTTCTGGTTGGCTCTGGCTGAAATATTTAGTAAAATACAGTAGAACCTCTGGTCATGACCATAGTTTCTTCCATAACTTTGGTCGCAACCTGATTTAGTCATGACCTGAACCTAATTTTGGAAATTTGGCACTTATATAAAAAAAAAGGTACAGAAGGGGAAATCAGCTGCGAAAAAAAAATTGTGAATTTTTTGGTCGGAATCCAATTTGGTTGTGGTCATAAGTGTTCATGACCAGAGGTCCTACTGTAACTGGGCAGAATTCTACATCTCTCATTTGTACCTTACTCCTTCTGAAAATTTATTATAGGATACATAGATTATTTCTATGGTGGAAACACAACAGAATATACAGTATATTGTGGATGTCCTTCTAGTACGGTTGCATTCAATTTTGGGGGGAATAAAAATATACATTCTCGACCAAACTTATTTGTTTTACCTTTGCCTTCATTACTCCAGAATGAAAGCAAATTAATTCTTTTTCAGACCTGTTTGCACTCGTGGATGAAACAGGATTTTGTTGCCAAATGCATGAACCACAACATCTATAGGCATGTCTTAGACCTGTCTCTCTGCTTTCTTTCTGAAGATTAGGTGTCCTTCTATTTACCTTCCTTCTCCAACTAAGGATTCTCTAAACTTACATCCTGTTTTCTCTGCAGCTTGATTCCTGGGAGGGTTGCTCAAGGGAAAGCTTTGTTTGTCTGATAGCCTTCTGGCCTATGGGGAAAGAAAAAGTAAAAACTAGTTTTTAGAATCACTTTTTGACACTTTGATTACCACAGTTTCCTCTCCCAATTCAAATTAATATGATTATTTGTCACAAAATTACCTAGTTTTCTGTTGTAAACCTTACATAATTCCTTAAGAGATTATAAATGTTATTCTGTGGAGAGGAGAGTCATAGTTTGGTCTTAGAACTACTGTTTCTGAAGTAGGGGGCTTGAGAGGCCAACTATTCAAGAGGGAGGTTTGATCCTCCTTAGCAATGCTGTGGAGGAAAAGAACCTTGTAACCAATTTTTTTTTTCATGACAGAATACTACAAGCAAACATGAGATGCCTTTTATCTCCCTATTGTTATTTCTAATAGGTTTACAAATTTTACTTCTCACAATTTATATGTGTATGAATAAGTGAAAATTAAACAACCAAGGGTTTTATCTCAGTCATCTGCTCAGAGCGCAAGCCTTACTGTATTAAAAAAATACCTTTGATACTGTTGCACATTTTATTTTGCCTAAATTCATATATCTAGAAATTCATATATCTTTGCTTTGATTCAACAGCTCAAATTATGCAAGTCACCGATTACATGTCCTCAAAAGCTGGTTCTTTAGATAAACATAGTTTAGGACCATGGGTTTATTAAATGTCTTTTAAAAGAATCTGATCAATTATATCTGTGATATAAATTGATTAGATATAACAAAACTGACAAACTGACCCTAACCCTAAACAATTACATTTATCAATATAGGATCAGGATATTCTACTCAGAGGACTCTTCTTCATGGTTTCCTAACTATGCTACAGCCCTGGCCCAATGACCATTTTTATGCTGTGTCTTCATATTCTTAATCTCCTACACACCAAAAGTTAAAAGCTGCCTTTAATTGTTCCAGTTTTAAAATATTTTTTCCTCTTTTGCTGACACAATTTTTTGCTGTGGATTGATCCATCAGTGATGAGATTACTGGTGCAGTCAAGAGTGGGATATCCACAGTTTCTACTGGCTTCTTTAGGTTCATAGAGTTTAGGTTTCTTTAGGTTCATCCACTTCCTTCTTGCCCTGAGCATTAACTTCCAAAGCCATTCTTGCTCGGGCTGCAGGAAAGTCTTGACTCTAAGACACACAGAAGTCTTTGCCCATGTAATGCCTGCTGGGGGCTCTCTGAAGCACTTGTGAAGTCTTACAGAGATTCCTGAAACATTAAAGTTTATAAACACAGGTTTAATATTTTTCTGGAAGAGGGATAGACTTGTTTTTTTAAGCTCAGGCTTATCAGAACCCTAGTTCTGTGCTGCAGAGTGGTTCATTTGAACTAGGAAAGAGAGTTGGGTTCTGCCAATTATGTGTTGCTGTCACAAGTGAAGCATTTTGAGTTCACTCCTGACAAAAGGCAATTTTGGTGGTGTGGTACTGCCATTTTACCCACTGAATAGGCTAATTCTAGGTGCTGCTGGCCATGGCCACGTGATGGTAATAGTAGCTGAGATAGAGTTTGCTTATTATTGATTGTTCCTTCCTGTTTCATCTGTGGCTTCTCTCCATTCCCATAATTTGGCAGTTGGGTTATTTTTTTGACACTCTTTCAGAAAAGTGCTAGACCTGTGTTTAGAGACAGACAAATTGACAAACAGCACGGGCCATCTCTGGATCTGAGCTGTTTATTTATTTATCAAATTTATGCAGTTGCCCATCTCATGAGAATGCTTGGTGGGGAGAGAAACAAAACAGAAGAATCCACCAAATGCTTGGTGGATTAAAAAAAATTAGCTTTACATTCAAACATCCAGAATACCACCAACCATCATATTTGTTTCTAAAGCAGAATAGTGATCAGCAGTAAGGGCAACACATTTATGATGGGATAGTTTTCCTTGTATTATTTCATCACCTGATGAGATTCTTCCCGTTCTAGGCTATCACAGAACACCCCATTCTCTGAATCATTTGTCACTTGGCTGCTCTTAGCTCTGTTGGCAAGGCCAGGTCCTGCAAAAGAAAAATCAGCTCAGAATAAAAATAATAAAGTAGAATCAGAAGAAACAGAAAAGATATATATATGATTGTGAATACATGTGCAGGTGATTATATCTTACAAAATCTGAAAATTCAGATGTAAGGTGTTACGTCTCTCCCCATAAATTAGGTCTAGTAAGGGAGGCTTTAGTATCTTACTGAAGTTTTAAGTGTTTAAAATTGGGCATATTATTTAAGTTGGCTTTGCAAAATGTCACGTCCATGAGAGTCAGGTAATTGCTATGGGTATACATTTTATAAAGAAAAATAAATCTGAATTGCATAAGCACCTTATCTGATTTACAAAAGAGAAGGAAAATAATACACAATGGTCTGCTTTGATCTTATTGCTTAAATTATATACAGCACATTAAGATCCAAGAATCAAGCTGGGCATCAATAAGCCAATAGGCTGATTTCTAATTTATGACATTAATTTTTAGAAATGGGAAGGATGAGGAAAAAGAAGAAAAGCCACCTTCAAATCAGCTATCTCTTGCTCATAATGAAAATATCAACAAATTTTGGTTTTGCATAAAATGAAATCCTAGTTGTTATGGCTTCTCTGAAGATAACCTGAAAAATTAAGTTTTTTGAGCAAGTCTATAAAGTTCTTTCCAAAGATCCAATGTTCCATCACAACATTGGTTATTTAAAAAGACATTTTCTGAAGAAGGAAGTAATTTCACCCTCTCACTACACACTTAGTTCTTAATGACTGAATTCATAAGGAGCAGGAAATAGGCTAACAGCTCTTCCAATTATATAAATATAATTTCCTCATGGGTTGAATGCTTGCAGTGAAGGCAAAATCTGCCCTCTTCCATGACATGAAGTAGCTTCACTCTGTAACAATAATCGTACAGTAAAAATGACTGCATTATTCAATATAAAGTAAAAGGAATACACATTATCCACTGGGAATAGTTGTAGTATACATAGGGTACATATGCCCCACCCCATTATAGGGTACATACACAGGGTACGTACATTCCCCCATTATAGCATTTTACAAGATGCACTTGCCTTCTTGCTTGTACTCTTCATATATTGGTGGATTTGGACAGATTTCAGCAAGCCCATCTAATGAACTGTTTTGCAAAGAGATAGTCTCTGAGTCTGATTTAACTGCAAAAGAGTAGAATTTTTTCAATGTTGAAAAAAACAAGGATTAGTTTTATTATTAGGTCTGCAGAAATTATTCAATGAGGTGCTTTGCTGAATCTGTTCTTCAAAGCCAATAAGCTCTCCTGTTCCCTGAAAGGTTGATATGGCTGCTTTTAGGGACCTCAGCAAGGATGGATTTCACATCTAGGCACACATGCCCAGAAACTTTAAGAGAGCCTAACACACTAGTGCCAAGTCTTTGATCATATACACTGCCTTGGAAGCTTTGAGGAACCAATCTAGTTCTTGCTAAATGATTTGCATATCCTTGCTTCATACCATGCTTTAATTTAATTTAAGCACAGGAGTATTTTTTATTGAAGTTAATGGCCACAAGGCAAATAATATCCAAACTGGGCATGACTGTTTCCAGGACTCTGGAATTCCAAGCCAAGCACATTATTTAAAATGGATGATTAGCAGAGAGGGGAGTAGTCAAACAAAGAACTCTTAACTACTCTCTTACAGTATGTAACAGTTTGGGCAGAAACAACATCTTGGCTGCATGTGTTCTTTAATACTTGGTAAATAAAGTTCCTAAAAGATAGTTGGAGACTTAAACACATGGCTAAGTATATAATACTGATTTAAAGCTTCAAAATATCTCACTTCTCTTCAAGTCCATTATTTAAGACATATTCTAATTAACTAACATTAACTTAAAGACATATTTATTTGACTCCTATCATACTTTTCATTCAGGAGCTGAGGTTAGCATTCCTGAAACTGCCTTCTCCTAATTTTCTTCTTACAATGAAGTTAAGAAATAGGTTAGCTAAAAGAATGACAGGGCCAAAATCACCTTGTGGGCTTCTATAGTTGAGTCTAATACTTTACCCAATATGCCATACTAGCTGCCTTATTTTAGCAGAAAAGCTTTTAGAATACATATAAAAGACTTGACTCCAGAAACACCATCCACTGAGCTAAATGAAGACTTTCACTCTTCCTTGAATAATGTAAGGAAACCAAAAGGATATAACTATAATTAAAAATTGCTTCTATGTATCTCCTCTCAATTGTTTGGCAAAATTACAATGGAATTTTTAATAAACATGTGTTTCCATCAAAGAAAGAAATTAGGCTTAGGAAAACTGGAGATCTTTGAGATAAGCTTTGAGGATCTTTATTTTAGTTATTTGATTTATATCCTGCTTTCAAGGAACTCAAAGTTGTAATCATCCAATTTTCCCCATAACCATCCTATGATTTGGGTTGAGTTAGAGAAGGTAAATGGCTCAAAGACACTTGCTGAGCTACCAACAATATAAACAGAAACAATATAGTAGCTGTCTATGTATACAGACCAAAATAGAGCCATAGCAGGGAGGTACTCCTATGAATAGCTCAGATGCCACTCAAAGGCAGAGAGCACATAGTGCCAAGCCATGCAGTCTATTTGACTGGGCAGTTTTTCTGTATAACTTTTGCTAATGAAAATGGCATTCAAACTTAGCATGGAAAAAGATCACTCCTAGGCACCTTCACAGTCCTGGCACCCTGGCAAGTTCACCATCTCACAGGTGCTTGGAAGCCAGATATGCAAACTGCTACTTTATTTTATCCACAATGTCTCCAAAGTTATTTCACTTTGGGAAATGTTCATCTTAACTTTTAATTGTCTGCAGCTACACTGCTGTATATAAACTGCAACCAGACCCAGTGGACAGCAGAGAACCCTTTGTTGAGGATCCTCTGAATTTGTTCCAAGACCAGTCTGCAGTGTTGCACAGTGAACCATGAATTACTTATCCTATTTTCCCTTGAACTAATCCTAATCCTAAACCTAACCCAACTTTTTTTAAACTAACTACTTTTCTGGGTTCACATAATGCATTGAATCATAAGCCAAACAAGCTTAATTTGAATTATTGGTCAGCTACAAAATATTAGTCACAATTAATCCTAACCAAACTTATATTGTATGTTTTGATTGAATATCTGCTAGGTCTTTAACTGATCTGCAAAGTGTCTTATAAATCCAGACATAAAGTAGCTTTTGTTCATCACTGCTGGAAGAAGTTAAGAGTTGGGTACAGGCCAAATTTTCTTTTAAGTCAACTGATCCCAAGCTGCTCTGTAGACCTTTTGAGAGCTGCTTCCTGTGCCAAAGTCCTAAACAAGTCAAAGCAGGTTTTCATTGCTCCACTCCAAACTGATGAGCTATTTGAACAATTTGGGGGATAGGTCAAAGTATCTAAGATTAGGGCTTGGGAGCCCACACGAAAAAACATCTGGTTGAAACTCCCTGGCCCAGAGGACCAATGTTCCATAACCAAACGTATGTATCAAGATCCTTACATTTCCAAGAAGAAAATATTCTGTGCACTAAATTGCCTGGAAGATAAGCAAAGTGACTTCACACAGGAGAAGTCAAGGAGCCAAGAAGGGAGGGAGCAAGATGACTTTTAAGTTTAGGTTGTGGATCTTGAAATGTAAAGAGGACAGCTATCTGTCAGCATTCCAATGAAACTCCCCATTTTCAAATTCCAAGGCTGACCTAATCAAAGCTCGTGGTGAAACATCCCAAATGCCTCCCTCTCAACCTGCTTTTGCTACCCACAAGCATACCTGATTTTTTCTTGAAGAAGGATTCAGGGGGTCTGGGCATATCATGGATCACTTCATAGAGGGGTTCAAAGTATACAAACATATCCTCCGAAGCTTTGTCCATCGGCACAGTGTTGATGACCTGCCAGAAAGTCTAGAAGTGATCCCAGATGGTACAAGACCATTCCCTGGGTCCCCATGAGAGATCTGGAAGCAATTGCAGTGATGGCATTGTTGAAACAAAGAAAGCAAGACCTGATCTCTTGGGAGGCTCCTGAAATGCCTTCTTGATTTTCATAAAAGAAGAATAGCAGACTCAGTACTTGCACTCAGTGAAGGCATTCCAGCTCATAGCTGGCAAGTTCTCTCCTTGCTTGTTTTCCATTTAAATATTTTTAGAATTAGTTATATTTCCCTAAATTGGGCAGGATACTTATCTTTGAAATACGGAAACAGAAACAATGGATTTTTCTCAGTAGAATGTCTTAAATGCGAAGTCAGAATGACACTCATGCAGCAGTACAGGTGAAACTCAAAAAATTAGAATATTGTGCAAAAGTTCATTTATTTCAGTAATGCACCTTTAAAAGGTGAACCTAATATATGAGATAGACTCATTACATGCAAAGCAAGTTAGTTCAAGCCGTGATTTGTCATCATTGAGATGATTATGGCTTACAGCTCATGAAAACCCCAAATCCACAATCTCAGAAAATTAGAATATTACATGCAATCAATAAAACAAGGATTGTACATTGAACAATATTGGACCTCTGAAAAGTATAAGCATGCAGATATACTCAGTACTTGGTTTGGGCCCCTTTTGCAGCAATTACTGCCTCAATGCGGCGTGGCATAGAAGCTCTCAGCCTGTGGCACTGCTGAGGTGTTATGGAAGACCAGGATGCTTCAATAGCTCTTTTGCATTGTTCGGTCTCATGTCTCTCATCTTTCTCTATGGGGTTCAGATCAGGCAAGTTTGCTGGCCAATCAAGCACAGTAATCCCACAGTCATTGAACCAGGTTTTGGTGCTTTTGGCAGTGTGAGCAGATGCCAAGTCCTGCTGGAAAATGAAGTCAGCATCCCCATAAAGCTTGTCTGCAGAAGGAAGCATGAAGTGCTCCAAAATCTGGTGGACAGCTGCATTGACCCTGGGCTTAATGAAGTACAGTGGACCAACACCAGCAGATGACATGGCTCCCCAAATCAACACAGACTGTGGAAACTTCACACTGGACTTCAAGCATCTTCAGTGTGTGCCTCTCCATTCTTCCTCCAGACTCTGGGTCCTTGGTTTCCAAATGAGATGCAAAAGTTGCTCTCATCAGAAAAGAGGACTTGGACCACTGAGGAACAGACCAGTTCTGTTTTTCTTTAGCCCAGGTAAGACGCTTCTAACATTGTTTGTTGTTCAGGAGCGGCTTGACAAGAGGAATATGACATTTAAAGCCCTTGTCCAGGATCCCTCTGTGTGTGGTGACTCTTGATGCACCAACTCCAGCCTCAGTCCACTCCTTGTGAAAATCCCCAACACTTTTGAATGGCCTTTTCCTGACAATCCTCTCCAGGCTGCAGTCATCCCTGCTGCTTGTGCACCTTTTTCTTCCACACTTTCCCCTCCACATAACTTTCTATTAATGTGCTTTGATACAGCACTTTGGGAACATCCAACTTCTTTTGCAATGACCTTTTGAGGCTTTCCCTCCTTATGGAGGGTGTCAATGATGGTTTTCTGCACAACTGTCAGGTCAGCAGTCTTTCCCATGATTGTGATTCCTACTGAACCAGACTGAGAGACCATTTAAAGGCTCAGGAACCCTTTGCAGGTGTTATGGCTTAATTAGCTGATTAGAGTGGGACACTTTAAGCCTAGAATATTGAACCTTTTCACAATATTCTAATTTTCTGAGATTATGGATTTGGGGTTTTCATGAGCTGTAAACCATAATCATCTCAATTATGACACATCACGGCTTGAACTATCTTGCTTTGCATGTAATGAGTTTATCGCATATATTAGGTTTACCTTTTAAGTTGCATTACTGAAATAAATGAACTTTTGCACAATATTCTAATTTTTTGAGTTTCATCTGCAGTTGTTTTTTGCAGTTGTTCTACATCTTTTACTATAAACATGAAGACCAGAATCTTGAAGTAGTGTGGAGGGCAGAGAAGTGAAAAAGATCAAATTTTGAAACAAATCTGGTTGCAATACAAATCTCCAAACTTGGATTCTGCTAATAGTTTCCAATTAAGCATGTAAATATTAGTATGTAACCATATTTCCTGGAAAATAAGATTGGGTCTTATTTTTTTTTGTCAAAATAAGCACTAGGGCTTATTTTCAGGGGGAGTGTCATGTATGGAGGCCCACTTCTGCTTGTTCATGGCAGGGCAGGAGGCACACCAGTGCCACTGTTGTGAGGCAGGAGTTGGCGGAGCTACCCAATGGGCCTCACACTGGATTACTTCAGGGACCCCACAGCCAGGCCATCCACACCCTATCACTGGCCTTGTCTTGCAACTGTGACACCACCACATCACTCGGCCTCCTGCTCCACTGCAGCCACTAAGCAAGCAGAAGTGGGCTAGTGGCCATGTGGGCTCCTGCTGCACATGGTTGTCAGTGCTGCCACCACTGGCAGATGTCAGGACATGAATGGCCTGGCTGCGGAGGCCAAGGTAAGCCAGTGCGTGAGCAGGGGGTAGCTCCACTACTCCCTGCTGTGCCTCATGGCTGTAGCACCCAGACAGAATGGGCATCCAACCAGCTGAATATGTTCTTAAAGAAGGGCTTATTTGGGGGGTAGAGCTTATATTAGGCGTAAAATATGCCAGGTCTTATTTGCAGAATAGGTCTTATTTTGGAAAAACAGGGTAATAGCTATTCTGATATAATAATTAGCATGTTGGTAGTTAGTATATAGCTGGAGCATTACCAAATAAAATATATCATATAAACTTAGTTGTATGAATTTAAAGTCCTTAAGCATAAATTTAAGCTGAATCCTGGAGGGGCAGTGTCCTGTCATTTCTTTCTTGTCTTGTCTCCTTTGAATCTTTTAGCAGCCCACTTACAATGACACTCCTCACTATAATGAGTTCCCACAACAACCTCATCAAAACCCTACCAACTGACATTAATATTTTGCACAATTTACCTTCTGGGCTGCCTTCTTCATTTCCATTATGTAAGCAGCCATGGCTTCCTCTTTGGTCATCTTTCCCAAGCTTTTCCAGGCATCCCTGCCAAAACCCCAAAATATCTCTTATCTTGGGAAAGAGCTTCATTTTTTAAAAAAGCGGCCAGAGGATGAACTAGTTTGAAATTCAGAATCTCTCAATAATGGGTCTTTCTTAAGGATTTCTTATGTGTGAGCACTAGGGATAATCACATAGGGATGACTGTTATCAGTTTGTGTATGCTATCAATCATGTTCCCTTTATTTCAATTTCATGAATACTTTAAGATATTTACAGTCCAGTTTGAACATTTCAAGCAGAGGACACTATTTAAACCAAATATAAATTTTGGCTCAGCAAGCAGTTCGAATTGAGGTAACTCCATTGACATTGATATGATTTAGATTAATAATGGATTTTCATCAAATATAATTAAGCCTAAATCCAACTCAGTTAAAAAATAACAAATAACAATGATAAAAATAACAAAATTATAGAATTGATAAGATAAACTCTCCCCCCCCCCAAAAAAAAAAAAAAAAAAAAAAAGCCTTGTAGCTCTTCTGGTCTATAGTCAAAGTTAGTGGTGTTGTGGAGGGCGGCAGTGTCAAAATAGGCAATATGACAATTTCACCTTGGGAATAAAGTTCCACTTTTTGTATATGTGTCAATGGCAAAGGGATGGGATTTTCGGGGTGATGTCATCTCCACCTATTTTGTCCTGTTCTGTAGATAAATAATGCTATTCCAAAGGGACAGCTGCGAAGAAAACTCTGTTTCTTATTGTCATAATTCTAATTTCTTTATAGAGTGTGAAACAAAATAGGACAAAAGCATTTTGCTGCAATTAGCTTATAGGCTGATACAAACAGCACATTAATGTGTTCACTCTCCAAATCTATAGGAGTTTATAGATCAAAAGTAGCAGTTTTCTACTGGGTTATTATCCAGTGCAATTGAATAATATTAATTGGGTAAGCTTATGTATGTCCATTAGTTTGCAGATATTGTACCTGCTCTAGCATTGAAAGAGCATCAGAGACTGGATTCTAAAAAAATCTCTTAGCTTAAAACAAACCTCAGAAAAGACAATGTTTCATTTGGAACTGGGAGAATGTGTCACTGGCTTTCTTACCATTTATATCTGCCAATAGGATCCCAAAATCCCGGCCTTGGGATCTGGCATTGACCCATTGTTGCTTGCTTGTAGTAACCATAAAAGCGTAACATTTCTTCATACGAAGGGCGATAGGAACCTGATGAAATGGAGGACACGTTCAGGATCCTACATGAAAAGAGTTATTTGATGGCAGGATTTCATTTGTAAGGTTCCCAATTGTGGTGGAACCACTAGTTGAATGGGAGGGGGTGCCTCTAAAAGTCATTCAAATTTAGAGTATATTTGGGGGAAGTAACATTTGACGTTAAACCCATTAGGTCTATATCTGCCCATTTCCCAAGGAAAAGTACAAGTTTGGCAAGATTTTTGCAATGGATGAATAATAAAATATCTACTTGGATCTCTCCATCAGTTATTCTGGTTGCTTGTGCCTGACACCAATCTGCTTCCAGCTATAGTACAATACTGGAAATAAAACAATTGAATCTCACATAGTTTTTTTTCTTTAGGGCATTTCATAAGGAGGCAATAGGTCTCAGTATATAAATACATAAATCCAATGGCCTAGTCACTTAAGCTAAATCGGGTTACTAGGCAGACTTTTGAATATGAACCAATAGCCGTTATTGTTTAAATCCTTCTACTAGGCCTCTGCCAAATTGAGTGCTATGTGTAAAGAATGGAAAAAACTATAGAATTCTGCATCAAGACATACTGCTCAAACTGGGGAGAATAACAGGTTTAATTTTTTTTCTAAATGTAGAATCTGGCTTCTTATACTTTGTGGCTGATGAGTTTTATGTTTGGTACCAGCCCTCAGAGGGATAGGTGAGCTAACTAACCTGAGAGAATTCCCCAAAGAGATTCTTACCATTTTTGGGCAAGCCTTGAATGACCTGGACAGCTGCTTCAAATTGTATCTGGCAATTTGTTTCTTCTGTCTTCAACCCCATTGGTACCTAGTCAGATTTTTTTAAAAAAAGGTTGAAATTTGGAGTGTGGAGACTTCAGGGAAAAAGGGTACAGATGAGTGAAGTGGTAGAAAGAAGAATTTTTCTTCCAATGTTTTTCTCCTCCTCAGTGACATATGAGTTACAGCAAGATCCTGTTACAGAACTGTGCTTGCCCTAAGATCCTGTTTATTATAATTAACTGTGTTAGTTAAAATGAATAATCAGTATTTATACAGAAAAAATGTGTTTACAAAGAATATTTATAAGACAATTGGAGAAGTTAGTCCATAAAGTCTTAGTTATATAGAAGAGGTCCATAGATATATATGGCCACATTAACTTCCAAATTTTTGATTGAGCTGCAATTTAATCTCTTGCTCCTAACGATGATTCCAGATAGTGGGTTCCTAGCATTCTGAGTCAAAACACATGTGCAGCTATTCTATCTTTCCCTCATCATATTTTCTGCAATTACAGAAAAGGTTTTTTTAAGCACAAAGTAAATGTGAAAAGTTAAAGGAAAAAAGTCTCCATGCCATTCAATTCTGTGATCAATGTGGAGTGATTGTTGCAGAAAAATTACATCTGGAAACACCTAATTCCAAAATGCATACCTTATTGTGAGGCATTCTAGATCTTAGACAAGGAGAGTTTCTCTTAAGAATCTTCCCCATGTGCCACTTTTGCTGATTGAACACAGACACCATACTCAAAAGCAACGAGGCACATTTTTTTCTGGCTTAGGTAAGCAAAGCTTCAGTGATAAGTGGAGGTCTGCAGGGCTTGAAAATCAGTTGTTTCACTGATCATGGAATTTTAGCTTCACTTTGCTTTATTGCCTCGCCTGAACTCAGAGCTCATTTTTCCAATCAGCTTTAAGAGCAACTCTATTTTATCAATTTCAAGACTTTATATTGCAATCTACAAACAAAGCTTTTGGGAAGTATGCCCAGGCAGGCATGCAAAGTAGTGTCATACCATCATCATAATAACGTCCAGTTGAAATTCAAAAGCAAAAACAATTAAGTCTTGATTGTCAAATAGTCCTTGACTTATGACCAAAATGGAGCCCAAAATTTCTGTTGCTAAAGTGAGACAATTGTTAAATGAATTTTGCCTCTTTTTATGACCTTTCTTGGCACAGTTAAATTAGTAACATGGCTGATAAATAAGCCTGACTTCCCATTGACTTGCTTATCAGAAGGTCGAAAAAGGTGATGAAATGACTGTGGGACACTGCAACTATCATAAATATGAATCAGTTGCCAACCGTCTGAATTTTAATCACATGACCATGGGGATGCTGCAACAATAGTGTGAAAAATAATCAGCCATTTTTTTCGGCATTGTAATTTCGAATAGTCACTAAATGAACTGTTACAAGTTGAGAATTATCAGAATTCTGGGTTTTTTTTTTGCAAAAACAGACAAACAAGATCATCTCTTATTGTATTAGTCTAGATAGTGCTGTTCATGACCAAGTTTTAATATTAAAGGAATGAAGCATGCATTCTTCTATTGGTTAAAGCACTGATTGGCTGTTGGTTCTTGCTTACCCTAAGTTTTCAAAGACTGAAAAAATGAAGATGACCATATCTGGTTTCACAATATTTTAGCTTTTCTCATTTTTTTTCTTGGCAACATTAAGATGTATGGACTTGAACTACCAAATTCCCCAGCCAGTTGAAATCTACATTTCCTATCATTGCCAAGGTTAAAAAAAAACATTACTTTTTTACATGTAATTGCATATAAATCACTCCCTGCGAGCTTCTTATCCCATCAAACGTGGACCCAGATTGTTGGGGGCTGACTCTGTAAACTGCTTAGAGAGAGCTGGAAAACATTGTGAAGCAGCATATAAGTCTCAATGTGACAAATGTTAGGCTTTGACATGGGAAATCTAGAATATAGGGTGGATGGGAAGCCAGCATTAAGAAAGATAAGAGCTTCCCGGACCAGATCAAAACCCTTTCAAATCCCAGATTGTATTTCTCTAATTGACCAGCCAAATACCAAGTGAAATACAAACAAAAGGGAAAGGTGTGTGATAGCTAGTTTCACATCCCTCAGCCACTGGCAATGGGACACAGCCTGCCTTACTTCATTTAATCACATTGCAAAACAGCTATGGGCCATTGTCTCACATAAATTTTTCTGCATCTAATTCTGATGTTTATATTACCTACTCCATTTATGCCTGAGATGCCATTTCCTCACTCAGACAATGCCAATGGAGTATTGTCATATTCTATGCCAACCACTGCAATCACATTATATGATTTCTACTTACAGAGCGAAGATGATCCCCTTGTTTGCTTTATCAATGCAATCATACTTCAGTGTTTCAGGTATTATTAACTTTGACATCCTCTTCCATCTTTCCCTTATAAGACATTCCCAACCTCCTGGTTCAATGCTGACTGAAATGCTTTTTACCTAATTCAGGTGAACACCTGTAGCAACCTTAAGTGTTGCCACCCCAAGCATTCCAAAACAAGGATCTGATTTCTTATTCCCATTCCCCTCAAATGCCAATTTATTCAGCAACGTTAACTATTCTGCCAGCCTGCGCACGGTACCAATAAACTCCTGTGGTGATTTCAGGTGATGCCTCTGCATTTTAAAACCTAAGCATTCCTGCGTGAATCCTTGGATCACAACATTTCCACCGCCCTCTCCTGATCCTTGCGCATCGGCAGGCCTGCAAGCCCCTTTTTGTAATTGCATCTCGTGATTTCTTTGTTTCTGGGTCAACGTGGAAGCCCGGATCTTTACTTCCGTTTTTCTTGGCCTGCCGCAAAGATTTATGCCGAAAGGAGATCGGTTTACCGCAGGAACTAACGATATCTCCGGCATCCAATGCCCGTCCGGTGAACCTAAATCCGCTGCCCAACTATGATCCCCTTTTTTACTTGCAACAATTATGACATGGATAATCCCTTCACCAGCCTTACCTCGTACTCGGTCGCACAAAGTGCTGTGCTTACTTCCTTCTGTGCTTCCACATCGCTTTTGTCCACTTCTTGCTCATTGCAACAGGAGTTGCTTCAATTTTGACCTTCTGAGTCCCGCCCATAATCGTCCGAATCGCGGTGAAGCGAGATTCAGCCAATCATGACACAGCCGAGGAGGTTACGCCTCTCACCTCGGCCAATCAACAGAAGCAGATTACCCTACCTTCGTGCTGCAGACCTCTCTATATTGTGCCTCACTAGGTGTTTTGTTTTGCATCACCTCTTGGGATCATTCGAAATGCACATATGCAGATGTGGTTTCCTGAATGTTTCTGGTCAACTATATAATTGCCAATCCCGTGAATTACCTTTTTTTTTTTTTTACAAATTTTTATTAGTTTTAAAACAAACATAAACAAAACATAAAACATTAAGCCATCTTCTCTCTCTCTCTCTCTCTCTCTCTCTCTCTCTCTCTCTC
>BLBF01000044.1:5802185-5819921 GCA_015471245.1 Laticauda colubrina
TTCGTATATGCCTTGGTTTTCCAGGTCAATTTTGTCTTTGGGGTTCCTCAGGATGGCTGCTATTTTTTTGTCTGTTTTGAAGGCAGTCTTGATGTGATGCCTGTGTAGTATCTTACTGATTTTATCTGTGGTACCTCTTATGTAGGGTAGGACAGCTGTTCCATAGATCTGTTGATCTTCTAGGTCTCTATTATGTCTTGGTGTGTTTTTGTGGATCAAGTTGGTGATTTTGTTTTTGTGGACAGCCAATACCCGAAGGAAGCTGAACAGCGCGTGCACACACACACACACACACACACACACACACACACACATATATATATATATTTGTTTTTTTAGGCTTTCGTGGGTACTTACATGTGTGCTCTTTTGCTTTCTGCTGAAACGTTGCTACAACTTTAACAGAACTACAATGACGTGGGAGAATACCTGAAGGAAGCTAAACAGTACATATATATATATATATATAGTTCTTTTCCAGTCAGATAAAAAATCTTCTTCCATATTTGTTGACATAAGAGTTTTTTCCATAGACTGCTTCTTGTTAAGCATCAAAGTGGCCTTTCATCTGTGCCTGCTGCTTTTGTACATGACAGTTTATTTATTGCGTTTTATATATCTTTTTTTCTATTGTTAACTGGCTCCTTAATACTGTTTTCCTACAAATGTTTCTGTCATTCTATAATTCTGCTTGTAAAGGATTGTGAAATATTTTAAAAGTATAACTTTTATTTAAATCTTTAAAAAAGAAGATTTAAAAAAGAAGTTAATACAAACTAATGTAAATTAAGAAAGAAAAAAGAGAAAGCAAAAAGAACCAGTTTGGTCTAGTGGTTATTTACCAGGCTAAGCAGCAGAATACCATGAGTTCAAATGCCACCTTAGCCTTGAAAAACATCAGAGTGACTTTGGGCCAATCACTCTCTCTCAACCCAACAGCTCACAGGGATGTTGTGAGGAAAAATAGTAGGAGAAAGAAGTGTTCTTTATTGCCTGGAGTTATTTGTAAAAATAATAAAGGCAGGATATATATAAGTTGAGCAAAAGAAAAAAACAAAGGACTGGCTTCCTGTATTATTTATAGCAGTTATAAGCACAATTATACATTTGCTTATAACAATCCTCCCTCTCAGAACTCATACATTATTTCTTTTGGATAATTTTGTTTAATTTTCCTGTGATTTTTTTTCTGACCATCCTAAAATATATTTTAACTTAGGTTATGATTTCCTCGATTTGTTGATATTCTTGATTGAGATATTTGGTCCAGTGATTTCTTACTTGACAGTGAAAACTGTATTCATTGTCTGCATCCTTCTAAATGTCCAAAATTCTCATTCTTTGTTTTTCCTTGACTATTATAATAAATTGTTCTGAAAGCCAGATATAGATAAAAACTGGGAGATAAATGCATTTGGCCTCAAGATGGTGCTGCTTCACTATAGGGACAAAATCCATTTGTAAAATAGAATGTGCCAAGATACATGTGCCAATGTAAATCTTATCTTTGACTGAATGTACGCTGGATCCAGTGGAATTCAACATCTGTACTTAGAATCAACTTTAAAAATGGAATCCCTCATGTGCTTGCATTGAATTTGATGGGAGCTGTATAAGTTTGCACAAGTAAAAAATTGTGAAACATCTTCATTTAGAGTGTGCTGGAAGAAATTGATTTTTATCCCTTTAAAATGTGAAATAATGGGTAGGTTAGGATTTCTCCTCAAGGGACTCAGAAAGATGTGTGTGTCTGTGTGTTGAGTGGAGGGGTATATCTTTCTAATTTGGGAGTCTTCATTTTTGCTGTGTAGGGTGTTGCTAACTGTGACAGTTCCCTTTTTCCATGTCTTTTCCTCGTACCTGTTGTTGGATTAATGCTGCCTAGTACATATAAGCCATGATTTATTGTAGTTTACATAATCATCCAACATATTGTATCATACGTTAATTGATTGCATTCAGCCAATATTCCAAGCCACAAAGTAAGCAAACTTGGTGCAATTTTTTACAAATTGGAAACCCAATTGGAAAAAGTTACAAAGTTTGAAAAACGCTTGTCTAATATGTAGTGGGAATCCAATCCATGTAAATAAGGCTTTTCAAATGTGTCATTCAAATAAGAAAGAATTTTTTCCCTTGTTTTATGCCATATACACACTTAATCCTTACATATATCTATATATTACTACTATGGTTCTATCCTCTTTTGTCTTTTAATGTGAAATCTATCTTTGGTCTACCCATTTGTACCAGCAGTTGCAGCTGTTGTAGTATATTGAAGTGTCTTTATTTTTTAATGCCAAGGTTAATTTGTCCAAATAAGGATAAAAAGGAGGTCTCACAAACTGTTGAAGATGAAAATGTTTTTAATTGTTTTCTACCTTTCTCTATTTTCTTCTTCCTTTCTTTTTCTCTATTTATGTATGTGTTGTTCATCTGTTTTATTTTTAAAATCAATGAAATTTATTTTAAAAAAAAAACCAAATAAGAAAAATTTACTCAGCAAACTGTGTTTTTTTGTTTTTTGTTTGGAAACAGTGCCATCTTTTAAAACCACACTCCCTGTGCTATGGTCTTATTTTCCATATCAATGGAAAGGGATGTTTCATGAAGAGGGAAAGTTTGGTGAAGTGGAAACATGAGTAATCCCCCTCCCCAATTTTATAAATATAATGCAAAAATTGCAAACTTTGTAGTAACGCGCAAATCAACCGGAATTTTTTTTCCTTCCCCCAAATTCGAGAGGGCTATTCCTTGGGGTGACATCGAGCTTCCCAGCCGCTAAGGAAGGCTGTGAGTCGGCGCGCAGATCCTCCCGCCAGGCAGCCGAAGGGCGGGAAACAGTTAAACCTCTCGCCTCAGCTGTAATTTGAGAATTCCTGCAAGCTCTGCTTCTCCAATCTGCGCGCGGCACCGGCGAGTCACAAAGGAGGCTGGACAAGCAGAACTTCAATCTTAGAGCGTAGGGCTGCCCCGCAAGTGGGGCGACAAAACAATAAAAGGGTTTCCTCAGCCCCAAACCGGAGGATAGGGGAGCCAGTAAAAGCTCAGCCATGTTTTGCGGAAAATGGAAAAAGTCCGGCTTGGAAAGTTGTCAGCACCACCAGCAGCTTTCTGCCCATCATCATGGAGGAACTGCCAAATCCTCGGGGCACCGCGCGTTCAAAAAATTGGGTAAGTGAGGTGCCTGGCGAGCCGGGTCGCCCCGGAGTGAGGAAAAGGCGTAGCGCGCCTTCCGAGACCTTTCCTGGTTATTTTACTGGATTCAGATGCAGCGCTGATTAAAATTAGGGCTCAGCTCTGGCATCTTTTTATCTTTGCCGGAGCTCAATCCTGGAGCAAAGTATGTCAGCCTAGATAGAAAGAAGAGCACCTCTGAGCGGCTGCAGAGTGCTTTCCCTAGTCAGCCAAGTAACTCCCAAATTCGAGCGGATTAAGGGCTGGTATATTTATGGTGTAAAAGTGCAGACATTTTCTCTTGAACAACATTTTGAACAACATTTCTCTTGAAATGTTTACAGCTATTTCTTTTAATTTAAACCGTCTGTCTAACTTATTCCTATACAAATCCCTATTTATTTAGCGTGTGGCATACTAATTTCCCCTTTTTTTTTGAGAGTCCAGGAAAATATGTGAATCAGAAGAAATTGACAGAACAACTGAATGACTTGATCTGTTTTTTAGGTTTTGAAACTTGAACTTAAAGAAGCATAACAACTTGATCTTGTCAAAAATAATCCGTAAATAAAACATATTTTAAGAACCATGAGCAATCTTTTGTTACATAGTTGGGTGACAGGAGTGAAGAGAATAGTTATTTTGTATTATAAACTGAGTAAAATAATTCTTTACCTTCATTTTTTAATTTAACAATAAAACTATATAAAAGGTGAGGCTAAATTAGTACATTAAAATGAGACAAACCTCTTTAAACTATAAGACAATGAATATATTAACAATATATGCATTTAAACATGCCTCTGATATTTATATGATTCTTAGCATGTTCTGTTATTTCAGTTTTGTATTCATCCAATATATTTTGAATATGGTTAAGTTTTATGCCTTTTTCTTTCTTACACTGATCCTTCAAAAAGTATATAGTAGACTGTTCCTGGAGAAGAGATTTTACTTTCAGATTCATTATCTTTATTCAGGTAATCTTGAGTTATTTATCTCAAATAGATTAGGCAGGAGAATATTTAAATTTCTCAAGAAAAGACATAGCCCTGTATCAGGTTGTTTTTACTACAGGAAGGCGGGACCATTTAAAACTAATTGCTGTTCCAGGAATTTAGCTTTAAACCATGGAAAATAATTAATAGTGGAGTGTTCTTTTTTGGGTACATTATCTCAGCAACCAAGTATATTCTAATTGTAATGCCTATAATTATGTAATATCTGCTAGGAAGTAATCAGAGTAAATAGTATCATAGAAAAATTGATTGCAAATTTCCTTTCAGTAATTTGTAGTTATGTAGGAGTTGAAATTTTCAGAAAATGTTTGTGTATAAAATTAAATATTGTATCAAATGCTAAGGTAAGAAAGTACAGCTTTATAATTTTCAGTGAAAAAAAATTTTTTTTGGTCTCCTAATAGCTCTCCTTAACAAAAGGGCACATTAACAATAAACATTGTAATTCCAAATTAAATATATAACTTACAAGGATAAACAACTAATTTCTATGGGTATTTATTTCATATCAGACATTGTAGGAACTGATTAACCTATTCATTTATGAATTACCTATCTATTTAAAAGATGCTCAAGATGATGTGCTATAAACTGGAAATTGCCTTCAGAATGCTCTTGAAAATAATGGAGGTAGTAAAATGAATACAATAAAGCCACAACTCTATTAGAATGATTTTTAAAATATTTATAATAAAATTTCCCTTAGAATTAATATATTAGAGCATAAAACTAAAGAGGAGTGACATTTAATTAAAAGAAAGCTGATTTAAGTCACTTTCTGTGAAGTATGAATGAAATGCATGCATTAAACAGTAATGCATTAAACAGCTTTAAATATTGATTTGATGGTTCTTATATTAAAATCTTGCATCTTTTATTATAGCATTCCTTAGCTTGTTACCATGCAGGTGAATTGGGACAAGTGCTTCCAAAAAATTCCCAGGCAAAAGGTATATAGCATATACTGTACCAACAAAATTGCTGTTTTAGCATTTTAGCAACAGGTTGGGAAAGAATGGAGCAATGCAACATGGTCCTATTTCCTGTACGGGGAAGAACTCTGCACTAACTGAAGCTTTTGTTTATCAAGTTTATATTCAGCTATTATACACATACACCAATGCATGTACACGAACATTACTCCATTAATTGAAATTATATCCCACTTTTGGGTCTATCTGAATCAGGGTGATTTTACAGGAATTAAAATGATAAAATATCAGAATAAAATAAGTTTAAAATTCATTAAATTATTTTTAAGAGAAGCCTTTTCTACTAAAGTTTAAAAGTTTAATGGAAAAGAAAAAATATTTTCACATTTCCCTAAATTAGGGAAGAGTGGGGGCCAAAATACTCCTCTGGAAAAGTTGTAGGTCATGGGAGGAGGCTTGCTCTGTGTACCTATGAGCTGCCAGCAGTGGAACTTTGAAGTACAATACAACAATGCTAAAACATGTCCAACAAATAGTAGTACTTAAAATGGTAAAATAAACAGCAAACTGTTAGCTCAGCTGATGAAAAAATGCAGATTCTACACTTACTCAAAAAAATCAAATGAAAATATTAAAGTTTAAACTTTAATTTATTATCTGCTGTTTAATTGATGCTAGTAGAGCTGCCAAACACTTTCCCCGGGAAAGGGGTATTGCAAAGCTAAAGAACACCATAAAACATTTCTTTTCTAATTGCTTTTTTCTGTATGTAGGAGCCAGTTTGATCTGCTGATTAACCTAACAGGCTGGAAACCAGGAAACTGAGTTCTAGTCCCATCTTATGCATGAAAGCTGGATGGATGACTGTAGGCACTCTTTGTCAGCCCGACCTACCTCACAGGATGGTTTGGGGAAATAAGTGGAGGAAGGAGTATTAGGTACATTTGTTACCTTGTGCTATTTGTAAAAAATAATAGAGGTGAGATTTTAAAAATCTAATAAATAGCAATGATAATCAGAGGTATCCCAGAGTGAACTTTGCAATGGCAATCTTTATGGACAAGTTTTGTGTTTCTCAGTCGTCCAGACCATGGTTGTTCCAAAAGTGTTTTTTCAAAAGTCAACTGGACTTTCTGGTTTTTCTTTGCAAACGTTTCTCTTCTCATCTAAGAAGCTTCAGATCTGAGCTGAAGAAATTTCTTGGATGAAAAGTGAAACATCTTCAAAGAAAAACCAGAAAGTCCACTGCTTCTTGAAAGAGCACATTTGGGACAATTTTGTGTTACTCATTAAAGTTGTAATAATAATAGGACCTGCAGATGTCAAATTTTGATTTGCTCTATAATGTAGCTATACTGAGATTTGAGATGGGTGCCACTCTCTTGAGTCTATTGACATAAACATGTTCATGCTAAACAATACACTAAGCCAAAAAGAAGGTTGACAATTTGCGATTCTGTAGAAACCATTGTACCATGCTGTGGGATCTAGGTCATCATGTAAATAACGAGGTTTGCTTATTTTATCACAACACTTACATAAGTACAGAATTGTGTTTTACTAACCATTATTTAGCATGCTGAATGAACTCAGACAGGGTTTTCATATTACCATTTTGCTGTATTATGTGGGATAATTCTGTAGAAGATTGGATTTAAGGAATAAATACATAATGGTATATATGCAGAAATGTGTTGAGTGGAGCCTGCAGGAATCCTTTGTTAAATGTTGAGGATGATTAAGAAAATCAGCTTGACATACTTTAATGTGTGACCATAGATGGTGACAAGTTAACGCAATGAGAAACACTAAGGAGAGATCATCTGACAGTGACCTAGTTGTGATAAGGCAGGCAGTGTAAGAATAAGTTGTGTAAGCTCAGTTCTGCCAAAGGGAGGCTGGATAGAAGAGTGCTTAAGGAAGAATGGAGAGAGGATGGTTTTTGAATTTTTACCTGGAGGAATTTTATGTGTCTCAAGAAATTGCTTCCAAATAGCAGAACAGGATGCCTTTGTTTTTATGAATTGGCAGCACCTTTCTGCATCCTTCCCCCTACTCCAGCAATTCTCAATCTCATCAACTTTAAATTGGATGGACTTTCAACTCCCAGACTTTCCAGCCAGCATGTGGAAGTCCATGGCAGGGAAATTGGAGTCTACCCATTTTAAAATTGCTGAGGTTAGGAAACACTGCTCTACTCACTAGGGTGGGACTGAGCAACATTTGAATCGGCTGTAAATTTCCCACATTTCAGAGAACAACAACATGATTATGAGTTGAGTGGTTGCAACACAGAGGAGAGATGGAGAGTCTTCTCCATACTGGTAAATAAATGGTCAGTTATAGAGGGCAAGAATTAAAATTAGATGCAAGGGGAAGGGATGGAACATTGTTTATATTTGTAGAGGTGCTTTTGGATTATAGCTTCTTCAAGGTATCTGCAGTTCTTACGAACTTAACCTCAGTGATTCATTCTTGTCTCTGACTTCTACTCTCATTGATCTTGTTGGCCTTTTGGCAAGGACTGATGAGAGTTGGGGTTTTAGTAATGTTTTTATATTTGCCACCCTTGTATCAGGGAATCTTCTACTCCTGCTGCTTAATATGTCCTTTGTAAAGGGAAGGAGAGAAATATTAATTTATATCCAAACTACATCACACTGAAAAAAAAATCCTAGGATGAAGCTTCCTGATTTATTTATACTTATTCAGGATTGTTGCAAGTGCTTTGTCAAGGCTAAAAGCAGTGTGAATGTACAACTTGTGTTCTCATTCAATGATTTTCCATTTTTAAAAAGCCCATTTGTTTTCTATATACTTACATGCCATTATCTTAAAGATAAAAGTAATTTTTCCCATTGGAACTTTTTTTTAGAATTTTAAAAATCTCATCTTTCTTATTTTTGTCATCTCAGGTTGACAAATATGTCTAATAATCCTTCATCCTATTTCCCCCACATAAGAATGTGAGGTGGAAGCAGATAAAAAACCACCAAAAGATTCGTTGATTCAAGGAAAACAAGGTTTTATTCATGTGTCTGCAGAGACGGGTTCCCTCAGGCATTGAAGGAACCCAGAGCAAAATTCAGGCAGCATTTTTATACCCTAACTGTCCCCCCCCTCGTACGAGGCCTTGGCTCACATTCTTTCTGTTTTCAAATTGACACATATATTTCGAAAGTTCATACTAGCTCCCTATCTAGCAAAAGCAGTTACATGGTTTCTGACATCGCAGCACTTTATTACAATTCCCCATTGTTTTAGCCTTATCTTGTTTTTTTCTCTTGTGCACAAACTGGAACACTTTCTTATTTAGCACAGCTATTGAGTTTGAGACACACTTCCTTATTCAATTCAATGGGCCATCCAACATGACTTTGGTTCTGCTCACAATTCCCCCTTTTTCTTTTTCCACTCTTGTCTCAAACTCAAATAGTAGATCCTCTGCTTCTTTCAGAGTGATTACTCTCTGATACATCATTAGAAGTTCTGCTTCCTGCTTCTTCTCAAATCTTGAGCCCAAGGATTTCCCTATCTTCCCACACGTTATTACACCAGGGAGACACTCAACACAACAACACAACAATACACAGCATATAATAATCAATATAATTCCCATTATGGTAGATCTAAACCAAGTGGAACTGGGAAGCCAAGACCATATTTCTCCCCACAGGTCTGGCAATGAGGAGTCACCTCTTTGTGATAATGGATTAGAGCGAATACGTTCTTCCATTACTTTTACTGTCTTTGTAATATTGGGTTGGAAATCATGTACAGCAATGTGAATAAATCAGAGCACACACACACCCTTTTGTAACTAATACAATGTCTAAAGCATACCTGTTTTGTAGAGCAACCTGTCTTACTTCAGAAAGCTCGGTGTTAATCATTTTAATATTCTTTATTGTATCATTGAAAATTGTTACCATGAAGTTATTTAGAATATGTATATCTCGGTAGTTCATGGCTACTCCCAATGGTGTTATTATACCACGGGAGATTTGGGTCCAGAGTCTCCGAGTAAGGCCAGATTCTGGGTCTCTTTTATTACGTATCCGGCCTTGGGGAAGGCCATCAAGTTTATATCACATACCCGATTGTACATGTGCCACTCCAGTTCACCTGTTCTTCCTGACATGTGCATGCATAACCAGCAATTGGTGATGTTCAAGGAATGTGAGACCTTCTTGAGATCCTTTATGAACACATTGTCATCCCACAAGTCTGTTCCCAAGTCACCCGCAGGTCCAACATATTGTGAACTTCTTTGATGTATTAATGTAAATATAGTTGCAACAAATAGTCCTCTCCAGAGTTCAGCCGACATCTCCATGGTGGTTTCTGCTGGCTATTTCTTCAAGATTACCTTTAACAGCTGACCGTCCACTGGGATTGCCTTACAACGTTTCTCAGGTTCCGATGCTTTCTTGACTCTGCTGTAATGCGTCCAGCCTCCTTCCCAAGTATGGACTGCAGATTCAGTCATCAGCAGCATCTGGTACAGACCTTCCCAGCTAGGTTGCAGTTTTTCACTTCTCCAAGTCTTTATCAGGACCCAGTCTCAAGCCTCGTGTGGGTGTTGGCTACCAGCCAAAGGTGGTCGTTGCACCAACAGTCCCTGTTTGTGAAGAGAAAGCAAAGACCGAGACAGTGCCAGCAAATATTTCCGAAGGAACAAGTCCCTGAACTCTGGTATGGGATTGCCTAGTTTGGCCAAATAGGATCTCCCCATCAGCATTTCAAAGGAAGAAACCCCTGTGTCTTTCCTTGGAAAAGTTCTGATCCTGAGCAGAGCTAAGGGAAGATTCTTTCCAACCCCCCTTTTCTGGCAACTCAGTGAAATCAATTTGTGCTCTCTGAAAAGACCAACCCACTAGGGGTCACCCTCCCATCTCTTTCTTGCGTGCTGCTTTCTTATTTACTTTCAAAAAAATCAAACATTTCCAGCAGATGCTCTGAGCTACCGTCCACATCCTCAGACTCCAATAGTGAGGTTTAACGGACATGACCAAGGCCTCCGTTCCCCAATGTCCTCCTTCATGAACTTTCTCCAATATTCCCCTCATGACAATGGGTGACACCACCTTGACTCCCTCCGACGTCTTCCATCCCTCTGGGGTTTTGACACATCCCTCTTTCTCCAACTTTTTCTTTTTCTCTGGCTCCCATTCCTCCCTCTCGTCCTCCTTTTCCAGTATTGGTATAGATACCATTACCAACTCTATCTCCCCTGCAGCTTCCTTCGCCCATTTGTATGCCCATCGGTTTCCCACAACCTCCGGTGTGTTCCCCTTCTGGGATGTGCGCTCACATGGACAATTGATACGCGGCTGGGAAGTTGCAATGCCTCTAAGGCTTGCTCTACTAACTGCACTTGCTCTATTTGCTTCCCATCCGCCATGATATACCCTCTTTCTTTCCAGATTTTCCCAAACATGTGCACCCCCCCCCATGCATACTTGGAATCAGTCCAAATCGTTCCTTCCATCCCCTCAGCCAATTCCAAGGCTCTGGTCAGGGCAAGCAGTTCACATTTCTGGGCTGACCAAGCAGCTGGGAGTGACCCTTTCTCTATTACCTCACCTTCCCCGGTTACTATTGCAAACCCAGATTTTCGCTTTCCATTTTCCACCCTGCTAGATCCATCTATAAACCACCTCTCTTCCTTCTCCAATGGAGTCTCTTCCAAGTCCTCTCTAACCTTCGTCATGAGATCCACTTGTAATAGACAATCATGGTCTTCCGGTTCCCACGCCTGCCCTCTCCCCTCCAAGAATTCTGCTGGATTTAGATTCTTGTCTGTTCCTATTACCACATCAGGACTGGTTCTCAAAATGGTTTCATACTTCAGTATCCTCCCTTCGGTCATCCAAGTGGTAGCCAGCTGGCTCAACACTGAGTTGACCTGATGAGGCGAATGCACCACCAAAGCTCCCCCAAAGGTTAACTTTTTGCTCTCCACCACCAACATCGCTGTTGCTGCCACAGCCTGAACACAAACTGGCCATCCTTTCACAACTGGCTCCAAATCTTTGCTTAGGAAGGCTACCGGCTGGTACTGCTCCCCCCTCTTTTGGGCAAAGACTCCAACTGCTGTTCCCTGAGCCACCGCCACATACAAATGAAACGGTAATTTCAGGTTTGGCAAGGCTAAAACCGGAGCGGTTGACAAAGCCTTCTTCAGCTCTTCCCACCTTTCACTATCTGTCTCCTTCCATTCTATGCGCTCTCCCTTTCCAGGCAACTTTCTATGCAAAATCTGTGCCAACACTGTGAATTGGTCTACCCAGATTCCACAATACCCCAATAATCCCAACGCTTTCTGTACCTCTGTCTTGTTCCTGGGAGGAGCCAAGCTCATGATCCCCTTCACCCTTTCAGGGTCCAAGGACCTCATCCCCTGCTGAATGTAATGTCCCGATATTTCACCTTTTTTTTCCTACTAACTCCTTCACCTCCTGCCCACAGATCTGATGATATCTTCTCCTCATCTTCCATTGTTAACATACACATGCGAACTTCCCTCCTTCTATCCCACAATTCTATTTCAAAAACATCCAACAAGTCTCTTCCTGGCAAGTTCATCCCTGAATCCGGAATATACAATATTTCGGTTTCAGTAACCACATCATTCAATTCCAATCTCACCTCTTCCAAAATCTTGACCTCTTGGGATTTCCCACTCACCCCAACCACCTTTAAAGTCTGCTTTGACCTGCATGCTCCCTCTACCAGATCGCATACAGATGTCCTGCTTGCGCCGGTGTCGATCAGGAACAGCCGTTCCTGATGGTCAGGACCCACTAACACATTTACCAATGGCTCCCCGCAGGTCCCTCTTGGGGAGCCGGAACTTCCCTAATCGTATAGGGAATAGCTTCGTTCCTCTGGGGTTTTGGGACATTCGCGCGCAAAATGTCCCTCTTTCCCGCATCTGAAGCAAGTTCTACTCTGGGACAGCCGTTGGAATCAACCGCCTCGATTGCCCCCTGGACCTCCTTGCCTAACCAGGGGTCTCCACTCCCTGCTGAGAGATCTTTCATCTCTCCACCTTGGCCTCGGATCTGACATCTGGGTCTCCCTGTTTTTCCTAACTTCATTCTTGGCTGCCGTTTGCACAGCAGCTACCATCATCTGAGACTTCTGTTTGGTTTTAACTGAGTCTCGGTTCACAAAAACTTGTTGGGCTGCTCTCATCAAATCTGTCGTGCCCAAATCAGTCCATTTCTCTGTCTTCTGGATCTTTTTCTGGATATCTGGCCATGCTTTGGTGACGAATTGCATCTTCAGGAGAGTCTCGAAGACAGGGGCTTCTGGCTCCACTCCGGAGTACTTGGTTAACCCTTCACGGAGCCGAGCACAGAAATCCCCGGGGACTCATCCTTTCCTTGTGTTATTTCAAATGCTTTGGTCAAGTTTTTCCCTTGAGGGATGGCCAATTTAATTCTTTCAATGATCATGTGTTTCATATCTCTCATGTGCTTCCTATGAGCGTTATTATTGGTGTTCCAATTTGGATCAGCTATGGGGAACATTGCGTCTGCAGCCACTGCTCCCTGTTGCCCTGCATGTCTCCTATCCCAGGCAGCCATTGCTGCCCTCCTAATGAGGTTCCTCTCTTCGGGGGTGAAAAGGTGTCCAAGAATATACATCAGTTCTTGGAATGTGTATTTATTGGGCCCCAGAAACAATTCCAACTGTTCCGCCACTTCATGAGCATTCTCATGGAGTTTCAGAACGGTCTTTTTCAGATCTTGTAACTCAGCAGATTTTATGGGGACAGCCACGAAAACGGTGACTGGATTCCCCTGCGCATTCATGCCATTTGGGACTTCTCTGACTGGGAAGGCCGACACGGGATTGGCCGACTTTCCTCCTAGAGGCAAATTCTCTAGGTCCTTGTTTAATTGAGCCAGTTCCCTTCTGAGTCCTGGATATGCAGGTGGAGGTGGAGCCTGGGCAACTGGAGCCAGCAGGGGCGGTGGTGCCAGGACTGCCGGAGCCGATGCTGGTGGACTCCCCATCCAGTCCTCAGTTTCGCTTTCCTCCACCTTGCTGACAAACTGTCCTACTTCTGTTTCTGGTGGAACTGGACCTTCAAAGTGAACATGATACCACACCTCCACATAGGGTATTTGCTCCTTCATCCAGTGTTTCACTATATACTCTTTCAACTGAGTTATCCAGTACGTGCTGGTATTCCCTTCGGGATCCCAGTGGTAAAGAAACTCAGGGTCTACTAGGGGATACTTTGGCCACCTATATTGTCATAGGTAGATCATTTTGTTTTTCTCTAGACTCCGAGTGTAAGTCCTCAGATGGGGCAATGACCATTGTTGTAGTAATTGACCCAATGGGGAGTCAGTCGGAATCAGCCTTCTCGGGGTCTTTTCTATCTCAATACCCGTTCCCTCTTGGAATGTCTCACACTTGCTTTGTTCCTTTCCCATTCTCCACGCTACCCGCCAACAATCTCCCAGAGATTCCCAACTCAGGGATTTACACTGTCCTCCAGCAGTTGCTGGATTCCCAGAATTTAAGGACAGTATATCCCTTCTTCTATCCCGAAAGGCAACAAACTCACATGATACACCCCTGGTCTCCCGGAGACGAAAGTAGTGTGGGCGTCCCCACTTCAGGTGATCAACGACACTCCCAGAGCGCCAGGCCGGCTTCTCTCTCTCTTGTTTCCAAGGATTTTCTGCTGAGTGCAGTTACCCCGTGATCCAACTGAGTCAATGGAGGGGCCCCTCTACAATGGGAGGCGGTGGCGCCACACTTACCCAGTCCCTTTTCTCCAGTCGAAATTCCGTCGGGCCCCACGTTGGGCGCCAAATTGTGAGGTGGTAACAGATAAAAAACCACCAAAAGATTCGTTGATCAAAGGAAAACAAGGTTTTATTCACGTGTCTGCAGAGACGGGTTCCCTCAGGCATTGAAGGAACCCAGAGCAAAATTCAGGCAGCATTTTTATACCCTAACTGTCCGCCCCCTCGTACGAGGCCTTGGCTCACATTCTTTTTGTTTTCAAATTGACACATATATTTCGAAGGCTCATACTAGCTTCCTATCTAGCAAAAGCAGTTGCACGGTTTCTGACATCGCAGCACTTTATTACAATTCCCCATTATTCTAGCCTTATCTTGTTTTTTGTCTTGTGCACAAACTGGAACCCTTTCTTATTTAGCAGAGCTACTGAGTTTGAGACACACTTCCTTATTCAATTCAATGGGCCATCCAACATGACTTCGGTTCTGCTCACAAGAACAACCCTGTTAAGTGATTTCACTGAGAGAGAATGAGTCGCCCAAAATAATCCAACCAGTTTTCATGCCTAATTCAGGACTAGAACTCAGAGTCTTCTGGTTTCTAAGTGCTTGGTGACTTATAACAATGTTATGCAATTTATTGGCCTCAGTAAGGAAGTGGTTTGTCATTGCCTATTTCTGGGATACTTACACATTTCCACTTTAACCTTCTGTCTCCATCTTACATCCAAAGATAAACCAGGGCTAAATTCTTACTGATTTCAAGTCTAGTCAAGCCTTGTCAAATGTAACTCCTCACTTTACTGTTAGAAAGAACAACAAAGTTATAACCTGTAACTTAAAGTGTTCCTCATTCAAAAGAGTATTTGTGTGCAGATTTCCAAATAGCATGAGTGCAAAATGTGAAGCCTAGAGTTTTATAAACCTACTTGCCAAATGTGGCTCTGCCATCTTCTGGTGTGCTACACAAAATCTGGTGTGACCCTTGAACAAATGGAAGTTTTGCATCATTCTCTTTCATGACTTGAAATCATTAGAAAGATGGGATATGAAAGGATGGTATTCTATAATGTGTAGCCATTGTACCATGGAGCGCACTCCCTACCTAATCTAGAAACAGTGGATAAAATTTGTGTTCTGCACATTGCTAATAACGTGTTGCATATTGTATGTGCATGTTCAAGTACTCCTCTTTTCCACAAGTCTTCATATGAGATCATGTGAATGTTTTCTCCTTAATATTAAAAACAATTATACAATGGCTAGATTTCAATGCTTGACTCTAAGAAATTTTAGTAGCCTTCTTTGCAACACAGCAAATAAAAAGCATCCAAGTCTTTTGTTTAAAGCAAGAAATAAAATTTTCCTAAAAAATCCTTGTTTACAAGCAACAATTGAGGTTTTTCCTAGAAATTTGTAGCTGAAGGATTGGACAATAGGATTCTACTTGAAAAAAAAATTCTTTCACTAAAATAGTGCTTATTGGACAGAAAAAATGTCCTCTACAAATATTTTTGGTCTAATAGCTCTTTGGTTTATAATAAATCATGTGCATATAATAAATTCACTGTGCAAATTGTTCACTGTATGGAAAGTTAGCTAGGAATTGGTGAAAGATTGTCCAATTATAAGGTGAATACTAGGAATGTATCCAGATATCAAACACTTAATGCTACCAATAAAAAATCCTATATTTGTTTAATTTGTTCTGTTTTATGGAAAGTATAAACATGAAAAACAACTTGAGGAAAAATATGGGTGTGTAGAAAATGACATGAAATTAGGTTTTCTAATGAAATTACAGGATTAGGATTCAAATGATAGCATAACCAGTTTCTCCAAGATTCAAAGCACTGCTTGCAAATGAATTTAGGATGTACAGATATCAGACAATAAACTTGACAATAAGTCTTGATTAAAGTTCAAAGGATTTGTAGAGTAAGAAATGTTTATTAAAAGTGTAAGTAGTATAAAATAGTTACAGAAGCAATGAATAATTATGAATTTTAAGATTGATTTGAGAATAGCCCTCTTTCAAAGTTTAAAGCAACTAGGTCTTCCAAGTGTGCTGGAATAAAGTGTTTACAGCAAGCAGCAAATGCTCTATTGCATGATGGTAATGGAGATTATAGTCTAAACCAATAGATGGGTGAAAAATGCCTTCAGAAGAAGATTTGCTATTTGTATGCTATTCTTTAAGCCAGGGGTCTCCAAGCACTGGGCCCCGGACCGGGACCGGTCCGTGGATAATTTTGTACCAGGCCGCAAAGAATGAATAATTGTGAAACTGGTCCCTCGTACAAAAAAGGTTGGGGACCACTGCTTTAAGCTATAGTGAAAATGTTTGGATTAACCAAGCCACCTGCTACATAGGAGAAGGATAATCCCTACACACACTTTTACCTATTTAAATTGAGAACTTCGTTAATTTCATTCCCTCTGTGGGGAAAGAAACCTTATGTATATCACTCTGAGCAAAATTCTGTTAAGATGCAGTGTATACCATCCAATAATAATATTGAGGACCAGCAATCCTGTTAAACTAAATGAGAAAACCCTTTTCCTCTCTTCATTATGCTATAGCTGGGGTAGGTTATTTAACTTTAAATAACAGTTGTTATTTAAAAGATCTTCGTTTTCCAGGACAAACCATTTTTTAAAATTAAGCTACTGTTCTTAAGAGGAGAAAAGAAAGAAAAAGCAGGGAAAGAGAGGATAGGTTGGATGTATGTTTCATATTGTTTATATGCTTGAATCAGTGGCAGGATTCAATTTCTTTTACTACCAGTTCTGTAGGCGTAGCTTGATGGGCGTGGCAGGGGAAGGATACGGTAAAATCTTCAGTCAGAGGTGGTATTTGCCGGTTCTCTGAACGACTCAAATTTTCTGCTAATGGTTCTCCAGAACTGGTCAGAACCTGCTGAATACCACCTTGAATGTGGCATTATATTCTCTGGCTTGAATTGGCATTACATCCTCTGCTTCTCCATTATCTGCATTTATAGATTTTTAAAATGTTTTCCCAAATGATTTTGTATCTACTGTGTTTTCTGAGTTCTTTTTTTTTTTTTTTTGCTCGTGACCCCTAAAGTATGTAGGGAATACCTTTTATGGTGATATTTGGTTTTTCTTTGTACTGGGTAAGCAAACATTAAATATCATCCAAAGATTTAAAATGCTTCCATTATGCCAGTTAGATCTAAAAGTTTGATAATTTTATAAGTTTAAATGTCCATAGAGTACCAAGGTAGGTGTGTATTTGGAAACTTCTGCTGATATAGCCAAGGGATTAAAAGGTTATTATTACCATTATAGACATGCCTGAACTTGTTTTATCTGTTATTGTACCAATCCTAGTTTTAGGACTGCAGCTATACAGCTATGTGTGTTGTTTTGTCAAGTCTTGAAATATTAGTCTCCATGGAATTGTTATACAAAGCTGAATTCCATGCTTCCTTATATCAACATTGTCTTGAAACATGCACTTAATGAACAGGTAGAAGGTGCACTAAACAGACAGTCTTCAACTTACAACAATTCATTTAGTGGCTGTGCAAAATTACAATGGCACAAAAAAGTGACTTATGGCCATTTTTCACACTTATGACTTTTAGTATACTCATGGTCACTTATATATATATGTGTGTGTGTGTGTGTGTTATACACACACACACACACATATACATATTATATATACATATATATCTGACTCGAGATATAGAGAGATAGATATAGATATATGTACATACTATAGAATGATATATATAAATATACCCACATATAATGTGTATATCTATCTATCTATCTATCTATCTATCTATCTATCTATCTATCTAT
>BLBF01000044.1:5820321-5846798 GCA_015471245.1 Laticauda colubrina
TGTGTGTGTGTGTGTGTGTGTGTGTGTGTGTGTGTGTGTGTGTGTGTGTTTCTGATGCATGATATATTTATAAAAAAATTATATAACAGTTTCAATAAAGACTTACTATATTTCACTGTAATGAGCCATCTACACTTGTGCCTGCTAACAATTTGTTCATAAATTGCAAGTAACATCAGGTAACTGGGATTAAACATTTCCAATTTTGATGGCATAGCCCCTCAGCAAAGAATTCATTTTTGTTGTTCAGCCCTCATTTTCTATCTTATAGATAAATACTACAAAAGAATATAGATATTCACAAAATTAAATCTTGACACAAAGCCCAAATTAAATTAATATATGTAATTTATTTTGAACTTCTAGAGTCCTTTCCCAGAAGGCAAGCACCCACATGTAGTTCCCATATGGGACCTACAGTAAATCTATTTTGTTGACTTTTCCTAACAGGCAAAAAGAAAAAAAGAAAAAGCGGAATAAGGTTGTCCCTTAGATAACTAGGTCTCATGCCATGAAGGGCTTTACAGGTGACAACCAGCACACCTAGAAATTCAATGGTACACACTGCAGCTCATGCTGCAGATGTTTTGGGTGGTTGCACAAACCCCAAGGAGCTTATGACATGGCACTTAGATCAGCTGTAGCTTCCAAATGCTCTCAAAGGACAATCCCATAGCGAAGATATTGCAACACAGGTAGTCCTCGACTTACAACAGTTCATTTAGTGACCATTCAAAGTTTCAGTGGCAGTGCAGAAAAGTGACTTATGACTATTTTTTACAGTTCAATCTTTGTAGCATCCCCATGACTATGACCAAAGTTCAAATGCTTGGCAACTGGTTCATATTTAGGACCGTCGCATTGTCCCAATGTCATGTGAACATTTTTTACAACTTCTGACAAGCAAAGTCAATGTGGGAAGCCAGATTCACTTAACAACATGTTACTAACTTAACAACTGCAATGATTCACTTCAAAACTGTGGCAAGAAAGGTCATAAAATGGCTCATTTAACAACAGAAAGTTTGGGCTCAACAATGGTCGTAAGTGAAGGAGTACCTATATACTACATGACATGACTAAAATGAGGGTGACTACGAGAAAGGACTCCTGGTCCAGAAAAGGGTGCACAGCAGACAAATTGTAGAAACTGTAAATCTAGCAAAAGCCCCAGGTTGTGTATTAGTTCTATTTGGGGAAATACAATCCCATTTAGCACTAAAGAAGGAAAGTTCCTGGCACTGGAAAAATCACAAAGCTAGTCAAGCTTAAATTTAAGTGTTAACTCCTTTCTCTCCAGACCCCTACAGCATCCAGGCACTAGGTGAGAGTCTGAAAGCATTGACCAGGGGTCAAGACATAATCTAAGACCTGAAATTTCTGAAGCTGGCCTTGAGGCAGTTTCCTATTGTTTGGACAAAAATGGAGCCTCCCCCCAATTCCTGATTCCATTCGGTCTTGCATATTTACTTAAGAAAATTTATATGGCTGCCCAACTCACTCTCAGTGACTCTGGGTGGCATACATATAATATATACATATATTAAAACCCCAATATAAAAACCAATAACTACCTACTCCTTAGCAAGAACAATCCATTTGATAGGCCCCATATCACTCTGAAATCCCTAGCCCTAGTTGGCAGAACCATGTATTCAGTATTTTGCAAAAGAGTATTAAAATGGCGGCCAGCCTTATCTTTGCAGGGATGTTTCACAGGGAGGGAGTCATCCTCGAGAAAGCCCTTCTTGGTTCTACTTCATGGACCACCTTAGGAGACAGGACCCTGCCTCATCTGGGAGGTGAGTAGGGTATAGGTAATTGTGAACAGGATTATCGGTGTAGGAAAGTGCATACAATCCATAATTGTGTAAAGGCCTTCGTGTCCATGAGTCATGAGTCCAGAAAACTCCCCCGATTACTGTGTCTGCCTGGGGCAGTGCCACCTTATCCAAGACCAGAGATGGCAATTCTCCCTGGACCAAAACCCCCCCAATCCAAAGCCATTCTGTCTTGCCAGGGTTCAGTTTCACCTTCCTGTCTAGCCCTTAAGGGCCTCCAGGCATTGTGAGAAGAAGCTCACAGCATCACTTAACTCATCATGATCTGAGACCTACAGCTGGATGTCCACAAGATGTTAGTGATATCTTAGCCTTTGGTGGCAGGCGATCTCATTCAGTGGCTTCATGTATATTTTAAGAGAAGCAAAGAAAGTATGAAGCCCTGTGGAACTCTGCAAAGCAGGGGATGAAAGCTGGACCATTATCAATAGCAGGTATTTATAGTCTTAATTGTGAGCATTTTTGTTTTGGTCTTCTGGTATGAAAGAAAATAAGACAACTGAGCTGTCAATATTTGGCTGTTAGACTTCCATGCTGGTAAAACAAAAAGTGAAATATGAGAAACCCCATAGTTTTCATTACCTGAGAGAAGAAAGCATAGGCATTCATTTGGATTAACAATATTTTTGAGGTTGTTAAATTCCAGCACAATTCGTACTCATGTGTCTTTGTACAAAGATAGTCTAGCAATAGCCTGGGTGACAGTGGTGGGATTCAGTTTTTTTTAACTACCGGTTCTATGGGTATGGCTTGGTGAGCATGGTGGGGAAAGATAGCATAAAATCTCCAGGCAGAGGTGGGATTTGCTGGTTCTCCAAACTACTCAAAATTTCTGCTACCAGTTCTCCAGAACTGATCAGAACCTACTGAATACCACCTCTGCTATGTGACATATTCACCTACTGTTTTACAGATAAGATAGAACTAGAGATCAGCTTAATAATTATGCTGAAAAATATTTTAACATTTCTGAAGTCAGCAAAACCATTCCTCTGGAAATATGTGTTATTTCATCCAATACATTGATTTCTCATTTTTTGTCTTAACAAGTTAGTATATCCTGGAATATCTTGATAAAGCAAATGAGATAAGATAGAGTTCTCCAAAACTGCAAATGACAATATTGTGAATGGTTATTATATATAAGAAGAGTGGCATGTACTATTTAATTAAGGCAAATTATTCAGTTCTTGTCTTGGTTTCATCCACAAAAAAGATCAAGTATATCTTCATCTCCTTAATTTGATGATTGTATAACTGGTATAAATAAGATAACTTTCACATATTAACTTCTGTAATTGGAGTTTAGATGAACATCGAACATCTTCCATGTCATAATCAAGCCTTCTAATAAATGCCTTAAAAGAAAATAATTCTATTTTGCTTGTTAGAAGGATAAGCTTTAAAAATCAAATTTAAGTCAACAATCATCAAGATTTTATTATAATAATTTAAAACTGAACTTGTCATTTTGGTGAAATATTGGGCCATCTCGCTTTAGTTGGACTATTGGAAGGTAGAGCTCAATATTTCCCTTCAGGATAGCTTCCTGACAAGATTATTAAATAATGACTGTTTAAATGTTGTTGTTTCAATCTACTGGTATTTTAGGAATGGAAATAACAAATCTGAAAAGGGCCTTAAGCAAATCTGTACATATTATGCCCTGCTATTCTGAATGTGACCCAGTTTTTGTGTCCAGCGTGGGCACCATGGAGCAGATTATTTGCAGAAGAAAGCTCTTCTTCTTTTACTAGAGCAGCTTTCCAATTGGCTTTAAAGAAGTTGCTTTCATTGTGCCAAAAAAAAAAAAAAGTTAAGAGAAGCTAAGGTCACAAATTAAGACTTTAACATCTTCATTAAAATAAAAATAACTAAACTGAGTCACAAAGAGAACACTCTTCTGTTTAACAAGAGTTTGAGAACAAAAGCTTGAACGAATATGTGTTTTGGAATAAGAGTAGCGGTGCCTTTGCAACAATGAATTATTCTAATTGCAATCCACTATGCTTTTGTCAGATTCCATGTTGAATAGATGCCCAATTCTGGGCATTTCTCTTGAAGGAATAATGGCTGCAATTCCATGCTTCTGTGATTTTACTGATAATTGTGCCCCAAAGTAGGGGCACAACTAACCCCAAAGTATTATTGTGTTCCTCTATGCCTCTGTCTCTTTTCAAATGTGTGCTGTGCCTTGTTTGTAAATCTGATTTAGAATTGTCTGAGATTCAAGCCAAATGGATACAAGAATGTGCAGAACCTTTTAAAATGTGCAGTATTGGGGACATGACAGTTGGCAACAGCATATGGATGATAAACAAGAGTCCGAGATTTCAGCTCTGAAAGGTTAAGATTCATCCGTATTTAAAAAAGGGAGGATACTTCAAAGTTTATTTCTTTGCTCTGATCCATAGCCAGCTGTAAAAAAGAACTGAAATATGCAGAAATACCAGAATATTTGTATTTTCTCTGAACTGACTGTATGTACTCAGTGCTGTTAAACTGATTTGTCTATATGGAGATCCTCAGTCATCCAGATTGACCTGGATTTCCTGGACTTTCTTTGTTTTTCCTTGAATACATTTTGCTTCTCATCCAAGAAGCTTTAGTTCAGAAATGAAGAAACTTCATCGATGAGAAGTGAAATATTTTCAAGGAAAAACAAAGTCCAGTTGCCTTTTGAAAAAGCACCTTTGGGACGTTAAACTGGTTTCTTAATAATAATATAGATGCAAAATAAAATGATTGGAAGATAGTTGTAATGTAAAATAACATGGATATTTATAACTAACACTGTACAATTTACTCAAACTAGCACATTTTAAAGAAATTTATTGTGGAATATTCAGGGTTTTTATAATGTGCACTTGGTTAGCATTCTATTCTGCTTGGTCCAATTATAACTGTGAAAAATAAGTGGAATAACTAAAAGAAAATCATTGTTAACTCGGTTTCCTATGACTTGGTTATAGAAAGTATTTTTTGTCTTCCAACAAAAAGAAGACTATAACTTTTAAAAATATTCAGAACAATTATACACCTTAGTCAACTTAGCCAACTTCTGACTTAAGTGTTTTGTACATCAAACTTTTCAATTCCAATAATTGTTTAGGAGATCAGTTTCTTCTTCTTTTATTAATCTATAAATCTGTTTCCTGTTCTATTTTTCCTTTGTGTTCTTGAATTCTTTCATTCATCCATGGCTATTTAGAGGGAACTAAAGGAACCCTGACCTGTCTAATAGAAAAACTGAAGTTTCATTTTTAATAGAGCAGATTAGGAAAATTTAATCACTATTTGAGGGAGAAAAGGAATAGTATATATACCAGGTATCCCATGTCACTCTGAGCAGAACAAGTTCAGGAGAGGAATCATACTAATGTTTGTATTTCTAATTTATAAAGAACAAACATCCAGATTCCAAAACAAGCAATAAGGATGAGAGCTTAGAATAACAAAACTTGTTTTTTCTGTTTGGCAATGACCAACCTTCATCTTTTTTGAAATTCTCCCAGAAAACATACTTTGTTCTCCCTGGTGGCTGCCATCCCCTGTTTAACAAGAATGTACCAGAAGGAACCAAAGATTCATTTTATCTAGAGTAATGTCCTGTTTCAAAATGTTCTTAAGAAATTCACAAACAAAATTTTGCTGTAACTTTGTGGGGATTCTGTGCCCCTGAGATTGTGCACCAAGTTGTTCCAGTTATTCTAATCTATTAATCTGATCCAGAAGCCCCACAATCCATAACCTATATTTGTATTGAAGTGCTGCTTTCATTGACTGTGTCTGAGAGCAAGTCATTCCAAGAATATATTTTTCATTTCAGAAGCTCAGGATTTTAAATGTTTTGGAATATGATATTTGGTTCTTCAGAAATTAAAACAGAGAATATATGCAGGGAGTTCCTGGGTTAAAAACATCTGATACTTATCAACAAGCTGCCTGTTATTAAAAAATGATAGACTGAGTTGTCCTCCTTTGAGTCAGTAAAGTCATGCAATATTTTTATGCAATGCTGAAGTTGCGCATTTTTAATATATAGCCTCTTTATGGAGTTTTCAGTGGTTCATGACGAACATTGCACAACTTCAGTGGTTTGACAGCTTGAGAAAGGAGAACATCATCCATCATTTTTAGTAATCAGTAGTCATTTGTAAGTATGATTTTTGACCTATATGCAAATTTGAGGTAAAGATAGTGTTAGGAATAGAACTCGTTAACTTGGGACTACTTGTATGTTTTCATATTATGGCTTGTTTTAGAATTGTTACTTTAAGAAGCTTGCATTTAAAAAAGGAGAAAGCTCTCTGATTTCCCCCTTGCCCTGGAGAGTCCTTTCCCCTTCTTTTGGTTTTAGAACTTGTCTTTTGGATTCATAACACACAGGCTGATGGTTGGCTGATTTTGGTGCAGGTGTTTGCTCACAGATCTGACTCTGCCAGCAACCTACAGAGGTATGATATTCCAGACCCAAGAAAATGTTTCTTTTTCTTTTATTAATTGCAGAAGACCCAGCCACATACTGAGAATGACAAAATTTTGCCTTCCTTATTATTTCTAAGTCAAACAAGTTATTCATAAAGATGATAGTGTGCAGGAAGTAATACATGAAATAAATACACCTATAGGTCTCAAATATGCAACTCTTGTTACACCTCATTATGAATTATTCTTCCGATCTTACTTCTTGGTAGCAACTTGATTGCAAAGGTAGGAAATTCTGTAGTAATTTCTGCATTGCATGACTGGGCTGATGTCAATCTCCTCTGACAAAAAAAACTCACAGGGTAATCACTCATCCTCCGAGTGGGTTGTAAATTTTCTAACTTGTCGCTCTGAGGCTGTCTCACTTACATAGAAAACCAGCTTGTGTGGAAATACTGGACTAAGGCGGTGGAGGAAATTAATGGTGGTAATCTTATGTTTACTAATTTGGTTTTTAACTGCATGATATCAGTATTTTATTGGAATGTGAAACAGCTTCCTGAATAACTGTCTTCTAAAGTCAACAATTGGGTGCAAAGGGACCAGTAAAATGAAAATAAGTCCAGACAAGATAGGTGGTGTTTTTGGTAAGTACAGTACAGACATACCTCAGAAATATTGTAGGTTCAGCTCAGACCATCAGAACATTTGATAAAGCAAATATCACAATAAACAAGTCACACTATTTGTTTCATTTCCTAGTGCATACAGTATAGGATATGCTGTACTGTAATCTATTATGTGTGCAATAACATATCTGTAAGCCCCCAATGTGCATAATATATTTTTAAAGTATATTGTAATCCAAAAAAAAAGCTGCTCATTTCCTGAATCTTCTTCAAGTTAATAGTCTGTTGTACAATCATTAAGTCAGGTCTAATTCTTCATGACCCCATGGACTGTAGCATGCCAGCCAGGGGTGGGATTCTACCAGTTCGCACCTATTCGCTAGAACCGGTTGTTAACATTCTAAGCAATTCGAAGAACCAGTTGTTAGAAGAAATTACTAGCCTAATCCTGTAAGGAAGGCAGGAAGGAAACATTCTGGTGTTGCTTACAGAAACTGCCTCTCCATTAACCCTTATTACATTCTTGGCAGGACTAGATTTACTGTCTCAGGAACTTCTCTGGAATGTTTTCCCCCTTCTTTGCTGGTACTTTGCTTGTGTGGAGCGATCATTCAAAGTTACAATGGCACTGAAAAAAGTGACTTATGACCATTTTTCACACTTACGACTGTTGCAGCATCCCTACAGTCTTGAGAAACCAGGCAAGGAGATGCGTGCCTCGATGTGAGTGATATTGAGTTGACCACATCCAGACAATAACATGAGCACTAAGCCATATCCACCCAGTCACATGACCACTAAGCCACATCCACCACCTAAGCCACGCCCACAGAATCAGTTGTTAAAAACTTTGAATCCCACCCCTGATGCCAGCCTCCTCATCTTCCGCTCTCTCCCTCAACCTTATGCCCTCTGCATAGATGACATTATCTAACCATCTCATCCTCTCTGCTGCCCTTTTCTCCTTTTACCTTTAATCTTTTTCAACATCAGAGTTTTTTTTTTCAGTGAGTCCTTTCTACTCGTTAGCCAAAGTATTTGATCTTAAACTTCAGTATCTGTGCTTCCAAAGTTTTGCTGGTAGAGGCTCTGTTTCAAAAACAACAACACAGTATCTTTGAAGCACCTCTGTTTATACTGAATCCATAAAATATCCAACCATGTGTATACCAAAATATATAAATCAGAGGTGGCCTGTAATATAAATAAAATATAGAAGTTTCTTCAAATATCACTAGAGTAGCCATTAAACTACACTTTGGGAAAAAGTTGAATGCTCTCAAAATGAATGAAGAAATGAAAAATGGGGAAGAAAAGAAGATAGAGGAGTAAGGGAAGAGTCAAAATGAAATAAGACAAACAAAAAGCAGTATTTTCTGATTTTTTTTGGTGCAGTAAGATGCCTATTAAAATTATAATACCAACTTTCTGCTTATATCAAACAATAATTGCTAGTTGTTTCTATTCACTTTTGGGTGTATAGAATTCTTGCAGCCATCAACATGTATAGAAACATCATTTCCCCCATTATTTCTTTATCTAATATCCTAGAATAGTTTCCAGTTTCCACTGTAAGCCCATGTTTAAAATCTTCTGAATTAAATCATGAATCTGTTCCCTATATTTCTTTGCCTTGTCACAAGTCTACCACATGCGATAAAAAGCACTTGCATTTCCAACAGATGTTCAAAACACCCTGATACATCTTCAGCAATTCTCTGGTGTTAAGTACTATGAGTACATCATTTTATACAATCTTTAAGAATATAACTCAACATGAATTTTAGTACTTTAGCCTGTATATTTTCCCATTCCTCTAGCATTACATTATAATAAAAAAAATTCTACACTGAATCATAGTGTTTGGCACATTCACTTTCTAATAAATTGTAACAGCATTTTATAAGTATTATCTATAGAATGCTCATCACTGGTAAAAGTATAATTTCAAATTCACTTTTTGCAACTTGACAAATTAAATCTTTCAGTTGTATATAGATAAACCAATGACATGTACAACCTTCTCTAAGTATTCTTTTGATTTGAGAATGGATTCACCTTGAATAAAGGATATTATTTCATTATAAATCCAACAACTGGAGCTCATTATCATTTCCTTTTCAGAAAAGGTTTCTTGAGGTGACATCCAGAGATATTTTAGAAAAAAAGTCTTTGTATTAATTCCAAGCATTACATGCCTACATACTCCAGACGCCTAACAAAATGATTCTTAAAATTCAAATTCATTTTAACTTTAGATAGGTACCATATTTAAGGTACCATATCTGGTGTACCATAGATAGGTGTACCATCCAAACCTCAGTTCGTGAGTTTCCAAATCCAGTATCTTTTTATTCTTCAGGGTCATCCACTCTTTCAGGAAAACCACACAACATAGCTCAAAATACAATGTTAAATACAAACCACCTCTTTCTTTGATATCCTGAAACAATTTATATGTAATTCTTGGGGTTCTTTCCCTTGCCAAATAAATTTAGAAATTTGCCATTGCTTGAATGGAGCCCTGGTCATTATTACTGGCAAGGTATGTAATAAAATAATGTCTTTGATAGACATCTAACATGATTATAAAGATCTTACCCAACAAAGGTTGCTGCAATTTAGATCACTTTTGTAAGCCTTTCTTAGTGTAATTCCAAATGGATACATATTTATTTTGAAACAATTTAGAGTTTGTATTTGACAAAATATTCCTAATTAATTAATTAATTAATTAATAATTAAGCTATTTTTCTACCTTAAAACCTAACCTTTTAATTACTTTTTCAGGGTCATGTGCAGCCATATTTTTGCTTAATATTTTTGTTTTCTGTTTATTTATTTTAAAATCAAGCCAAAGATCCAAAATCATTCTTCATCAAATGTGGCAAAATATTTTGGTGATCTTGCAAATATACAAATAAATTATCCACAAAGGTTCTTAACTTATAAGTCTCTTTCTTGATTTTCATACCAGTTATTTTGTCATCTTGCCTAATATCTCTGTTCAAAACATGTAGGATTAAAATAAAGAGCAGTGGTGATAGGAGACCACTCTATTTGTATCTTTTTTTTAAATCTTATATATTTTATTCAGTTCATCATCAGCAATATTACATGCGTGTTGGGATGTGCAACTCAAATGAATACCTTGAATGAATTGTTCCCCCAAATCCATTTCATCCCAAAGCCTGAAGAAAAGTATATCATCATGCTTATCTGTTATCAAAGTCTTAGGATCCAAATATATAAAACTATAGTATCTGTGGAAACATTTACATCAGTCAGAAAAAAATGGAATGTAATGTAATATTTGGAATTAAAAAGGTTCAACCCCTTCTCCATTGAGCCAAAGAGAGAATCCAGGATGGGTAATCTTTTGTCTCATAGCTCTGCAGACCAAGTTGAAAAAATGAGGAAGTCCTGCTGGAAAATGAAGTCAGCATCCCCATAAAGCTTGTCTGCAGAAGGAAGCATGAAGTGCTCCAAAATCTGGTGGACAGCTGCATTGACCCTGGGCTTAATGAAGTACAGTGGACCAACACCAGCAGATGACATGGCTCCCCAAATCAACACAGACTGTGGAAACTTCACACTGGACTTCAAGCATCTTCAGTGTGTGCCTCTCCATTCTTCCTCCAGACTCTGGGTCCTTGGTTTCCAAATGAGATGCAAAAGTTGCTCTCATCAGAAAAGAGGACTTGGACCACTGAGGAACAGACCAGTTCTGTTTTTCTTTAGCCCAGGTAAGACGCTTCTAACATTGTTTGTTGTTCAGGAGCGGCTTGACAAGAGGAATATGACATTTAAAGCCCTTGTCCAGGATCCCTCTGTGTGTGGTGACTCTTGATGCACCAACTCCAGCCTCAGTCCACTCCTTGTGAATGTCCCCAACACTTTTGAATGGCCTTTTCCTGACAATCCTCTCCAGGCTGCGGTCATCCCTGCTGCTTGTGCACCTTTTTCTTCCACACTTTCCCCTCCACATAACTTTCTATTAATGTGCTTTGATACAGCACTTTGGGAACATCCAACTTCTTTTGCAATGACCTTTTGAGGCTTTCCCTCCTTATGGAGGGTGTCAGTGATGGTTTTCTGCACAACTGTCAGGTCAGCAGTCTTTCCCATGATTGTGATTCCTACTGAACCAGATTGAGAGACCATTTAAAGGCTCAGGAACCCTTTGCAGGTGTTATGGCTTAATTAGCTGATTAGAGTGGGACACTTTAAGCCTAGAATATTGAACCTTTTCACAATATTCTAATTTTCTGAGATTATGGATTTGGGGTTTTCATGAGCTGTAAACCATAATCATCTCAATTATGACACATCACGGCTTGAACTATCTTGCTTTGCATGTAATGAGTTTATCGCATGTATTAGGTTCACCTTTTAAGTTGCATTACTAAAATAAATGAACTTTTGCATGTTATTCTAATTTTTCGAGTTTCACCTGTACAGTTACAACTTTTCTTTTCTTAATAACGTGTTTTTATTAATAACGTAATTTGGACCAGTAACATTCTCATTTTCTGAGACACTGAGATACTTGGACAATTTGCTAAATCCTTTGAGAACAACAACACATTCTACTATTGGTTATTTGTTTTTGTTTTTCTGTCATAATTTTAAAAGCAACATAATAAAAAAAAGATTGTGTGAAATGCAATAAAACAAAGCACAATAAAATGAAGTATTCTTGCAGCTTCTTTTAGATTCATTTACATTTCTAAAACTGCCCATGTCCTTGACTTCAGTGCAAAATTTAACAAGATCCACTACTGATTAAGAATAATCACATAACAATTCAATCATTAGTATCCCTCCCCAGCCTGTGGAAGGTTTCTTTTCTTGGTTTTGTGGTTATAGGAGCCACATGGAGCATGGCCAAAAGGTCTGGCTGAGATGCTTACAGGTCTGCCCTTGGTCCACATACTGAATTTTACTAATCACATTTTAAAAAATAGTATCGTTGGTGCTTTTTCAGGTATGGAAATCTTGTAAACTAAATGACATCTTTTGCCACACAAAATTATTATTTTTTATTCAGATATTTCATCCGTTTTATTACTACTATTATATTGTAATGATTTGCCCTGTATTTAATTCAAATAAAGTTCATATAGCTCAAACTACTTTTTATTGATATACAAAGTACAGATTTTTTTTTCATAGAAACACTAATCTTGCTACTAAAGCATGGATAAATTACACAGTTGGACATTGCTAACATATGGCTACTCATAGCATTAACAAATTCAATTCATTCAGAATATTACATACTTAGTTGGGGTTCCCAGGTGAAGGGATTTTGCACTTTTTCCTTAGAAAATGAAACTAAATAAAATGAAAATGCCTCTGTTCAGTTGCAGAATGCATTTTCCTTATCCTGAGTAAGAATGGTGGAAGAGCTTTATTGCATCACATTTGCCATTATCTCTTTTGCAATATTCTCCTTCTGCTTTTGCACTTTACATAGGGTTATTTTTCATATGATGTGTTGATGTTGGTTCTGGGCTCAGACAGCCACGTCAACTCAGTAAATTTCACAATAAAAGGAAGATAGAGCTAAGATGCACCAATAGTAGCATTACATTTTTCTGAAATATGTCAATCTGTGTGAAATGCCCAGCTCAATTTTATTTCAGCTTTACTTCCCACAGCATCTGAGTCATTTCACTACTGCGCCATAGAAACTGCCAGTGAGTATTGCAGAAGAAATTCCTTGTATCTATATTTAATCTTGGTGTCCTTATGTAAGTCTTCCAGCCCTCCAGGTCAAAAGCAGTTCTGCAAGACATTCTACTCATATGTCATCTTGTTTTCACCAAAACTATTTATACCTTACTAAATGTTTTGTCTTAGATCCTAGTAAAATAATACATATTTTTGCCACTGTGTAATGGAATTCAGAGGAGGACATAGGGATTACATGCATGTAGCCAAACCCTGATGCACATATAATTTTTAACTTCAGTTTCCAAAACCAAAGAGACTGTCAACTTAACTCCAAACTATAACAAATATTATTTTTGTTTTTACCTCCCATTCTTTCCTTTCTAATTCCTGTATTTCACTTCTCATTCTCTTAAGAAAAGAAGAAGAAACCTAAAACATAGGTTATGCTATTAAAATGTTACTTTGTGTAAAATTGCTTTTTGGGTGGGGGTGGAAGTCCCAATATGCATAAGAGTTGTAATAAATCCACCATGATGTATAAGCCACCATGATGCATAAGTGCACCAACGTGCCTACTGTCCCTGTCCTATTTTTTCTTTTATTTTTCTTATATGTATCCATGTATTCATAACTATGTTTTTACTTATACCTATTATCTTGTAAGCAATTGATAAAAATAAATAAATGATATCCATCCCCTGGCAAATGCAAGTGACCAGTGTTTTTCCAACCAACTTGACCTATTTGCTTGTTTGTATATTTGAAGCATTTAAAAGGTTAACCAAACGGTATTTACTTTTTGCAGGACTAATGTTGACTTTTCTTCATCCCTATCCCACTATGTGCTTGATAATTTTATCTTTAATAACACGTGTATATGTCAACCAACATTGAACTAGGCAGTTTCTAGCTTATTGAATTGCCTCTGGATTCTGGACTAAAGTAAGCTATACATTTGCAGTTTTATCATATCAAAGCTAATCTAAGGGACACATTATATACATTTTATTGCAATTTCCTCTCATGCCAACAAGGAATAAAATGCTTTTCGAATTTTTATGGCTACCAAATTTGAGGCATCATTTTGTATTTCTCTGCTGCCATCCTACGGTCATGCAGAGTTTTGCAACCAGATCTGGCAATCCTACTGTAGATTAGCTTCAGTATTGTGATCCTGATATGCATGATCTATATTTTCTGCAGGAATTTCATTAGATTATGATTTTGGGTTAGGATATAAATACTGACTTGACTTTTGACAATTTTATATTGCCATCTATATTACATGAAACAACCCGAAGTGGCTGAAAAAACAAAGCACTCAGATAATTAAAACACAGAAAACTTTAGCACACTACTAGTGCAAAACAATACCTTTTTCAAAAATCACACAAAATTCTAGGATTACCTCCCATCATGCCACAGTATCTGAAGAAACACCAGATCTTTGTAGCCTTTCAGAAGAAACAAAGCAAATAGGGGGGAATGCTATTCTATTGAGTAGGCACAGCTATGGAAAAGACTTACTAGGTCCTTGCCAGACAACAACATTTAATACAGGGGATCTGGATCTTATCAATGGGATGGGATGGGTAGATGTTCTCAGGAAGAGGTGATCCCAAAGCTACTTGCATCATTTCATTCTGGACCAGTTTCTGGGCAGTCTTTTGGGACAATTCCATATAGAATGCATTGTGATAGCTCAAAGAAATGACTAGGGCAGGAATGACCTTGAGCAAGGTCTTCTGATCCAGAAATGGGTACAATTAGTACAGGATTAAATTTCTGCAAAAGCCCTCCTAGTTATACCTGTCATGTACTCCTTAAGTGTGAGTTGCAAATCAAGAGCTGCAAATTGTTCTTCAATTCTGTCCAGGGGAATAACACCCCATAAAGAATTAAATAGAATTTCAGTTCCCCAGATCAACTGGAACCATAACCCCAGAATTACTCATGTCAGATGAGCACTAATGAGTTGACAACACCTAAATGGACCGAGTTTTGAAAGGGATGCCTGGACCCCTAGTTGTAGAGAATGAAGAGGTTTTTTTAAAAGCCTGGGATTAAGAAAAAATAGGGCATAGGGAATCATTTTGAAGGACTATCTCCCATAATATCAAACCAACTGGTTTGAATTGGCATGTCTGGCACATTCAGGTTTCCATTGCTTAAACAATGCCACCTATCATAAACATGACTACTCTATAGCAGGACCTATCCTCTGAAATAAAACACCCCCCTCTTCAAATAGTGCTCCTATCCTGCTTGGGTTTTGAAGAGCCTTACAAAACTGGTTGTTGGATCAGGCACAGGCCTTTGAAGGGAATGACTGGTACCATTTTTTTCTTTGTGTTCTTGGTTTATTTTCTTTGCCATCGTTGTACTTCTGTCTTATATTACTGTCTAATATTGTTTGTTTGTGTGTATGCTTTCTATTGTTCTGAAATGTTTTAACAATTCTAAGCTGCCTAGAGTCATTGGGATACAGGTGATATCTAAATTTGATAAATAACAATAATGATGATAAAGGAATATATTAATCAATTGAGAAAATAGTCTTTACAAAGAAAATAAAAGAAAGGCAATAGAGCTAGTGAAGGAGAGGCAATGGAGGTAGTTGAATGATGCAAGTCTTGAGTTTGGGTAATAGAGAAAGGAACAGGTAGGTGTTTCAAATGACGATAATAAAAAAGGGTGACAAAAGAAGGAGATTCTTGCTTTTTGCCATGGAGAGAAGAGGAAAATGAGGAGTTTCTACCAACTTTTCCATTTTAGGAGCATCTGCGGAGTATGGTCCCAAGAGTTAAGATGGCAACTCCAACAGTGTGATTAGTTTTTTTAAAAATGAGTATTGACTTTTTTTTTTTAGCACATTCTACATATACCCACACTCCATTTGCAGTCATTTCCAATGCTTGATCAGGATGCTTAATTTCTTCTACCCCAGCATATATATTTGGGTACTGAAAGGTCTGCCCTCTCTCTGGTCTTCTCTCCTGGTTCCATTAGGTTTCCACCAGTTTCTAAGCTTTTATGTCAGCTGCTTTGGGAAGGGAAATTGCGGCTTACTTATTTTCTGTGTGGCAGCAAGGGGACATTCCCTTCTTGTTGAAAAACACCAGTCTGATAAGAGAGTGGAATGGCAGAGAAACAACAACAAAGGACAGTTTATGAGAAACAAATTAAATTGTCCCCAAAATAAAACTGATCCATTCTGGTTTTGTTGGGATATTAGCATTTTCAGGATTCCCTCATCTTTTAATCTAATTTGTAGGAAAATAAAGCTCCAGAACAGCTGATGCTGTCTCATCTATACAATTCTAAAAATAACACAGCAGTCTTAGCTTATAGGGCTTAGGTCTATAAACATTTACTTTGGGTACAATTAGTTGAATTTGTAAGATTATTTCTGGGTGGACTGTTTGTTTGGAACAATCAGTTGCTTTTCATTAAATTACTATAAGTTTGATAAATGCCTGCAGTTTAAGTCTTTCCCTCATCATTTTCCTCCCTTGTTTCACACTTGATTTTATAAATTTCGTGTTGTGTGTGGTTTCTGGTGTAACTCTGCTCAACTATGCAATATGGATAACAAGTATTATAAAGATATTTGAAGGCTTAATATATCTTTACTGTATGTGACTTTCATCTCTTGCCTATATTGCTTTTTTCTCTGTGTGTATTATCCAACAATTCATAAGCCCCCAGCACTTATTTTTTATTCTTATTTTTCTTGCAAAATTGTCCTGCTTAGAAAAATTGCACTTGGGATCTTGAGATGGAATGCTGTGACAAATAAAACATAACAACTCTTGCATGAGTCTTCCTAGCTACAAGATCCAAGGTTCTTCTCATAAATACCGGTAACTTAAAGTTTGAAAGTGAATGCAAACATTGTGCATATAAAAACCTAGATAAGTGAGGCTACTTGTTGCACAGTAAGAAAAAGTATGCAAGTTTGGTGGTGTGGTTCCCTTCCCAACAGATTCTAAGCTGATAAAATCCATTTCCTTATAGAAGTGGCATATTGATCTCCTTTATCACTGTTTTATTATTATTCATATGTGAATTCATACAAGATATATCTGCTTGTTTATTTTAATGTTGGAATCTGCAAGGGATAATATGCTCTTTAAAAAGATAATTCTGTGTTAAACACATCTGTTAAAGCCATGGCTGATCCTGTAGTTAGTCTTACACACATCCTTTTGACCTATTGCCACTCAGCTGTCTATAAACAAAATCTTACAAATACAGATGGGATCTGTGGGATGGACAAAGAAAAGTACAGAAAGTGACAAATGATCTGGCCAAAATCAAAACATTTGTAGTCCTCTCTGCATTGTAGTTAAGTGTCAGAGCCAGAAAAATATTTTTTAAAGCAACAATGATGATGTGGTTGTTCCTTGTTAAAATATAGGCTAAAATCTCTAACTGTGGCCAAAATCTAGGAAAAAAGTCATTGGCTTTTCTTTTTTAAGAACAGTTGGAAAAGTGATAACACTGTGTGTGGTGCCATTTTCACTGTGTTTACTGTATTGGAATGATGATGACAGTAATACAATTGAAGCTCTCCAGGAGTCAGCTGCATTGCAAACAGGAATCTTTGCCCATTTTTCTATCAACAACATCCTCAACCTTTCTTCCTCCACCCGGTTGCATTCCAGCATGATCTCTGGAAAAATTTCACCACTCCTGTGTTCCTTCTTGGAACAAATAATAACTTCCTCCGTTCAAGTGGAGCCCAGGACCAGGACATTTCTCACCATGAACAGAAATTATTCTGCCTAAAGTACAGGAAACAACTTCACTTTTGACTTTTATTTTAAGTTTAGAATTGAAAGGCATATATGTATACGTGCTTGATATTGTGAACAGAAGGAAATACAAGCTAGATCAATACTTTTCAGCCTCAGAATTTGAGAAACAGTGATCTTGGTGGTCCTCTATTTCTCTCTGTACTTATGATTCTTTTTTGCTTTGTTTTGCAGATTTGAGGTAGGGGAGAGATTTAGAAACTGGACATTTTCTCCAACCCCCCCCTCCCCCTTTCAGTCCCTTTTATTTCTCCACATTATTCTGTTCTGTAAAATATGTCCTGGCTATTCTATGATATCTGGGAATATGAGGCGGTGTGTGCTGTAGCTGCCAAAAAAGCCAATGTATATTATTGGATATAAAACTGGACTCAGAATACTGAATCCAGTTTTGATCACCGTATTATAAAAAATATGTTGGGACTCTAGAAAAAGTGCAGAGAGAGCAACAAAGAGGATTAGGGGACTGGAGGCTAAATCATATAGTTGCAGGAATTGGGTATGTCTGGTTTAATGAAAAGAACTAGGGGTGACATGATACCAGTATTCCAATATCTCAGGGGCTGCCAGAAAGAATAGGGGGTCAGTCTATTGTCCAAAGCACCTGAGGGCAGGACAAGAAGCAATGGGTGGAAACTAATCAAGGAGAGAAGCAACCTAGAACTAAGGAGAAATTTCTTGCCAGTTAGAACAATTAACCAGAGGAACAACTTGCCTCCAGAAGTTATGAATGCTCCAATATTGGAGGTTTTTATGAAGAGATTGGATAACTATTTGTCTGAAATGGTATAGGGTTTCCTGCAGAGGGTTGGACTAGAAGACCTCCAAGCTCCCTTCCAACTCTGTTATTCCGTATTCTTTGATCTGAAAGGCATTCTCCATTTTCTTCTTCATGGGAAAAAATGTCATAATGCAGTAGGTAGTAAAGACATAGCTGGCATATACAGCTTTCTCATTTTACTAAAATCCATTTATTAAATTTTCCAATTTCAATTACTTCTTCTTCAGCTGCTCTTGCTGTTTATCATTTTTGGCTGAACGTCTCTGTGTGTATACGTGCGGTGCAGGTTTTCCATTAGGAAAGTTCTTGTATCAGGAGGACGTAGCATTGAGGTGTTAAAGGAAAGAAATGTGTGTATATGCTTTAACTTGCCCTACATTCTACTCAGTTGGTGGAGAGAGCTATTCCCCATTAGCTGTGTTGGATTTACAGTTAACTACCTACTTCTTTGGAGGAGCAGGACAAGGACATATGGGTACTACCCTTGTGTTTAAGCAAAATGTCTCAGTTGCATCTTGGTATTCTAGTTTGGGGGGTAATTTCAATGGATTGGCTTAGTATAGCTATAGGACTTTTCCTTGCTTGAAAAGTTGGCGGGAGAGTCTTCTGTACCTCCCAATTCTTCAGGGAAGTGTCCAGTTTAGGCATTGTTACTCCACAACACAAACAACTGCTGGATGAGCTGGCTGGTCTCCTCTCCCCATTAGGTAGACTCAGCCAACTTGTCGTAGCCAACTCACTGCAGAAGAACTCGCAATGGTCAACTCACAACAGGACAACGTGCTGTGGGACAGTTCAACAATTAAACTTAATTATTTAAAATGGTTAAAAATTATTTTAATTTTTGTCATTCAGATTTCATTTTCTTTGGTATCGTTTCTTTAATGATTCTGTTCCACTGTTTCTTCGATATTAGTGTAACTCTTGTCCTGTGGCAAGTTAGCCAAGTGAATTGTCCCATGGTGAGCTGGCCTTGGCAAGTTGGCTGTGGTGAGTTAGCTTTTAAGTATAAAAATAATGTCTAAGAAGAAAAGGCTGACCTTTTCCGACCTTGATCCCAAAAAGCTTCTTTAATCTAGCAATCATTTTAAATCTAATCTAATTCTAATTTCATTTTCCAGTAGTACAAATTGTCTGTTTACAATCAATTGCTCTCAGGGATAGAACATGAAAACATATGGAGGTATCAAATGGTCATCAGAAGTACACACACACACACACACACAGCAGTGCATCATATTGGTACAGTTCATACCTGTATTTCTACAAATTTCATAGTTGCACTTGATTGCCTGAGCCATATATACATATATTGCATATTTATTTGTATATGTAACATACATAGAACATTTAAAATTCCAAATAAATTATTTGCTATGTTATTTGCCAAGATATATTATTATGGAATGATTTCCAAATTATGTAATACTTTATGCAGAAGTGTTTTCTTTCTAAAAAAGTTACTGTATAATAGATTCATTCAGAAATTTTCATATTTATCTTGAATAATCCAGATTTCAGTCATGTACTTTTTGTACATTGATTTTACTGCTTTTCCTGTTTTTTTTAAATGATATCCAAATGAATCTTATCTCTATGCCTGTTTCTATTACTTTCCTCATCTACTAAGAGAAACAGAAATATTTCTGCTTATAAATTTCAGGAAACACTATGAAGCATTCTGCTGGACAAGTGGCAGGCTAGGCGTGGCATAGAAAAATACCTGCCCTGCCTATGGTTGGAATTTCTTTTCTTTTTTTTATTAAGTTTTATTTAAGTTTTCACAAAACATATAAATACAAATAAAATATCTTTTTTTGAGAACAGCATGACCCCACGTTATTACTTCTCCATACAGACATAAACTCAATACATATTTATCTTATACATTCTAATCCATATCTTATAACTATTTTCGCAATTTTTTCAATAGATTTTTCCCTTTCTTTACTTCCTATAGTCTTATTTTAAATTATCTCACCCCTTTCTTAATTCAATTACATATCTTTTTCAAATTTTTAAAATCTTTCTAATCAATGTTTTTATACTTTTGTCTGTCCTGTTTACAATTTCATATTATCTTTTCTCATAAAACAAATTTTCACCTGTAATTACTAGACTGGAGTGTAACACCTTTGTATATTTTTTCAAATCTTGTTTAAAAATTTAAGTTACACCTTTACAGTTATAACATTCATTTTTTAACCTCTATTTTATAACACATACCTATTTTCAGTCGAATTCTGCTTGGTACATTCCCTTAAAAATACACACTAAATTCTTAAAGCAAAAAGTATATATGTATATATATCTGTTTTTTTAAGTTTTCGCGGGTACTTATATGTGTGCTGTTCAGCTTCCTTCGGGTATTATCCCATGTCATTGTAGTGCTTTTAAAGTTGTAGCAAAGTTATTGCTACAAACTCTATACAGAATTGCTACAAACTCTATACAGAAGCCTGATGATGGCAGATGAGATTCTGCTGAAACGTTGCTACAACTTTAAAAGCACTACAATTATGTGGGATAATACCCGAAGGATGTTGAACAGCACATATATATCTGTGTATATATGTATAACAATAGAAAATGGAATAATTATTCTATTAAAGTACAGCTCTGCCATTAATATTAATAACAATCTTTTACATTTCTGTTTCTTTTAACAAACATTACCTAGTGATATCAGTTGTCTTTCACTTTAATCATCTGTATTTCATATTTTACTTATTACTGTCTTCAAATAAAAAACAAAACAATAGTTATTAACAGTAGTCAATAAAATTATTACTCTTATTCAAATTCATCTTATCAACTGATAAAAATCTTCCATGTTTCTTTTCAGTTATTTTTAACTTTCTTTTTAAATCATTGAGAGCCTTATAATCTTTACAAACAAATATTCCATTGCACATCAGTACAAATTTTTTCTATCACTTTAATCATCTAAACATATTTTCTAACCCTTTTCTATTTCTAATATAACAATATATCCCATGCACCCTTGTAGAATCCTCTCAAGTTAAATTTTAACCATTGTATCTGTGTCTTTTAAATAGGTTTATACCTTTATTTTTTGTACGCTTTTCCTGTATTTTTATATCTTGTTTCTGTCCTTTGTAGCTTCTTTTTCTTTCCCCCTTCCCTATCTTCTTCTCCCTCCCTTTTTTATTCCCTTTTCTATCTGATTCTCCCTTCTGTGATCCTTCTTCTTCCTGATATGATTGCTTTTCAAATTACTCTTTTTTTTTGTTGTTGCTTCAATGCTTAAATTTTTAACTCCCTTTCCCCCTTTCCCTTTTTTACCCCGCTTAAAGTTGCTTGGTCATTAAAGATGGCTTCTTCTTTATCCCGCCCTTCTTCTTCTGCCAGCGTTTCTTGTTGTCTTTCATAGTTCAAAATCTTCATTTCCAAAAATTGAAATATGAAGCCAAAAGATCCTCTTCCCTCTTGTGCTTCTTTTTGTTATTTAAGTCTCATTTTTAATTCTTCAAGGAGTGAGGCCATTTTAAAAAATTTTAAACAACCCCCAATTGATTTTATTTTGTTTCATTAGGATCCACCATCCAGAATTCCAGGAATCATCCAATAATCCAAAACTGTTTATTGCTTCTTTTCTCACTTTCTCTTTCCAGGGGCTTTGTTATCTTGTAACAAAGTTTCAGCTACAAGCCTTGTTAAAATTCCACAATCGATTTTTTTAAGTTCCAGGTGGTCTCCTGCATTTTTCAGATTCCAATTTCTTGTTTCCTTTTTCCCTCCTCTGCTTTTTTTCTTTTTTAAAGAAAAATTTTAAATTATCCAAGAATCTTTATCCATTTAACACTTTATTTTCAGCTAGAAATAGCCTATTAATGTCAAAGTGAATTAGTATCAATTTCTTATTCGAATCTCTTCTTAACATTCCAAGTCAATTAAAACTGTCAATATGAGAGGAAAAAAAGCCAATTCCATTTCCTTTCCCTTTCTCTTTCGCTGCTTAAGATCTTTTTTACGAATAGTATTAGTCTTTAAAATTCAGGTTCCAGGTACCTTAAATAGATGTTCTCCATTCAACCTGGTCAGTCAAACTTTCTCCTTTAAACTTCCTCCTGCACAATCTTGTCCAGTCGGGTTCTTTGAGGTGGCCATTTCTGACCACCGCTGCAACCGCCTTTGGGAAAGGGAGTAATAATCCTCCAGCTGAGGAGGAGAGATGTAGCTCTCTTCAACCCTGCTGATGGCTTCCCCTTCTTCACCACCTCTACGGGGTGGCTTCAGCCCCGAATCCGGGTGGCTCAGAGCACTCCAGCGGCGAGCACGGATCAAAACCGCGCATGATCGCAGATTTTAGTCCATTGCTGAAGAAGCCTGAAATGGAAGTCGGAATTTCTTAATATAAAATGATACAGTGTATCTCTTTGTTTCGTATTTTTTTTTCTGTTATCCAAACATTGAAACTATGTAGGCCCCAACAGAAAGTGGAGGATAATAATCTAGTAAGAAATATAAAGCTTATTCAACAAAATTGCCTTCTTAATCTGTGAATGTGGAAGAAAAAGCAATTTTTAATTTGGCTATTAAGCCTTTTACCTGAAGATTAAATATTAAGTATAATCCCATCTATTTGTCCCTTTGGGGGACAAACAAAAACTGGTAACAGGGATGAACCAAAGTTTTTGTCTATTTTTCCAGAATAAAAGGTGCAGAGCAATTTTGCATCCTATGGATCAAAGTGTCCATCTGAATATATTTAGTCATATGCATCCTATAAGCGGACACATTTACTGTATTTTTTGTATTTCCATTTTTATTTTCCTCATTCCAAGTATAATACTGATCTTTTTTTTGCTTTCATTTTTAGAAAGCTTAAAACACAATGAAAAGTAATATTGAACTATGCACTTCTCTCTTATGTGTATTTTGCCACCGGTTCAATGTTTTCCATATTCCAATCATCTTCTAAACCAGCAGTTGCCATGGGCCACAAGAAAATTTTGGTGGGCTGCAGAGAAATGTCACCCCAGAGTACCCCCCCCAAAGCAATTAATCCAGATTGCGCAGAAACACAAGGCTGCGCCACCCACATGGCCCGTGGGAACCCTTCCCACCCCCTCACTCCTTACCAAGCAAAGTTGCCTGCTAAGTTGCTTTTTTTCCTTTTTTCCCCTCACCATCAGCTGTTCTGCTGTGGCAGGAGATTTAGATTAGCTAGGAAGCAGGAAATGGTTCAATTTCTTGCTTTCTAGCTGGTCTTTAGATCCTTGGCTCTGCATAATTTAGATATTTGGCTTGCATAAGCACACCAACATGCCTACTGTCCCTGTCCTATTGTTTCTTTTATATTTTTTTATCTTTCTTATATGTATCCATGTATTCATAACTATGTTTTTACTTATACCTATTATCTTGTAAGCAATTGACAAATACAAATAAATAAAATAAATAAACAGCCGAACCTCCCTGTGAGGTGGAAGCAGATTAAAAAAAACCACCAAAAGATTTATTGATCCAAGGAAAACAAGGTTTTATTCACGTGTCTGCAGAGACGGGTTCCCTCAGGCATTGAAGGAACACAGAGCAAAATTCAGGCATTTTTATACTCTAACTGTCCGCCCCCTCGTACGAGGCCTTGGCTCACATTCTTTCTGTTTTCAAATTGACACATATATTTTGAAGGTTCATACTAGCTCCCTATCTAGCAAAAGCAGTTACACGGTTTCTGACATCGCAGCACTTTATTACAATTCCCCATTATTCTAGCCTCATCTTGTTTTTTTTCAATTGTGCACAAACTGAACCACTTTCTTATTTAGCAGAGCTACTGAGTTTGAGACACACTTCCTTTTTTAATTCAATGGGCCATCCAACATGACTTCGGTTCTGCTCACAATTCCCCCGTTTTCTTTTTCCACTCTTGTCTCAAACTCAAGTAGCAGATCCTCTGCTTCTTTCAGAGTGATTTCTCTCTGATACATCATTAAAGGTTCTGCTTCCTGCTTCTCCTCAAATCTTGAACCCAAGGATTTCCCTATCTTTCCACACATTGTTATTGCACCAGGGAGACACTCAACACAACAACACATCAATACACAGCATATAATAATCAATATAATTCCCATTATGGTAGATCTAAACCAAGTGGAACTGGGAAGCCAAGACCATAGTGCTCCCCACAGGTCTGGCAATGAGGAGTCATCTCTTTGTGATAATGGATTAGAGCGAATACGTTCTTCCATTATTTTTACTGTCTTTGTAATATTGGGTTGGAAATCATGGATGCATACACAGCAATTTGAATGAATCAGAGCACACACATACCCTTTTGTAGCTAAATACAATGTCTAAAGCATACCTATTTTGTAGAGCAACCTGTCTTACTTCAGAAAGCTCGGTGTTGATCATTTAATATTCTTTATTTTATCATTGAACATTGTTACCATGAAGTTATTTAGAATATGTATATCTCGGTAGATCATGGCTACTCCCAATGGTGTTATTATACCACGGGAGATTTGGGTCCAGAGTCTCCGGGTAAGGCCAGATTCTGAGTCTCTTTTATTATGTATCCAGCCTTGGGGAAGGCCATCAAGTTTATATATCACCGGTATCACATACCCGAGTGTACATGTGCCACTCCAGTAAGGTGGCATCTCCCTGTATGCATATTTCCCACACAATACCCACCTAAAATTTTCCATAGCATGGGTCTGTTGTGATGTTCAGGTCCAATTGATCATTTCCTTAAAATACATACACATCTGATACTGATCTTAATTAAATTAATCTAATTTATGATAACTCTTGGTATAGCTGTGGTTACTACAGGATGATGGCATATCAAAAGTCTTATTACATTTTTCCCAATCTCCTAAATGTTCGCTTTTTCAAATTTTTCCACTGGATTCAGGATGCCATGGGGTGTTCCCATTTCACCCCCACCACCTCCATTACCCTTTGCAGAACCTTTTGGGTGAAGTGAGTTCCTCTGTCTGAATCTATTGCTTCCATCATTCCATTTTGTAGGATAATCTGTTCTAGTAAGATCTTGGTTACTGTGGGAGCTGTGGCTCTTCTCGTGGGATAAGCCTCTACCCACCCCGTTAGTTGATCTTTGATCACAAGCAGGTATTTCCAACCCCCCTTTTCTGGCAACTCAGTGAAATCAATTTGTGCTCTCTGAAAAGGCCAACCCACTAGGGGTCGCCCTCCCATCTCTTTCTTGCGTGCCTCTTTCTTATTTACTTTCAAAAAAATCAAACATTTCCAGCAGATGCTCTGAGCTACCGTCCACATCCTCAGACTCTAATAGTGAGGTTTAACGGACACGACCAAGGCCTCCGTTCCCCAATGTCCTCCTTCATGAACTTTCTCCAATATTCTCCTCATGACAATGGGTGACACCACCTTGACTCCCTCTGACGTCTTCCATCCCTCTGGGGTTTTGACACATCCCTCTTTCTCCAACTCCAACTTTTTCTTTTTCTCTGGCTCCCATTCCTCCCTCTCGTCCTCCTTTTCCAGTATTGGTATAGATACCATTACCAACTCTATCTCCCCTGCAGCTTCCTTCGTCCATTTGCCCGCCCATCGGTTTCTCACAACCTCCGGTGTGTTCCCCTTCTGATGTGCATTCACATGGACAATTGATACTCGGCTGGGGAGTTGCAATGCCTCTAAAGCTTGTTCTACTAACTGCAGTTGCTCTATTTGCTTCCCATCCACCTTGATATACCCTCAATTTTCCCAAACGTGTGCACCACCCTCCATGCATACTTGGAATCAGTCCAAATCGTTCCTTCCATCCCCTCAGCCAATTCCAAGGCTCTGGTCAGGGCAAGCAATTCACATTTCTGGGCTGACCAAGCAGCTGGGAGTGACCCTTTGTCTATTACCTCACCTTCCCTAGTTTCTATTGCAAACCCAGATTTTCGCTTTCCATGTTCCACCCTGCTAGATCCATCTATAAACCACCTCTCTCCCTTCTCCAGTGGAGTCTCTTCCAAGTCCTCTCTAACCTTCGTCATGAGATCCACTTGTAATAGACAATCATGGTCTTCCGGTTCCCACGCCTGCCTTCTCCCCTCCAAGAATTCTGCTGGATTTAGAGTCTAGTCTGTTCCTATTACCACATCAGGACTGGTTCTCAAAATGGTTTCATACTTCAATATCCTCCCTTCGGTCATCCAAGTGGTAGCCAGCTGGCTCAACACTGAGTTGACCTGATGAGGCGAATGCACCACCAAAGCTCCCCCAAAGGTTAACTTTTTGCTCTCCACCACCAACATCGCTGTTGCTGCCACAGCCTGAACACAAACTGGCC
>BLBF01000044.1:5846808-5883477 GCA_015471245.1 Laticauda colubrina
GGGGTCTCCACTCCCTGCTGAGAGATCTTTCATCTCTCCACCTTGGCCTCGGATCTGACATCTGGGTCTCCCTGTTTTTCCTAACTTCATTCTTGGCTGCCGTTTGCACAGCAGCTACCATCATCTGAGACTTCTGTTTGGTTTTAACTTGAGTCTAGGTTTACAAAAACTTGTTGGGCTGCTCTCATCAAATCTGTCGTGCCCAAATCAGTCCATTTCTCTGTCTTCTGGATCTTTTTCTGGATATCTGGCCATGCTTTGGTGACGAATTGCATCTTCAGGAGAGTCTCGAAGACAGGGGCTTCTGGCTCCACTCCGGAGTACTTGGTTAACCCTTCACAGAGCCGAGCACAGAAATCCCCCGGGGACTCATCCTTTCCTTGTGTTATTTCAAATGCGTTGGTCAAGTTTTTCCCTTGAGGGATGGCCATTTTAATTCTTTCAATGATCATGGGTTTCATATCTCTCATGTGCTCCCTATGAGCATCATCACTGATGTTGCAATTTGGATCGGCTATGGGGAACTTTGCGTCTGCAGCCACTGCTCCCTGTTGCCCTGCATGTCTCCTATCCCAGGCAGCCATTGCTGCCCTCCTAATGAGGTTCCTCTCTTCGGGGGTGAAAAGGTGTCCAAGAATATACATCAGTTCTTGGAATGTGTTCATTGGGCCCCAGAAACAATTCCAACTGTTCCGCCACTTCATGAGCATTCTCATGGAGTTTCGGAAGGGTCTTTTTCAGATCCTGTAACCCAGCAGATTTTATGGGGACAGCCACGAAAACGGTGACTGGATTCCCCTGCGCATTTATGCCATTTGGGACTTCTCTAACTGGGAAGGCCGACATGGGATTGGCCGACCTTCCTCCTAGAGGCAAATTCTCTAGGTCCTTGTTTAATTGAGCCAGTTCCCTTCTGGATATGCAGGTGGAGGTGGAGCCTGGGCAACTGGAGCCAGCAGGGGCGGTGGTGCCAGGACTGCTGGAGCAGATGCCGGTGGACTCCCCATCCAGTCCTCAGTTTCGCTTTCCTCCACCTTGCTGACAAACTGTCCTACTTCTGTTTCTGGTGGAACTGGACCTTCAAAGTGAACATGATACCATACCTCCACATAGGGTATTTGCTCCTTCATCCAGTGTTTCACTATATGCTCTTTCAACTGAGTTATCCAGTACGTGCTGGTATTCCCTTCGGGATCCCAGTGGTAAAGAAACTCAGGGTCTACTAGGGGATACTTCGGCCACCTATATTGTCATAGGTAGATCATTTTGTTTTTCTCTAGACTCCGAGTGTAAGTCCTCAGATGGGGCAACGACCATTGTTGTAGTAATTGACCCAATGGGGAGTCAGTCGGAATCAGCCTTCTCGGGGTCTTTTCTATCTCAATACCCGTTCCCTCTTGGAATGTCTCACACTTGCTTTGTCCCTTTCCCATTCTCCACGCTACCCGCCAACAATCTCCCAGAGATTCCCAACTCAGGGATTTACACTGTCCTCCAGCAGTTGCTGGATTCCCATAATTTAAGGACAGTATATCCCTTCTTCTATTCCGAAAGGCAACAAACTCACATGATACACCCCTGGTCTCCCGGAGACGAAAGGAGTGTGGGCGTCCCAACTTCAGGTGATCAACGACACTCCCAGAGCGCCAGGCTGGCTTTCTCTCTTGTTTCCAAGGATCGTCTGCTGAGTGCAGTTACCCTGTGATCCAATTGAGACAAGGGAGGGGCCCCTCTACAATGGGAGGCGGTGGTTCCACACTTACCCAGTCCCTTTTCTCCAGTTGAAATTCCGTCGGGCCCCACGTTGGGCGCCAAATTGTGAGGTGGAAGCAGATAAAAAACCACCAAAAGATTTGTTGATCCAAGGAAAATAAGGTTTTATTCACGTGTCTGCAGAGACGGGTTCCCTCAGGCATTGAAGGAACACAGAGCAAAATTCAGGCAGCATTTTTATACCCTAACTGTCCGCCCCCTCGTATGAGGCCTTGGCTCACATTCTTTCTGTTTTCAAATTGACACATATATTTTGGAGGTTCATACTAGCTCTCTATCTAGCAAAAGCAGTTACACGGTTTCTGACATCGCAGCACTTTATTACAATTCCCCATTATTCTAGCCTCATCTTGTTTTTTTTCTCTTGTGCACAAACTGGACCACTTTCTTATTTAGCAGAGCTACTGAGTTTGAAACACACTTCCTTTCAATGGGCCATCCAACATGACTTCTGTTCTGCTCACATCCCTTAGAAGGTGACCTTAGGAGGCCAGTTGAATGATGAAATATCACTTTCTGTATCCTAAGCCCACAGATTTTTATGAGTAGGCATTTAGTAGATCCTCTTGTGGCTAGATAATATATTAACATGTAGGGTAGAAGATCTTCTAAGAGCATTGTATGAAACAATGCAGTACCTTGGAAGCTTGAAAGCCTACTAGCAGCTAGAGCAACTCCTGAACAGTAGTAACTATACCATTGAAATGGGCAGGCTAGGTCAAAAGGTAGATGGTGATATTTGGTGCCAACTATAGAATCCAAGTTTGCAATTCTCTCTGTGCAATCAGATTCAGCTCTTGAGAATGGCAGTTTCTGGCTAATTTTTGCTATTATCAAAATCTATGCTGTCATTGGCGGTATAGTACAACAATTTGAATCAATAGATTCAGGAACTAGTAAAGGCACGGCTTGCTCTATATGATGTCGATCTTGATGCATCAACCCAAATATCTTACCTATTTGAGTAATTGCCTGTGCTTTGTCTTTTGGATCTGAAATGTGACCATCACCCTTCTTTTATCTTTGTCTTCTTCTGATCTTTTGGATTTGCCTGCTCTGGAAATTGAGTCTGAATTATATTAGTGTGACAAAGAATCAGAAAATGTGCAGGTTAAACATTGGTAACTGGATCTTAAGAAGTATCCTAAGAGTTTCCAAACCTTACCATAAAATTATTTTTTCCAAAATGTCAGGATACAGGCTTTTTAAAACCAAAAGATGGGGAGAAAGGAAAATGGCAACTGTAGTTATTTTCTTGCCTCTTCCATTCTTCTGGATGGGGTTCACTGATTGTAGATAAGTGAAAAGTTCATTTCACCTAATACCGTGTTTCTCACAAAATAAGGCCTGGCTTTTTTTTTTGAGGCCCCCAAAAATGGCTAGGATGTTTTTTTGGGGGTGAATTAATTTCTCCCCCCCGCACGCATCAGCGTCGTCTCCAACAACAGCATCTGAGTCACTCCCACTTTTCCCCCATCCCTATAACAACAGGAAAAAAAACATTTTGAGGTACCTGGGAGTGCTGCACGCTGCGTTTTGGTTTAATCCCGAGTGGCTGGATGGGCGTGAGAAGAGCCGAGCAAAAGTCTCTGCTGCTGCTACCCTTGGTGCTCCAGCCTCGGGCTCTGCAAGTTTGCAAAAGTCTCAGTGAGCAGCCCATTCCTGCATTCTAAGCGCCCAGGCTGAGCTGCAGCTGTCCCTCTCTCACCAGCGCCGTCTCCAACAACAGCAGCAGCAGCGGCGGGAACTGTGGAAGTTATGGAGGTGGCTCCCCCCACCCGAGAAGCAGCTGAAATGCTTCCACGGTTCCCGCTGCTGCTGCCGCTGTTATTGGAGACAGTGCTGGTGAGAGAGGGACAGCTCTGCAGCTTGGCCTGGGCGCTTGGAATGCAGGAACAGGCTGCACACTGGGACTTTTGCAAACTTGCAGAGCCCGAGGCTGGAGCACCGAGGGTAGCAGCAGCAGAAACACTCGCTTGGCTCTTCTCACGCCCACCCAGCCACTCGAGATTAAACCAAAATGCAGTGTGCAGCACTCCCAGATACCTCAAAATGTTTTTTTTCCTGTTGTTACGGGGACGGAGGAAAAGCGGGAGCGACTCAGATGCTGTTGTTGGAGATGGTGCTGGCAAGACAGGCACCAGCACCAGTGGAAACTGTGGAAGCTACGGAGGCCTGAGAAGCAGCTGAAATGCTGCCAGACATCCACGCCGATGCTGCCCGTCTGCTGACCCAGGTAAGGGAACCCCTCCGTGCTCCACCATTGTGTTAGGAGTCGCTAATGGTGAGGCATAGCTGCCCGCGGGGCACTCCTAATGGCAAGCTCCACCCCACCTCCCCTGCCCAATTTCGAATGTTTTAAACTAGGCCTAAATTTGGAGGGAGGGGCTTAATTTCATTTTATGCCTAGAAAACATGCTGGGTCTTCCTATTGGGGGGGTGTATTGTTGGAGAAACACGGTATTTTACAAATTCCAATTTGCCCAGAAAAAAAAATTCTAAATCATGGTAAAAAGCAATGCCTCTTGCTCTTTTATTTCAAGATGTACATTAAGTACTAAATTTGTTTCATCTTTCCCCCCTGCTGCTTTCTCTCCAGGTTTGATGGATGATGAAGATATTAAGATAATGCTGAAGGGAACCAGTTTCTGGAAAGTCAAGACTTATCAGCCCCAGAAACAAAGGCTGTTCCGGCTTCTTGAAGATGGGATGTCTATCTGGTTTGAGACTCGTTTTAAAAAGGCTCACTCCAAACATATTTGTAAGTTTCAAAGTATTTACAAGTATTTTATTCTGAATTTTACTAAGTGTGTTAATTCTACCTATTTAACTTAAATTCTTATGATCTACTATTTGCAGCCCATTTCGGGACTAAACACTTAGAGAAATCTTACTGTTGCTTGTTCCAGAATTAAAAACTCAGATATCTTCCCATCTTTGATGTTCAATGTTGATAAGTTCAATTACTTGGAAATTTTATGTTGAAAGGTAAAGATGATGATTCATGGAAGAGGAGTATAGTGATAGATACACACACATGTATCTAATTATGGATCAATTATTATCGATTTCCTTCTGATTTACAGCTTCTGAGCTTTCAACCATTGTGGGATAAAATGTTAGCATAGTGCTGTAGTAATTGTTTATTCAAGATGTTAATTGGAGGCTACAATTGGGACATGACAGAAAAAGGTTTGTTCATTTGACAGTGTTATTTCCTCACAAATAATCACAGCTAGATTTTTATCTTTCCTGGGATTAATGTAATTCACTATAAAATTGTCATGAGGTCATCAGATCATTTTCATTCAAATTTTCTTGTTTGTATGCACCAATTGTCAGTTTCAGTTTCCTATTTAAATCAAATATGAAATGTTTATTCAAATACGAAAGAATGGAGCTTGAAAGCAGATCAAAATTACTTTCATATCCTTTTGCAAAAGATTAATTATTTTCAGTAAATATAGAATATTACATAGACTTTGTTATACAGAGTTAAACATTTAAAAAATCCTATCACATTTTAGTTTACAAGATCCCATCTAAACCAATAACAGCAACCATCTCAACTTTAATTAATTTCATATGAGTTTTATTTCTCACCATTTCCCCCTTTTATTGTTATAGTTTTTAGACGTTTTATACAATAGTTGTGGGTCTGGTAATCCACTTTGTATGAAGAAAATGAAAACAAGCAAGCAATTACACTAGATTCAAAGAAAAAGTTTAACTGAAAGAACTACATTTAAATATGTCAGTGTTGTTCTTTTTCTAAAGACTATTTTTCTTAATACTTATAATTATATCAATATTCATTAAATAATAAAACCTTTTGCTTCTGATCCTCTTCTCAGGAAAATAATTGTCGTGATAGACAAAATTTACATCAGTTTAATTTCTAATTGCCACACTTAATTGAGCAGTAATTAAATAAGATATTTAACTTTATCAAAAATTCAGAATTTACGTAACAATGTGTAAGGAATTAAATGTTTGTTTTACTTCAGTGCAAAGTTTCTGCCATACAGGACTTTAAATCTTTGATTAAGATATGTATTCATTTTCTACCTATGAACTCTGAAATGGACCACTATTTTTCCATGTGGTCAGAGTTATTAATGGCTCTATTATATAATGAATATGACTTACGTCATATCCATTATATAATATCCATTCTTGATCTATTTTAGTTCTTTGTTTCTGACTTACCTTTTTACCTACATTGAAAACAATTTAAATATTCCTTAAAAGAGGGAGGAGAGAGAAGGGGGAGAGGAATAGGTGGTCAATGGTAAATTATATATAAAAAGAATTGTGACTGAGGACTTCCTGATTCATGGCTTAGTCTGTTAATTTGTAAAAGTAGCTCTTCCCATTCGCAAACAAGAAATACTTGTACTCTCCTGGCTATGAGTTATTCATGGTTGATTCCTTGAGAACAGGGTGTGAGGTAGGAAGGCATGGATTTATTTGTTTTCTTTGGACATTTTTTAAAAAACTTGATAGGGGTAGCACTGCCTTGCCAGAATGCATTTTGAAAGATAAATACTTATTAGGACAGGGTGAGGCAAGGGAAAATTGCAGGAAGATTAAATATGTTGAATTGTGGCTTGACTGCTAAATATAAGAGCTTGGGTGTAGGCTTTTCTTTTTTGAGATACAGACTTGCTTGGGCATGTGACAGTGAAATAGCATGTGATAACTGACAATCAGGTACTCTGTGATCCATCTTTGTTGGGGGTAACTCATTAGGCCAGGCATACAGTCTTCTCATGAGGAGCAACAGTCCAGGATGCAAGTGGGTGATCTCACAATCTCTTCTTTGTCCAGTAGGACAACAGCCAGCCAGAATTTATCATCTGGCTTCTAATCTCTGCTGCAATGCCATTCCTGGTCTTTCAGAGACTCCAGCTATAGATCCTCACTTGAAAACAAAATGTACTGGGGTTGCTAAAAATATTTTAATTGCTCATAGGGTAACATAATAAAATGTTAAAAAATCATAAGAGCAATTTTCCAGGTGAATTTATCCTGATATAATTAAGGTGGAATTAGTTTCAAATATTTCTTCCTCTCCTGAACTAAACCAAGTTTTCTATAATAGTGCAGCTCCCTCTAATAACAATTTTCTTCTTTCTGCCATGTCCTTAATATCTGTTAGACATCCCATCACAGCTATGCAAACCCACCCTCCCTCCCTTCCTTTACATAAAATGTTGAGATTGCCTTACATTATTCTCCCATTGTTTTCCACTACTTCCATTGTACTGATTTTCTTTCCAGTTGAAAAAGTGCATAATGCTTTTGATGTTTAATACTAAGAACCCTCTTTCTGAAATCATCATTCAGGATAAGAGTGCACCCACACGTACTAATCAAAAGTTACTAATGTATCTTTTCCATCTTTATGTTGCTATGTCAAAAATGGAGATTCAAATCCCCCAAATTAGGATTCTCAGAAATAATAACTAATTCTCATACATGGTGAGGTGGAATTGAAGGCATTTCTTAGACGGTGGGAAGTATTGAAGGGGAAACTGGCCAATATGTCTAGGATTGGTTTTCCTTGAACTGAAATGCTATTACATGTAATTAATCAATGAATTATTAATCAATATTCTGCCCATCTCATGGTTCAAATTGACTCTGACAAGCTTACAATGTAATAAAACATAGATATAAAAACAATTATAAAAACAATTTAAAATTACAAAAGTTTAAAAACAAATTTAAAAAACCCCTGCAGGTTTGCAGTAGAAAGATGGTAGTGGTGCAGTGGTGGAATTCAGCCAGTTCGCACCAGTTCGGGAGAATGGGTTGTTAACTTTCTTTTTTTTAATTCTAGAAAAAACATTTATTTGATATACATTTAAAACAGACAAATCAATACATACATATACATGTGCTGTTTAGCTTTCTTCGGGTATTATCCCACATCATTGTAGTGCTGTTAAAGTTGTAGCAACGTTTCAGCAGAATCCCATCTGCCATCATCAGGCTTCTGTATGGATGTGTGTCACAGCTCCTGGTTTCAAATTCGAGGCTGGTCCATTCTGATTGGCTAGGAGCCTGGGTCTGTGTTCATTGGACTTGGAGTTTGATTGATTGGTGTTTCTGGTTTCTTCTGTCTGTTTTGTTTTGATTGGCTGGCAACACTCTGTTCCTGTGTTGGAGGCTTTCAGTGCAGCTTGACTTCGTGTGAAAGGACGGCTGCTATTCATCAGCAAGCTAGGTTTCACCTGGGTGCCTGGTGGGGGGGTGTTTGAGTTGGAGGCATCAGAGGGAGTCTGTCTGTGCTCAGGTGTTTGTCTGTTTTGTGGTGTGGAGATCTTTCTATTTGAGAGTGCAGGTTTCCAAATGATTGACAGTCTGCTGGAATCATCTCTTCTATTCATGCTTTCAGGTCTTTTTTCAATCTCTATGGCTTCTCTGATGATTCTGTGGTTGGGGTTTTCTATAGTGGCTAGGGTTTTAGTGCCATTGAAGTTGATGTTGTGACCTGTGGTTTTCATGTGTTGGACTAGTGAGGAGGTGTGTTCCAGCTTTTTTACTGCATTTTTGTGTTCATCTAGGCGGGTACTTATTCTTCTATTGGTCTGTCCAATGTATGTGGCCGGGCATGATGTACAGGGAATTTCGTATATGCCTTGGTTTTCCAGGTCAATTTTGTCTTTGGGGTTTCTCAGGATGGCTGCTATTTTTTTGTCTGTTTTGAAGGCAGTCTTGATGTGATGCCTGTGTAGTATCTTACTGATTTTATCTGTAGTACCTCTTATGTAGGGCAAGACAGCTGTTCCATAGGTCTGTTGGTCTTCTAGGTCTCTGTTATGTATTGGTGTGTTTTTGTGGATCAGGTTGGTGATTTTGTTTTTTTGGAAGCCATTGGCTGTCAATACTTCAGTCAGGGTGCATAGTTCAGTCTTTATATGTGTCTTATTTGCCAGGCGTTTGGTTCTGGTAATTAGTGTTTTCGCCACGGAATTTATCTGTGCTGGGTGGTGGTGGGATTGGGCGTTGAGGTAGCGGTTGGTGTGTGTTTTCTTTTGGTATATGGTGTGTCCCAGTGTGCCATCTGTTCTTTTGTAGATTAGTACATCTAGGAATGGTAGTTGTTTGTTTATTTCCGTTTCCATGGTGAACTTGATTTTGGGGTGTGTGTTGTTTAGGTGTGTTAGGAAATTGTTTAGATTTTCTTTTCCGTGGGGCCAAATCACAAATGTGTCATCGATGTATCTTAGCCATAGTTTGGGTTTGTGGGTGGCATTAGCCAGGGCTCTGGATTCGAATTCCATGAACAGGTTTGCAATGACGGGTGACAGTGGTGATCCCATAGGGGCTCCTTCAATTTGCTTGTATCTTTGTCCTTTGTACATGAAATATGTGTTGGTTAGGCAGTGTTCTGTTAGTTCCATGAGGTCTTTAGCTGGTTGGTATTTATTTTTGATGATTTCAAGAGTTTCTTTTAGTGGGACTTGAGTGAATAGTGAAACCACGTCGAAACTTACAAGCAGATCTTCTTGTTCCACGTGTAGATCTTTGATCATTTCTAAGAAGTGGTATGAGTTTTGTACATATGAAGCTGCGGTTTCAGCATGGGGCTGTAGTTGTTTTGCTAAGTATTTAGCTAGGTTTTGTAATGGTGCTCCTATGGAGCTGACTATGGCTCTGAGAGGTATGCCTTCTTTGTGTATTTTTGGGAGGCCGGTTTTTAGGTGTTGTTCATCAGCTAAGCATTTTGTTCTGGAGATGAGTGTCTCGGCTACGGAATTGATCTGTGCTGGGTGGTGGTGTGAGGGTGCGTGTATATAGCGGTTTGTATGTGTTTTCTTCTGGTAGATGGTGTGTCCTAGGGAGCCATTGGAGTTTTTGTATACTAAGACATCTAGGAAGGGAAGTTGATTATTAACTTCTGTTTCCATGGTGAATTGTAATTTGGGGTGTAGGCTGTTGAGGTGTGTGAGGAAGTTGTCCAGTTTTTCTTTCCCGTGTGGCCAGATTATGAAGGTGTCATCTACGTATCTGAGCCAGAAAATTATGATCGCAAACCCAAACTCTGGCTCAGATACGTAGATATTTGGATGTTATGGAAATGACAGAAGACGTGCATTTAATCATAAACTATATAGAGAAATTAAAACATTAAAAGAACGAAGGAGTTATTGTAACAAGGCATATCATGTCAATGATAAAGATAAAGAAAAAAATTTAACCATTGCTCAATATATACTGTAAAATGTATATATGTATATGTGTATATATATGTTTATATATATATATATATATTTTCTGAGGTTTTCGTAGGTATTTGTATGTGGATCTTTGGTTATTTGGGTTTTCTCCCACGTAAAATTGGAAGTATTTTGGTGACGTTTCGACGAAATCTCATTTGTCATCTTCAGGCTTGTGTCTTTGGCTTTGTGCTAAGTTAATAGCTGAGTTAATCTTTGTGCCAAGATAAGTTAAGGCCCTGTCACACTGCCCAACGGATGCAAAACGTTTGTAAAAAGGACACAGCGGATGAGAAAAATGTTCCATCTGTTGTTCTCCGCTCTCAAAAGGAGCAAAAATTAGCATAACCAGTGCGGATAACATGGAAAGGAATGGACGGGGGGAGGACGCAGGGCGGATGGAAAGCGGATGCAGAGCGGAAGCCTAGCGGATGGAAGCGGATGAGAGCGGATGGCACATCCTCTAGGCTTCCGGGGGGCCTCAGCAAAGCGGACGCGGAACAGAAAGAGCGGGTGCAGAGCGGACGCAGAACGGATGAAGCAGATGCACAGCGGATGCACAGCGGATGAAGCGGATGCACAGCGGAAGCCTAGCGGATGCACAGTGGAAGCCTAGCGGATGTCTTTCATTAATTGCGCATGTGGGGGGGATTTATTGCATCAGCCCCGCGGATATAAAGGGAAGCAGCTCAGAAGCAGGTCACCATTCAGAGGAAAGACCTGCTGCCAGACGCATTGAATGCCTTGCCTGCCTGCCTTGCTGCCAGCCTTGCTGCCTGCCATCCTGCCATCCTTGCTGCCAGCCTTGCTGCCGCCATCCTGCCATCCTTGGTACCTGCCTGCCTGCCAGCCTTGCTGCCTGCCAGCCTTGCTGCCAGCCTGCCTGCCAGCCTCCCTGCCAGCCAGCAACCCCACAACCATGGGGAAAAAGAGGAAGCCTCAGCCATCTGCTGCCAGCCCTGGCAAGAGGGACAGGGCCACCCTCCTGCCCCCTGGCCCTCACTCTGCTTCTGCTTGGACTTTTGTAGCACGGGCTCGCTCTTCTGCAGCTGGGGCTTCTGCTGCTTCTGCTTCTGGAGGAGCTGATGATGCTGCTTATCGTGGTGGTGCTTCTGCTGGTGCTTACTCTGCTGAGGCTGCTCCTCGTCCTGCTCGTGCTCCTGGACTTGCTCATCCTGTTGGTCCTGCTCGTGCTCCTGGTCTTGCTTGTGCTCCTGGTCTTGCTCGTCCTGCTCGTCCTGCTTGTGCTCCTGGTCCTGCTCATGCTCCTGGTCCTGCTTGTGCTGCTGCTGATGATGATCATGATCATGATCCTGCTGGTGATGCTGCTGCTGCTGCTGCTGATGATGATGATCCTGCTGCTGGTGGTGGTGGTGTGGAGGAGCAGCCCCTACAAACTGGAAGCCCCTCTGATGAGGGCCCATCTGGTCCTGCCAAAGGGAGGAAGAGGCATATGAGAGAACGGGAGAAGAGGCAATACTCCATTGAGGAGGAACACGAGGATGAGGTGCTGGAGTGGCTGAGAGAGAATGACTATCTGTGGCGGAAGGGACACCAGCTGTACAGGGACACCAAAAAGAAGCAGGCTGCTTGGAGAGAGAAGGCGGAGAGTCTGGGCTACACATCGGAGGTACTCCTCGGCTGGTGGAAACATATGCACACCTGGTACGGGAAGCTGCACCTCAAGAAATCTGGCCAGGCCACGGTTAAGCTGACGGACAGAGAGACCTATGTCATGGCCAGGTGCAGCTTCCTGGAGGGTGAAATCTGCCACCGAGGAGGAGCAGCAGCAGCAGCCCCTCTCACGACCCTCTCTCTCCGGCAGCCTGCTGAGAGCCAGTCCTCTTCCGGCCGAGAGTCAGCTCCTGTCTCCAGGCAGATTTCTGTGGAGCGTGCCACGGCGGAGAACCCGCAGACAGGTGTTTTAACCGTGGTGGAGCGCGTGGAGGACTCCCTGGTGCAGTGGGAGAAAGGAGACGGCATTTCCACCACAGCCCTACCCGCATCCACCCACAGCTCCACCTCCACAGAAAGGCAGAGAGCCAGACAGGAGGGGCAGAGCCACACTGTCCTGCTGGAGATCAGGGACACCATCTGGAGCAGCATAGATCTCCTCTCTCAGCTGGTCCCCATCGACTCCTCATCCTCCAACCGCAAGCCCTTCCTCACCTATGTCAACCAGACCCTCACGGACGTGGTGGAACCCCAGTAGCAGGTGGTAAAGAACCGGATCACCGAGCTGCTTCACAAGCCTCTAGACCCAGAGGCACCTGCTCCCACCCAGTCCAGGTCTGCTCCTTCACCCCAGGTGATGTCCCTCCCATTCCAAGGCTTTGCACAGGCCCTCACCTACCAGGGCTACGACTACCAGGAGGTCCAGCAGCACAGGCAGCAGCCCTTCCCAGTCCAGGCACAGAGTCATCGGATGACACCGTTGCCACCGGTTCCACTGATGCCACCGATGCCACCCACGCCAATGATGCCACCGACGACAGCGATGCCACCCACGCCACCGATGCCACCCACGCCAATGATGCTACCGGCAACAGCGATGCCACCCACGCCACAGATGCCACCAACGCCAGTCCTCACCCAGCTGCAGACCAGACAGCCCCACTACACTGCTCCTTCCTCCACCCCACAGCCACGCCCAGCCTCAGTACATCTGTCCTCGGTACTGGGGCTGACACCACATGGTATGGAGGAAGGAGCTCTCAACATGGGGCTGAGCCAGCTGTCCGAGAGCTTCCTCAACACACCCTCACCTGTTGTCCTCTCGGGGCCAGGCACCCCTGCGGGGCTTCAGACCAGCACTCCAGCAGCAGCCACCTCCACAGCACCTGGACCCTTCACCCCTGAGACTGGGCACACCTCCGAGTGACCAAGAGGAGTGCCAGAGACTGGGTGGCTACCTGTAGTCTTTATTTGGACACTTGACTTGGGTCATTTTTCTTTTACAGCTTGTGATTAATAAAGTTTATCTTTGCTTCACACACTTGCTTCATTTATTTATGTCAATAAAGTCTTGGTGCAAACTTTTAGAAATGGTTTAAGCCTTTGCATGCTTGTGGGATGGGTAAGGATAGCAGTGGGATGGTCAGGGATACCTTTGGGATGGGTAAGGATAGCAGTGGGATGGTCAGGGATACCTTTGGGATGGGCAGGGATACCTGTGGGATGGGCAGGGATACCTTTGGGATGGGTAATAGCTGTGGGAGAAATAAGCCTCCAGTGCAAGCATAGTGGGACTGTATGGTCCACCCTCCCAGCTGCCACACCTATGGCCCTTCATTATCAATACTAATGTAAGCATTGATCCACACATTTGAACATAAACACAACTCTTCACTAAATGCCCTGTTCATTGTAGGCCCACCCAACATACATGGCCCAATCTCATCAGTGTGATGAGACAGGCTGAAGGAAACATCCATTAATCATCTATCATCCTGTCTTGCTACTCCAGCTGGGGAGTTGCACCAGTGTTTCAGGAGGTTGAGCTGCTTCTTCCCTTCACGTGAGGCTCTGTTGGGGCCTTGCACATCCTCAGTGTCTATCAGGTTTCGCCCTTGCCTCCATTCCCCTGGCTCCATGTCCCCATTGCCTTGCTGGAGGTCCATGAGCCTGTTCTGCAACACTGGGTAGCGGGTGCGCATGAGATTGTGCAGGATGCAGCAAGCTTCCACGATCCTCTTCACGGTCTGTGGGCGATGCTGCATGGTGGTGAGAAGTACCTGGAACCTATTGGCCAGGATGCCAAAGGTGTTCTTCACCACCCGCCTTGCCCTGGACAGCATGTAGTTGAAGATCCTCTCTTCACGGGTGAGGAGTCTGGAAGTGTAGGGCTTCATGAGGTAGGTTCTGAGGGAGAAGGCGTCATCCCCCACGATGAAGTAGGGCACATCTTGTGTGTCGTTGGGCAGGGGGTCTGGATTTGGGAAGCCCATGATGAGGTTTCATTCCAGCCCCTCCTTGAGGTCACTGGCGTTGTATACCTGGACATCTGAACATGACCCATTGCCTGAAGCATCGATGTACATGAACTTGTAATCAGCATTGACCATGGCGAAGAGGACGATGCTGAAGAAGCCCTTGTAGTTAAAATAAGTGGACCCCAACTTGGCTGGAGCTTTGCAGGCCACGTGCTTGCCATCTATGGCTCCAACGGTGTGGGGGAAGTTCTATCTCTGATACCACTGCTCTGCAACTTTCTTCCATCCTTCTTCAGTGGAGGGGCACTGGAGGAGCTCCTTCAGGTATTCTTTGATGATGGCCTGCACCACTTCTGTGACCACAATGCTGATGGTGTTGTGTGGCACCCTCCAGCCATACTGCATGCTCCTGTAGGTGGTCCCTGAGGCCAGGTGGTGCAGAGTCAGTGTCACCTTGAGCCCAGGGTCCAGGCTGGGCCGGAGGTTGGTGCTCTGCTTGGTCAACCTGGGTGTCAGCCGCTGCACAACTTCATCAAACATGGCTGGAGGCATCCTCATGAAGTTCTGGAATGCATGAGTGTCTTCTTTCCTGAGCTCCACCATCAGCTTGTTGTACAGTCCATACTCTGCTCTTCTCCCGATCCATCTTCGGACCCAGACGCTTCTTGGCCGCCTCTTTTTCTTCCTATAGTAGAGTTCACAGAGCCTGTAGATGGCTTCGCACTGTTGCAGAATGATGGTGGCTACCAAAAGGAGTTTGTTGCGATCCATGGTGGAGATGACTGGATGCTGTGGAAGAGGAAGAGTCAGATGAAGGCTGCAGAGGTCTGCACAGCAGGGCTGCTGGTCTGAAAGTGAGATCCAAGTGAGTTGCTCCCCCTTTTTCTAGGCAATATAGGTTTTCCCCTATGTGTCCCTTTGCATCCTCTAGGCATCCTCTCGACATCCTTAATATCCGAGATAGGTCCCCTATGCGAATGTTTTTTCCGTTTTAAATGCTTTCTTTGCGTGCTGCATCCGCTTTCATCCTTTCTCCATCCGTGCTACTAACGCTGCGCGTCCGTTCTGCATTCATTCCGCTTCCTCCCTGCGTCCAAGTGGATGCGAGTTGCGCGGATGCGCAGCGGATGCCTAGCGGATATAGCGGATGCGTAACGGATGCAGAACGGATGTCCCCCGTATGCCTAGCGGATGCAGAATGGACGCATTGGATACATTTTCTGCTCAAAAGTTTTGAGCAGCTCAAAACCCTCTGAGCCGATGAAACGTCAATAGACGGATGCTGGACGGATAGAGAGGAAGCAAAACGGAGGCAGTGAGTAAAGAACGGATGCATCGCGTTAACCAACAGATGGCAAGTGTTTTTCTCCGTTTTACATCCTCTCCATCCGTTGGTGCAGTGTGACAGGGACTTAAATCTTTCCCCAGATATTGAACAACACATTGCTTACATGGTTCCTTTGGAAATATGAATGTTGTTTAGATTTTCCATCCCACATGAAGGCGTGCCAGCCAAGGTGGAGATCAAAACCTTCTAATACTAATAACCTTTTATTTTCTAATTTAACCCAATCCAACTTGACGAGCACTGTCTGAAACAAGAATAATTTTGGCAAAATATTCATTTTTACTCTCGAAATACATCCCAATAGCGATAACTGCAATTTGGCCCAATTATCTAAATCTTTAACCGTTTGCGTTATTAACTTATCATAGTTATCTTTTTTAATCGACGAACATCTAGCAGTCAACGAGATCCCTAGGTATTTTACTTTATTTACCACCTGCATACCTAATTTATTTGCTAGTTCTTCCTTCTGCTCCTTTGTACAATTTTTTGTTTACACTTGTTGTTTCTTTGTTAATTTTTAACCCTGCCACCTTTCTGTATTCTTCTATTTCTCTTAGTAGTATAGGGCTTGCTTCAAAGGGTTCTTCTAGTATAAATGCCATATCATTGGTGAATGCCTGGAGTTTATATTCCTCTTTTTTAATTTTTAGTCCTCTAATCTCTTGTTTTTGCCTAATTTGTACTAGGAGAGTCTCTTCTGCCAATATATACAATAGAGTAGCTAGTGGGCAGGCCTGTCATACTCCTTTATAATCTTTATGGTATCTGTATTTTCCCGTTTTATTAATATTTTTGCGGTTTGTATGTTGTAAATTGTCTTAATGAATCCTATAAAATTTTCACCAAATTTCATGCCTATCAGTTGTTTAAAAAGGAAGTTCCAATTTAGGTTGTCAAATGCCTTCTGGGTGTCTAAAAATAGACACCATTGTCTTGGTTGAGTATACTTCATAATATTCTAATATATCCATAATGGTTCTTGTATTTGTTTTATTTGCCTATGGGAGAGGAAGCCATTCTGGTCAGTGTGGATAATTCTACTTAATACTCTCTTTAATCTTTCCACCAATTTTGTGGCCATTATTTTGTAATCTACATTTTAAAGTGATATTGGTCTATAGTTTTGAATTTTTTGTGGGTCTGATTGTTCTTTAGAAATAAGGGTAATATATGCTTCCATCCATGATTTAGGCATGTTAGCAATGTCCAGGGCTTCATTGTATAAGTCCACCAATATCTCCTTTATTCTTTCTTGTAATTTCTTATAGAATTCCGAAGGAATTCCATCTGGGCCAGGGGTCTTATTTGTTTTTCGTGTTCCGATTGCCGTCCTAATTTCTTCTATAGATATTTTATTATTCAAATTTTGTTTCTCTTCATCAATAATTTTGGGCAAGTTTTTTTCATTATAATATTGAGCAATAGATTCTTCTGTTATTTCTTCCTGTTTATACAATTTCATAAAAAAACTCCTTAGCAATTTCTTTCTTTTCTTGGGTCTGCGTGCATAATTTCCCTTCCTGATTTTGAAGAGCTATGATAGTTCTCTTTTTTTGTTCTTTTTTAATTTTATGGGCTAACCACCTCCCCGGTTTATTTGCATTGTTAACTTTCTGAGTAGTTTGGTGAACTGGTTGTTGGAAGAAGTCATTAGGCAGAGAACCTGTTGTTAAATTATTTGAATCCCACCACTGTGGTGGTACCTTCTCCATTAATGCATTAATCATCTCCAGCCAACTGCTTCTCCTTCAGGGGCCCATGCACCAATGGGCGCAACCAAGTTTTAAGGTTTTTCCTGAAGATCAGGAGGGAGGAGGGGGGATTTCACCTCCAATAGCAAGACATTCTTAGGATTGGAGGGCTGTGACAGAAAAGGCTTTTCTCCTGGACTCCACCAGCCACAATTACTTGATTGATGGGGTCTGCAGGTGGTCCATCCTGCCAGCATGAGTGGGGTGAGCAAATCCATTGGGGAAAGATGTCTCTACAATGCAAAAGATTATAAGGTGGCAGTTGCCAACCTTTCTAGCTCCATAGACAGGCAGCCATGGCAGAGAGGGGATGGCTTTGCATACGCAACCTAACTCCCATATATGCACAAATGAAGTGCATGCTTGCCCAGTTTCCAATGGGCCACAGACTGGTACGGGTCTGTGGCCCAGGGATTGGGGATCCCTATTATATAGCAATGTTATACTGCATATTGTTTATTTAAATTCATATCCCTTCCAACCCAAATGATTCTAGGTGAAGATAACAAGTTAAAAGTATAAACTTTACAACAACATAAACTAAAATTCTAAAAGCAGCAGTTGCAATAAGTCAACAGTAATAAGATCCCCCTAAGATAGATGCCGATAAGATTTGGCTGGAATTGAAAAGTAGTGAAAAATATTTTAAAAGCTCCGAGAGAAGGAGTTTTAATCAACCTCTTGGGGAAAGGAGTTCTACAACAGGACATCCACACAGAAAATTCCTGTTGTCTCATATATACCCTCTTCACTTCATAGGTTTTTCCACCTTGTTTATGATTGAATTAATTCTAGCTGTATAGGACTTGTAGATCATTACCAGCTCTTAAATTGGGGCTGGAAGCCTATTATAGTAATCTGAAGCAAGGGATGTAGTGTGATTGTTGCTGATTCTATTTACCATTTTTGTTATTGTTTTCAGAGATGGCAGTGTTTTTTTTTTCTTCTCACTTTTTTCCTTTCATGTTAGGCAGAAATCATTACATTTTTACTTAATTTTTCAAGAGTTCTTATTAATTTTTCCTCTCAGAATAAGACTATGTCACAAGACAGATCCATTTGGCTTGGAGGGGAAGGAGGGAGGATCTGCAGACACTAAGAATGTAGGTCTATCTGCTTCCACAGGTAGAATTTCAGCTTCCATTTCTTGTTTTATCTTTTTCCAAACTTCTTTCCTTCTACTTTCCAAACTGTAAGAACTTCTAAACCAACATTAGGAAGCCAGTATAAATGGGGCTCTTGTGGATATCTGACAGAAGGGAAACTTGCAGTCTGTGATGAACTCAAGGGCAGTCTTTGTTAAAGTATGCTCTGAGGACTCGTGGAGATTCCCCCAAGGCCCTCTCAGTATTCTTCTGAAATCATAGTTATTTGCCAGCTGTTTGCAAGAAGATATTTGCAAAAATTTAAAACAACATTATTCTTTGTTTATTGCTTAAAATATATATTTTTCCATGAAAAATATTTTATTATGTTAATAACTTATTAACTTAATAGTGTTATTTTTATATGAACATATGACTGTGTCAATTTTAATATTTAATATGGCAAAAATGGATCAATAGAGGTAGACCAAACTTACAACAGTTTTTTAAATGACTGTTCAGAGTTACAGTGGCACTGAAAAAAGTGACTTATAACTGTTTCTCACATGACTGTTCCACGGTCATGTGATCAAAATTCAGATGCTTGGCAACTGATTCATATTTATAATGATTGCAATGTTCCAGGGTCATATGATTACCTTTTGCAACTTTCTGACAAAGTCCATGTTTGAACAATTAAAATACTAAATAAACACATCCTGGTCTGAGATTTGCTTCCTCTTCTAGGATTGCTAGGTTATTATTCCCATCCTAGCCAGGTATAAGCGTAAACATCATAAAACTTTCATTCTGGACAATTTTTAATGCGTTTTTGATAGACTCTTGTTTGGGAAATAAAGAAAACTACCTTATATGACAGCCAAACAATGCTTCATCTACTTCAGACCCACCTTCTGTCTGCTGATCTGGAATGATGACAGTTGGAATTCAGTATGGTTGAGAGAAACCAGATCAGGAAAGATTAATTGGCACTAATGACACCCATTCTCCAGGGTCTCAGAGACTGGCTTTTCCAGCCCTATGGTGTTAGAATATTTTTAATGTTTATCTCTCTCTGTGAATAACTCCCTTTGATGCCTTGTCTTTCAGTCTCCATCCTCCATGTTGAAAGTGTACGTGAAGGTTACCAGTCTGAGGGGCTTCGGAAATTTGGTGGTTCTTTTGCAGAAGAGCAGTGCTTCACTATTGTCTTCAGGGGGAAACGGAAAAACCTGGATCTGGCTGCTCGGTCTGGGACTGAAGCCCAGCAATGGGTGAGGGGACTCACAAAACTGATGGTCAGATGTGAAGCCATGAGCCAGCAAGAAAAACTTGAGCAATATCCTTTCTTTCTATATCGGCAAAGACCTTGAAATGGGATAGATATTATTCCCCCTTAAAGCTGAGACATAGATTTTAAAAAGAGAAAGGAAGTTTTTGTTGAATCAATACAAAACTCTCCTTTCTCTTTTTAAAATCTATGCCTTGGGTATTAGACCTCTGAGTTTTAAAAGTACATATCATATTTATAATGGGATTTGGAGCCACATTTGGTTTCATGGGTTGCTGTGCACTGGTGATGTGCAAAAGAAGCAAATAGTATTCGTATTTACTCCTACTATCTTGTGACATCTTCCATGGCAGGGGAATGCTGTTTTATATATATATAGGGCAGTGGCCACAGAGTCAAAAGTTGAGTTATGAATCAAAGACGAAAATGCACCAGCAAAGGAATTATGTGGCAGTGATGTTGCTGGAGTGTAACCATTCTCTGTTTGAAAACCCTTACCTAACAAAGGATAATTTATTGGCTTTAGAAGCAGCAATTTATTTTTTCTGGTAGAGGTTATATGGCCAGAAATTTTTATTTTCTTACAACTTGAACTTGATAAAGCTATTTTAATCATATATCTTAAGAATTAGACAGAAATTGCTCAATCAAATATCTGTGGATAACTGATATCTTTGTACCCTGTCTTCTGCATTTAAAATATGCCCCAACAATGCCCCTTTTTCTTAATAGTTTATATTAAGACTTATCTTCACAATTTTCTTGAATTAATTATGTAAAACAGAAGGAGAGTTAATTTAAATTTTAAGGCAGATGCTTCCCAGTTTTTTACATTGTCCTTACATTAGGCCATACCTGGATCCATGGCATCTTACATGAAGCTGACAAGAACAAAGACAATAAGATGAGTTTCAAAGAGATCAAAAACATGTTGCGAATAGTAAACATAGATATGAATGACATCTATGCCTATCAGCTCTTTAAGGTATTCATATTATTCTCTCTCTTGCCTTCTGGGTTCTGTTTCATGTCCTTTTCAGCAGTAACTTTATATTCAAAAAGTGCTTTTGTATGTTCCATAATTCCTGTACTAGTTAAAATATTGGACAAAGACCAAGCTTTAAATCCATTATTTGCTATGGAAATTCTCTAGATGATTTTGAATGGTTGTTTGATAGATCAATCTACCTCCCAATGTTATTTGGACTTGATATTCTGAAGAAATGTATATAATATGTATTTCCCACCCAAATCATGTCCTAGGACATGATGAATATTACTTTGTTTCTTCTCTTAGTTTTCCTTCCATTATACTTGCTATTGTAGGCCTTTTAGCCTTGCTAAGTTATTAACTCCAAAGCTCTGCATAAATGTGTTCAAAAGTTTCGAGAGAATTTATAGAGATGAGAGACATCAGTGTTGTCTCTTCATTTGGTGATTTTATGTTCTTTAATACAACTTTTGATAATAAATAATATAGAATATGGATCTCAGGCCATAATACTTACTATATTTCATTCTGAACCAAGTAGTTTTTAATACTCTTCATAATTTCATGTATTTTTTATTGTTTTAGACTAAAAATGTGTTATACAGGTGTGCTTTGTTTTTAATTACCTGTTGTAATTGCGGTGTAAAGGGGAAAAAGCAGGTAGCTCTGAGTATAGTGCAGTCTTTCCCAAACTGTTATGCTTTAGATTCATTGGGACTGCAATTCCCAATGAATCTAAAGCGTATCAAAAGCATGTCAGTTTGGGAAATCCTGGGAATTTCTGGCAGCTGTCTGAGCTGGCAAATTGGGGGATTATGGTATCAATACACTTGAAAGTTGCCAGGCTGGGAAAGCCTGAAAGTTGCTTTTTTCCATGTTAGACATTCAGTTGCTAATTAGGTGCCTCTGATCCAGTTTTCACTGCAGCTTATTTATTCCTTTGTCTCTCTTTCACCAGGAGTGTGACAAATCAAACAATGACCGCTTGGAAGAATCTGAGATTGAGGAATTTTGCACACGACTAATGAAACGGCCTGAGTTGGAGGACATCTTCCACCACTATTCAGGAGAGGACTGTGTGCTTTCTGCTGAGGAACTACAGGAATTTTTGCATGATCAGGGTGAAGAAGCAAGCTTGCAACAAGCTCAACATATCATTCAGACATATGAGCTCAATGAGAAAGGTATGAATATGTTACATGTATCTCAACAATATGATTGTAAATTTTCCAACAAGCATATTGCAAGAACATCCAGAAAGGCTGGGGTTCTTAGGTATCCCAGCTGATCAAGAACCTGACACAGGTTGATGAAGGTCATTATTTTTGTGGAACAAGCCACAAAGTTTTCTTCCTGCTCCTACTTTTGGAGAGGTAATCAACCCTATACTGACAGGCTTGTAATAAATATGTAATATAGCAGGGGTCCCCAAACTTGGCAACTTTAAGACTTGTGGATTTAAACTCCCAGAATTCTGGGAATTGAAGTCAACAAGTCATAAAGTTGCCACGTTGGGAGATCTCTGCAGTATAGGGACTACTAAAATTGGGAGTATTGCAGAAAAAAATGATTTGCTCGGTTTTAGAAACTGAATTCCTTTCAAGATATTGTATTATATAAAATAACAAAGAGAGGAAATAGGGCAGGCCAAATACAGGAAATAATCTAGTAAAATACCTCTGGCAGAGATGGCTAAATTGACTATTTTGATTAAAGAAAAGAATATAAGTACTTTGTTTCTACATGGAAACAGCTTGAAACTTTGATTTTAGGTTTTATCGATTAGATTGATTTGTTGTTACAGAAATGGCAAGTTTATACTATTATGGAAAACAAAAAGTTCAGGTTTGATGTTAATGCTTTATTCTACTGCAACAGAGGGAGTCAAAAGTCAATGCTTTTTTTTTCCCCTTCTCTTCCTCACTTTTCCTCTCCCCACTGTGTCCTGATATTTGCTTTTGTATTTTTGTATTTTATACTAGAATCTAATAAAATGTGATAATTAATTTTTAAAAAATGTAAAATATTCCAGATTTTATTAGTAACCTAGAACTTGATACGGTATTTAATATATTTTATCATACTGGCAAACCAAAATAAGTTATGGCAAGACTGTCTTGTACTTTCTGCATTGTTGGTGCTGATGTAGCAGCCTGGCCTAAACATCATTCTTGCTCACATAGATGCCAGATAAATTTTTAGATAAATTCAGTCTGTAGATCAACCAATCTTTAATATTTTGTTTAGAAGTTAAATTCATTGTATTAGATAATAAAATTAATAATAAAATTATTCTCAGTAATATAACAGTAGAATCTTCTATGAGCTGAGCTTGTCTGGTTGTAGTTATATGGATTTTCCTTTGTGTTACTGTCACTGTCACCTTCAGATTTTTTTAAAAATGCATCCCAGTGTAGTTTAAAGCCCTGGACTTTTCTGGTTGTCATATCAGAAATACTTAATCAGCACTGAACCTGTTTATTTCTTCATTTTTAGTCCAACGTAGGTGCTGCTACCCTAGGTGACAAAACAAATGAGGGGAATGATGAGCCAATTATAAAATGCAGCTGTTACCTTTGGTACTACCTCTTTCCTCTTAGAAAATTCTAGACGTGGACTTTTAAAATGGAGAAGCAAAGTCACCTTTGCCCAGCTGCTTAACTCAGTCCTAAAGCTTCAAGGTCTCAGATTATGTACGTGTATAGTTTATAGGATGGTTTATTCCCATAATTGCTTTTCTCTGGAATTTTGTACAACAATAAATGAAGCAAGTTCAGTTTTGGTAGCAGTATACAGTCAGTGAGAGTACAGAAGAGATTGTAATATTTAGTAAGGAATGAAAGAGGTAAGGAATGTCTTCTTGTAAAAATGTCAACTGAACAATCTCTTTGATGGCCCAAAATCTCATATTTAATCCCCATTGGCATCTTTTCATGAGATTATTACTTTATTCCTTATTGGTATTTTGCTCTGTATCCTTCAAGTTGATCCAAAGTATATTACAACTTGGATAATTAGAACTATAATCACTTTATTAAACAGAAACTTTGTGTAGATAGCCAAATTCTGTCTTCCATACAAGGAAAATGTGTGTGTGTTGTGTGTGTGTATTCCATTTCTATTTTTCAGGTTCTAATTTGGGGAGAAAAGGTTTCAAAACCATTCCATGGTTATTGTTGTGGCCATACCGTAATCTTTTACAATCAGAACAACAAAACATTTTATGCAGGGGTGGGATTCAAAAATTTTAACAACCGGTTCTATGGGCATGGCTTAGTTGGTGGGTGTGGCTTGGTGGTCATGTGACTGGTCGGGCATGGCCAACTTGACATCACTCACATCAAGGGGTGCTTCTCCTCGCCTGGCCTCTCATGACTGTGGGGATACTGCAATCGTCATAAGTGTTAAAAATGGTCATAAGTCACTTTTTTCAGTGCCATTGTAACTTTGAATGGTCACTAAATGAACTGCTGTAACTCAAGGATTACCTATACAAAAATACAAAAAGCTTCTTTGCTTGCAAAAAGCTGCCCTAAATACCAATCATTAGATTAGAAATGGGGGAATACACACTGAAGATCATTGAGTCACAGCCATCATGGAAACCTGGAAACCATGGAAACCCATTCCCTCTGAATACCTTCCTTTTCATCAGCAATACCTTCAATCCAGAGTTACAAATCAGGCAGGATACCTGAGCACCTTGAGGAATGAAAATCGTTAAAATGTAATGATAACTATCAGCAGCCAACTCTTACTCATAAAGTGAAACTTTTTAGCAGAGAGGTCGTTTAAGCTCTCCAGAAAGAGGACACCCAGGAGAAGCAGTCCTTAGATCCGTTTGCACCACTTAAAGACACCAGCTGGACTCACTCACCTCACAAGGAAATCATCCAGATTTAAGAAAAGATCACATGACCTCAGGAAGACAGTAAAAAAATCAATGCCAAGCTTGCCTCTTGGAAGTACACCCCAAAAGGACAGTGCCAAATATCACTAAAGTAGTGAAGGAAGACCCCATCCCCAGATAAAAAAAGAAACCATGAGGCAGGAAAAAATTCAAACGCAATACAAATAATAAAATCACAACAGTAGCAAATGTGGTATTCAGCAGGTTCTGACCAGCTCTGGAGAACTGGTAGCAGAAATTTTGAGTAGTTCAGAGAAAATACCACCTCTGACTGGAGATTTTACAATATCCTTCCCCTGCCATGCCCACTAAACCATGCCCACAGAACTGGTAAAACAAAAAATTGAATCCCACTACTGAACAGTAGCTGTTACTTGTTAAACCAATTACCAGAGCAAATAGATACAGGAACTAGCCAGATTTCTCAATCCAGTTTCTTTTCAGGAACAGAGATTAACCTTTTTGCTTCCAAACAAAGCTGAATAGGGAAAATTATCCCATCAATAAACAGAGGATTGAACATCACCAAGCACAGAATTAATTTTCACCAAAAAACAGTTTTAGACCAAAACTCAGAAAGGGTATATAAACTCACGTTTGAATGTCAATCTTTCTAGCTAGCCAAGAAGCCTTGCTGAATATCACTCATCTTGGTTCCTTGTCATTAAAAGCTTCTTTCTGGCAGCTCTTCTTAATTATTTCTTCAAAGTGCTAATCCTTGCACCCAGGCTGGAAGAACTCCAACAGGAGAGTATTTCCACCCAACAGCCGTGTAAAAAGCTTAAAACAACCCTTTCCCTTTAAGAGAGTCAAACAAAGTACCAACAAAAGGGAGACAGGAAGTCTAGCATACTGCTAAGAATGTAATAAGTGTTAAGGGAGAGACAGTTTCTGGAAGCAATACCACCAGAATGTTTCCTTATTAGCCCTGCAAAATGGAAAAAAACAAAGGGAGATTTATTCCAACAACCGGTTTTCTGAAAGTTAACAGGTTCTAGCGAATAGGTGAGACCCTGTCTGAATCTTCTCTGGGACTCTGCCATCTTTCCTTTGACCTTAACATTTCAGTCTTTCACCAGAGAATGATGCTTTACCTTTCAAAACATTACAAACAATAGTTGTTTACCTGTCTCTAAAGCAGCCATCACTATCTTTGCTTAAGCCAATGTTTTTCAACCTCAGAAACTTTAAGATGTCTGAATTTTAATTCCCAAAATTCTTTTTTTTTCCCAAAAAATTTATTGATTTTTAAAAAACAAACATATACAAACAAAACACGTAACATAAAAACATAAAACATCTTTTTTGAAAGCAGCTTGATCCCGGGTTACATCTCTTCGTACAGACATAAATTCAAGTTCATGCTCACTTTTATATACTATTCCATATCTTATTACCATTCAACATTTTCTATATAGCTTCTCCCCTCTTTTAACTCTCTTAATTCTATTTTATTTATTTCACCTCAATTTAAATCATTATAGTTATATCCTTTGTCTGTCCTGTTTCAGCTGTCTATTATGTTTTCTCATTAACACAAAATTTCTCCTGTAATCACTGATTGGAGTATGACGCCTTTATATCTTTCCCCTAAATTTAACACTTAAAATAATACATAACTTTCATTCGGATTCTGCTTAGTACATTCTAAAGCTAAACACTATATTTAAAAAAAGAAAAAAATTATAAATATATAATATAATTACAACAATCCATACCAATTAAACTCTATCATTATGATTAATATTCATTTAAATCTTAAACATTTTATACCTTCATTTTCAAATAAGTATCATGCTTCTATAGGAACACTTATAAATTTTACGTAATTGCTTCCCCCCCACCTCACTTATATTTTAAGACATTATGTAATTAAAATTGTTAGGGATAACATTGTTTACCCTAACTGGTTTAGGTGAAATAATAACTATGATTCATAGTTGTGTATGTTAAAGTGTCTGCAGCTTTAACTGTGAAATAGCAATTAAGGGAGTGGTTATGAAAACAATATAAAAGTAGCAAGTCTACAGCTTGCTTGCTCTGGCTTTGATGATCCCTGATTACTGCTTGGAATCAAGACTGCATTGCTCGAACGGGAGAGACAACAAAGGACTGATTTGTAAGTGAACTGACATAGGATATTCTACATGGACTTTGCTAACTGAATATCCCTGAATGGACTGACTACTTGATAAATGACTATTGGACTGTTATTTGACTATGCCATGAACTTATAATGGAATAAACTATATTCTTGATAGCACAAGCGTATCTGTTATTTTTACTGTATGTTAATAAACATACAAGCTTAGCTCACTCATTTATCTGTGTGCCTATCTGACTAACGCTGCACATTCTGTTTAGCTTGTCTCCCTAACCCTGGTTGGGGAACCCAGGCTTAACAAAAATGTTCCCATTCCTTCTTAATTCAGTTTTCTCATATTTCATTTCATTTATTTTGTTCAAAGGAGAAAAGATTTTCACTAAATTACATTGAATATTTTATTCCATTTTACAATCATATGTTGTTCCAAATTTTCTAACATTATTTCTGATACAAATACAACAATACAGTCTCATGTATTTTTACAGCATCTCTTTTTCAGTTATATTTTTACCCATTTCTCTAAATAAGTCCTGTTTCTTTACAACTTATTTTAATCTTCATCTTCATTTCCCTCTTCTATATTCCTCTTTTCTGATTTACTATTCATAAATCTTAAACATTTTATACATTCCTTTTCAAATAGGTATTATGCTTCTATGGGAACACTTATAAATTTTGCGCAGTTACTTCCCCCCCCCCATTTCACTTATATTTTAAAACATTATGTAATTAAAATGTTCCCCTTCTTTCTTAATTCAATTATCTCATATTTCATTTCATTTATTTTGTTCAAAAAAAAATTTCCGCTAAATTCATTGAATATTTGATCACATTTTATAATCATATGTTGTTTCAAATTTTCTAACATTATTTCTAATACAAATACAACAATACAATCTTATGTACTTTTGCAGAATCTCTTTTTCAGTTATATTTTTACCCATTATTTCTAAATAAGTCCTGTTTGTTTACATCTTGTTTCAAACCTTTATAGCTTCTCTTCCCTTCCTTCCTCCCTTGCTTCTCCACTCTACCCTTTTTACCCCCTTGTCTCTTAATCTCCATCCTCTTCTGTATTCCTCTTTTCTGTTGCTTTCTGACATTGTGTCCACTTTTCACCTTATTTTTCCCTTTTTTGGTTGTTTTTTTAAGTCTTAAATTCTCCATTCTCTTTTCCCCCTTCCCCCTTTCTTCCCCAGATAAAGTTGCTTGTTCATTAAAGATGGCTTCTTCTTCATCCCAATCTTCTTGTTCTTGTAGTTTCTCATACGTAGAAATCACCATTTCTAAAAAATGAAAAACAGAGCCAAAAGATCCCTTCCCTTCTTGTTCTTCTTCTTTATATTTTTTCATCCACAAATAATGCCATTGTAAAAAAAATTTTAAACAACCCAAATGATTTTAATCATTCAAATAAGAATTTCCAAAAGTCCCAAAGTCACCAAACAGTCCAGATACACACAGTCTATTTTAATTAACACTTTCTTCTTTTTTTCACTTTCTCTTCCTGGGGTTGTAATTCAGTTACAAAATTCCAATTAAAATGTGTCTTTTAGAAGTCTTGTCCTCTCCCTTCCCACTTACAGCATAATTTTTTTTTTTTTTCCAGTGTTCAGAAATCTTTATTGTCCCCTTGGCTTTAATTTTCCAGTTTGATTACCTGCTGATGCCAAAGCGGGTTTTTCCAATTTCTCATTCATCTGCTGTCACCATAAGGAAGGAGAGTGAGAAAAAAACAAACTTTCCCTTTTCCCTTTCATTCGCTGCTTCTAGATCTTCTTAGGGAACGATGTATCTTTTTCCAAAATTTAAATTCCAGTATATCTTGGATGTTGCTTCTCCTCCCGGTCAGCCAAAACTTTCACTTCTCAGCTTCCTCCTGTACATTCTTTTCCGGATGAAAGCTTCTTTGTGGCGGCAATTTCTGACCGCCGCTCTACCGCTTTCGGAAAAGGGAGTTAAGCCAGCTGAGGAGGAGGGGTGCGACTCCCCCCGACCCCTGCTAGGTCTCCCCTGTCTTCAGCTACCTCTACAGGATAGCTATAGCCCCGAAGCCGGTTGGATCGGGGCACTCCAGCGGCGAGTGCAGCAGAAACCATGCACGATCACGGATTCCTGCCGCTGCCGAGCCTTGCAAACTGGAAGTTCTCCTATTTAATTCCCAAAATTCTTAAAGATATTAAGGTTGGGAAACATTGGTCTTGACTCTAGACCAGGGGTCCTCAAACTTGGTAACTTTAAGACTTATGGACTTCAACTTCCAGAATTCCTGAGCTAACATGACTGGAGGAGGGATTTTGGGCGTTGAAGTCATAAGTCTTAAAGTTGTCAAGTTTGGAGACCCCTGCTCTGAGTCTAGATCATCTGTGGTTTGCCACTGGACTTGCAAAATTACTTCATTTTTCCCTAGAACCAAAGGCTACCAACCAAATGAGGTACAAAACAACAGCTTTTGGATATATTTTAAAATTAAAACTTCAAATATGTTCAAGCGAGGTGTTTTCCTATCAACAACAAGAACATCACTAGGAACCTCAGACCAAGGGGTATCAAGATACCCCAAAATTTTCTGCTCAGAAAATACAGTCCTTTATCTTGTTAGACAAAGAAGTCTATGATTTTCCATAACAGCACCTTAATTTAGAGTGCAGGATAGTAGCAAATACTTGGGAGACAGAAATTCTATTCTAAAATAACTTATATCATTTAGAGATATGCCTTTTATACCCAACTTTCCTGATTACATTATTGGTGCTCTTTGACCTTTATGGTTTTCTTGCAGATGTTTCATTACTTAAATAAATATTATTTGCCATCGATATCTGTGCTAGCCTGAAATCCCAAGCCAATATAAAGCCATAGTTACAAGTTTATAAGTTTTTATTAATCTTTCATAACACCTTCAGCAGAAGCTAGGGCAGAAACAGAGGTGGGTTATTGGAGAACAAGAAAGTTGAAAAGACAGTGCAGAGTTTTAAACATGTAAGCTATGTCAGAGGTGCAGGGCTGCTTTAAAGAGGTTGAAAATAGAAAACTGAGGTCATGCAAGAACAAACTGCATGTTAAGAGCCAAAGAAGTCCACAGCGCTCACTCCAATAATTAAGGCAAAGGTCTGGTTACAGAACATGAGGCAGGAAATGATGAGAAGCAGGAGAGTTTTTCCCAACAAGGGGAGGTGATCTGGAGGATGCTTTGGCTTTGCCTGATTAGACTAATTGGATGCTCAGTCTTTTTGCTTTGCCTGATTGGACTAGTTAATATTCCCTTCTCCTGAGGGATCACACAGATTTCTGCTCTCAGTCCTCTTTCTGGTGATATGATTTAGAGATTGGCAGTCTTCCAAGGCTGAATCAGCATCCACTTGTGCTGAATCTGATTCACAGGCCACAGGATGCTTACAGCCTCCTCCTTTACAAGTGAAGAATTCAGCAAGCTCTCCTCAGAGGAATCAGAGAAATGCATAATACAATGTATTTTTTTCCGGTTTTGTGTTTTACTTTTATGTATTGATATTACCTTAGTGTTCCGATGAGAAAAAATTTTATTTGCCAATATTCTGTCCCTTCCAACTACACTGTAAATCTTCAGTCTCAGCACTCACCTCAGGGTTTTTTTCTCTGCAAGCTTCTCAATCTTATCTTCAAGGCTTCCACATCCTTTCTATTTATAACCTGTTGTTGTCAACCTGTACCTGTCTTAGCCACTGGAGGCCCTGTCTCAGCCTCTGAAAGTCTACTTCCTTCCTGCTCCTAATGTCTGTCTCTCAAATTGTCCCAATGTTATCAGCTTTTCTAGTGTTCTATCTTATAACCCACTTTTTCCATGACTCTTTAGACACTGTTCTGACTACATCTATGTGCACATAAGTAAAATAATTGCGGATTATTTTCCTGTTTACTGTTGTTCCACTCATTCCTCATTATCTTTCACCTCACCTGTGTATACCAATTATTAGAGTGAACTTCTTCCGGGGAGGGATCTTGAAATCTGTTCTCTGTAAAGCTCTGTAAAAATTTACTATATGTCGATGGCATCATATAAATAACAATATAATATTGCCCTTGAGTCTTTGGAAAGTTATCATCTCTGGGTAGCAACAAAAATAGATGTTTATTCCTTAGAAGATGGTCTATTATGGATGGGGGCTGCTGAACATAGATTTTATCTTCTTCCTTTATCTCCAGAACAAAATCCATGAAATGATGCTACCTTCCTTTTCTTAAAAGTGGACTCTTTGATGGTTTCAGCACAGTATTAAAACATAGTACCTTATCATAAAACCAATCCAATTATTTAAAAGATTAAACTAAAAATAAAACAACAGTAAAAAAGCCATTGAGAGTAGAAAAAGTTAGAAGTGCTCATTTATTCACAAGAATTAACCATGATTTTTTGGTCCTTCACTTTTTCCTTGTTCTTCAAAATGTGGACTGAGGAGGAAAAAAAAGAGGTTACATCATATTATATATTTGTTCGTTGCAAGGAAAGGGAAAGAATGAGATGCAGGTATTTGGAATGTATACAACGGTGCCTTATGAAATGTATCTGGTCAACCTGTTACATGGATTGTAATCAAACCTGCTTCACCAACTGTCTCTATTCCACAGCCAGGCAACACAGTCTCATGATGCTGGATGGTTTCACAATGTACTTACTATCTTCAGCGGGAAACATCCTCAACCAGGCACATGCTGGGATTTATCAGGATATGAGCCAGCCTTTATGCCATTACTTCATCTCTTCCTCCCATAATACCTACCTAACAGACAATCAGATTGGAGGGGCCAGTAGCACTGAGGCATATGTTCGGTAAGAAGTTTTCATGACCCAACTGTGAACAGCTGTAGACTGTGTAGGTCATATTGAAGAACCTGATAGAAAGGAAGGAGGTAGAGTTGGTATTGTTCTCAGAAATCCACAAAGGTCTAGTTGAAAACAAGTCAGAATATCAAATATTTGGAAGTAGAAGTGGGGATGAAGATCCTGTCATATCCTGAGAATTGGTAACTACCTATTGTGAGGTTTTATCATGGAAACTGAAGGGGAACTGGGTGAGCAACAGGTTAGGAGAGGATAACTGTTCAATGGGAGTGGGTGTAGTTTGAATGGAACAAGAGGAACAAGGCTTTCTGCACATTCTGCAAGATGACAGAAAGGAACAATTAGACTAGTACCTAGGGAGGGATTTTTGCATCTGTTTATTGGTGGTTCCATTAATTAGATAGCATGTAAACTTATTTAGAATAGAATAGAATAGAATAGAATAGAATAGAATAGAATAGAATAGCTTTATTGGCCAAGTGTGATGGGACACACAAGGAATTTGTCTTGGTGTAAATACTCTCAGTATGCATAAAGAAAAGGTACATTCATTAAGAACCAAGAATCATAATGTACAACACTTAATGATAAACTTATTATTCAATTCATGTGGTAAAAATTACCTTCAATTGTTCTTAAATGAATGGTTTAGGGACATTTTGAACAGGATGTAGTGGACAGCAGATGTGGTCAAGCAAGTATTATTTGCAGTTCCTCTGAATTGAAGGAAGTATGCATAAACTCTCTGGGGGTTTTGATATCAGATCCAAGCATTTGACACCTTATAACAGCCAGAGAAGATATTGAATTTGGTCAGTTCAGCAGGAGAATCAGATTACATATTAGTTGCTATAGAAAATCCAATGGCTCACATAATGTATAACACAAAAGGTAACTATTTCTTTTACATCACCTGCTCAGTCTGACTACATTTCCTGACCTTGATCCTCATTTGTCTGATCTGGAATATAATCTTTATTTTATGAATATTTCATAAAACGATTACACTACAATTTCTATATTAATTAGTTTGATTATGCTACCCAGCATAGCTCATTGCTTTTCCTAGGCCATCTTACATGTATCTATTTATATAATTTTAGATGTGGGTGTCTCCTGAATTTCAATAGCACATATAGTTTCACATATTCTAGATTTGCTTCAGAAGCTTTAGAGAAGCATCTTGATCTCATACAAAACTGAACATCTTGAGTCTCAGAATGAAAATAATATATTCTACTATCTTTTACCTCTATATATTCCCAGTTGCATTTGTAAAATGCAAAATCTATTTCTTTATTCTCTCCCCCCCCCCCCCCCCCATTTGGCAGGGCATTAATGAAGGGCTGCCGTTGTGTGGAGCTGGACTGCTGGGAAGGTTCTAATGGAGAGCCCATTATCTACCATGGCCATACACTTACCTCCAAGATTCTCTTCCGGGATGTAATTGAAAGCATCCGGGACCATGCCTTCAAGGTAGACTTAATTACAATACACAACATTTTTATACTGGAGACCTTTTTTACTAGAATCTTATTGCCAGCTTCAAACAGCCAGAACCACTCATAAATAGGCCCATGTAGATATTTGATTGTTGATTACCTATATACAAACTGTCTGCCTGATCTTAGGAGTTTCCTTTCCTAACTGATCCTAAGCTGGAATGTCTTTTTATTATCCCTAGAAGAGCCCCCTCTCCTTTAGCCAGTAATTCCACCATATTTAATGATATCATTCTTCATATGCAGTATTATTGATTAAAGCAGTAGTTGAAGTAAAAAAACATTTTTGATTTATAAATGATATGGCCTTGATATTTTATTAGAAGAAGCATTATTTCTTGTGTGAAACAAGAGTTTTCAATAGAGGCTTCCCAGCACTCCTTATCAAGTAGCATTATATTGCTCATATATTGCAATGCAATATTCACAATACTCACTGTATTGTTTAGTGTCCCAGAATTAGATATTAAAAAAATATTAAAGATTGGTTGAAAGCTTGTGAGATCTTTGAGATGCCAAATTGATCTGGGGCATTAAAAAAAAGATGCTGAAAATTTGCAAGCATTTTAACATATCTAATAGACATAGCTTCTAGTTTCTTTTCATTCTCATTTTCTGATAAATTGGCAGGATGTTTTCAAAATAACACTTTATTCTAGAATCATGAAGAATAGGAACAGTATTTCTAAGATGGTGCTTTGCCACTTGCTATTTTAGTAAGTCCTTGTATTTGAAATAATTTAACACCATATATTTCTTCTAGCCCAATTGTACAACTGTTGATTGATAAATGATAAATTTTGCATAAGGTAGAATGGGTTTTTCATGTACCCTCACCTAAACTTTTTAGACCCTGAAAAATCAACGCAACAGCAGAATTGTTATGAAATGTTCTGAATGTGTGGGTCAAAAAGGCATCTGGGAAACAATTCTTAATTCTTAACATATTTACTTTGGTCCGTAATAGCAATAGCACTTAGAATTATATGCACCTCACAGTGCTCTACTCTATAGCACCCTCTAAGCAGTTTACAAGTCAGCATATTGCTCCCAACAATCTGGGTCCTCATTCTACCAACCTCATTTTACCAGAAGGATGGGTGGCTGAGTCAACCTTGAGCCAGTCAGGATTGAACTTTTGGCAACCCTGCAATACTGTATTCTATACTTTACCTCCACAGCTCAGTACAAATAAAATATTTAGGACTATCTAGGAAATGTATTGATTTATTCTTCTGGAGTAGCCCCTATATTGTCCAGCATATCACATGAATTTAACAAAGCTGGCAACAAGATTTATATATACAAATACACTATATATGTCATCCTATATTTTTATAGATAATATCAGTTTCAATAGTTGAGTAATTTTGTTTTCCCACTGTTGAGACATAATGAGGAAATGTTTATGTGCTGTTATTTATATTTTATATTGTTTTTAAAACCATAGATCCGCTATCCGCTACATGAAAAAAATGTCAGATCTATATAAAAATATCCAGAAGTTGTCCCTGAACTAACAGGGAAAAAAAGTTGCTATGAACAATATTTGAAAAGGCTGCTATAGAGAAATGATATCTTACAATCCTATTTTATGCCCCCAGCACTCTTCCTACCCTGTGATTCTTTCTCTGGAAAATCACTGTGGCCTGGAGCAGCAGTCCACAATGGCTCATCACCTGAAAACTATTCTAGGGGACATGCTGTTGATCCAGCCACTGGATGGAGATCTGTCCAAGCAACTGCCATCACCAGAGGTAATATAGCCAATTATATAATGAAAAAATATTTTTTCATTATATTATTAGCCACCATTGCATAGGTTGGGGATCAACGTTTTTCCTACTAATCTACAGGCTACACAAACCACACTGAGAATCATGAAGGGATTTGATTTGAATAAAATCTTTCTTGGCTTCAGAGCAAGAAGCGTGAATTCAACAAAACAACATTGCTTTGCAACTGTTGTCCGATTTGTATTTGTACAGTATCACCATTGCAGAAATTTGAGGGATTAAGAATTGCATTTCACCAGCTTCTGCCATTTGCAATAATTGCACAGTTTTAAATGTTTGTTTTATATTCTTTAGTTCTTTTTTTGTACTCAAAATTATTTTTTTTATGGTCTTGACCATCTTACAATATCGCACTTGAAATAGTGTTTTATGGTGGGATGAATAAACAATAGTTTGGCCTAGTGGTAAAGGCACCAAGCTAGAAAATGGGAGTCTATGAATTCAGCTGAGTGACTTTGAGTCAATCAGCCCAACTCACCTCACAAGGTTTGTTGTTGTGGGGAAAATAGGAGGAGGAAGTTGTATTGAATATGTTTGCTGCCTTGAGTTATGTAAAAATAATAAAAGTGGGATACAGAAAAATAAATATTTTATTTTTCATACCATATTGGTACTTCATAAAAGTCTTTGCCAAATTAAGTGAAGAATAAGAGCACCACGAGTTATACCTTTGCTGATTTAAGGTTGTGGGAAATTAACAATCCCCTGGACTCAGCTAATTAAGATTATTAGGAAGGATTTATTGCAGAGCTAAGTTTATTGATTTTTCTTTCCCAAACCTTACAGCAATTGAAGGGGAAGATATTAGTGAAGGGGAAAAAGCTATCAGAGAACAAGACTGATCCAAGAGTTTACTTGATCTCCAATCGTGAGGAAGAAATGCAGGAGGAAGAAGACCAGAGGGTGAGGTTTAGATCCATGTTTCTGAAGGGATGATAAGAGAATGTTAGGGAAACCTCTAAGGTGGACACTCTGTAACAGCAAACCAGTATAATTGAGTGTCAAGAATGCAGCAGAAGTTGCTCTGCTGAAAACAGTGAAAGTAGAGTTCTCTGGGTCCCAAGACAAACTTCTCAGATGGGGCAAACTTTAAACTTATCTCAACTTCTTTGCTTACATCCAACAGTTATCTGGATTTTTGTAGCCCAGATATTGTCATGTAGCCAAGTGTGTCAAAAGCATAATGTAAAGAGTGATCATTTTTGGGAAGCTCAACAACTCTACCACCACCACCAAAAAATCCGTGCTTGCAGCTCTAAGATCATTGTCTCCCTGCATTTGTTATATTTATGCTATTTTGAAAGAAGGAGGCCACAAAAGTACTGAATATTTTTAGCAGAAATTTTTAAACATCTTCTTCCATCTCCCCCCCCCCCAAATAGCCCAATGAAGATCAAGCATGATTTATGGCCAGAGAATGATGAGGAATGGAAAGCTCAAAATTGGGTGGGCTGAAAAGGAATTTCCAGAAAAAAATCAGGCTAGAGTTCTTAACAGAGCACTACAACAACTTTGACATTCCACTCTTGTTGCTGTGGAAGAGTTTATGTCAATAAATGAGGGCATCATTTCTTCTGAATGGAAGATTGGAGTCTTCTGCTGTCAGAAGCTTCCTTTAAAAGTGTCAGAGCAAAATATAAATAGGGTAGTCAGTTACAAGCCAAAAGACAACCATCCTTGTCTAAGGTCAGACAGCCTCTGTGTATTTTCTTTTAGATATTTAAAGTATTCTTAGGAGTTTGCTGTAATTCAAAAGTCCTTTTTTTCTTAAAATAGTGAAAATAGTAAGCATTTTGTGGGGGGGGCAAGGTCTACATGAAATGTTTCAAATTGGGGACTGCTAGCAAAATGCATCAGTTCCTATGATTCTTAGAAGTGTTTATATGTAATTGGACAATATGTACCAATGAGGGTAAACTTTTAAAAAAATAATGTATATTTACAATAATGAGTTGACTGTTCACTGGCAAAAGTCAATCTTTCATACAATGCCTGCTTTATTTTTGAAATGTAATGCTGAAGGTGTGACTGAATAAAGAACAAAAAGGATTATTAGACAAGTAGATAGAGAATAAATATAATAATAATAATAATAATAATAATAATAATAATAATAATAATAATAATAAT
>BLBF01000044.1:5883487-5953093 GCA_015471245.1 Laticauda colubrina
ATAATAATAATAATAATAATAATAATAATAATAATAATAATAATAATCTATAAAATTATGATAGCTGTATGTAAGTAAGATCAGAAGTTGAAGTTCTATTAGTAAAATGTCCTGGAAACAAAATCTGAGAAGACAGTAATGCCTTCAATGCCTTTTAGTTGTTTTCCAGAAGCATCTGGTTGGCCATTGTAGGAAGCAAATGAGATCCTGGATCATTAACAAAATCGTTCATATTTTCTTAAACTCTTCCTTTGAAAATACAACTAACTGTATTTTGTACACAAAGAAATCTTCTAATTTCTGTTTCTGGTTCTTTCTTCAGTTTACGTCTTCTCTTCAGGAAATCAGACCTTTCCAGGTGAGTATTCCTTCCTTCTTGGAAGAGATCCCAACATGGCCGGTAAGTGCAATGAGCAAGCAAGCAATGTAGTCTCTTAAGCCCATGTCACACTGAACCAACAGATGCAAAGAGGATGTAAAATGGACAAAAAACCTTGCCATCCGTTGGTTAACGCGATGTATCCGTTCTGTACTCACTACCTCCGTTTTGCTTCCTCTCTATCCGTCCAGCATCCGTTTATGGACGTTTCATCCACTCCAAAAGTTTTGGGCTGCCTAAAACTTTTGCGCGGAAAATGTATCTAGTTTGTCCGTTCTGCATCCGCTACGCATCCGTTACGCATCCGCCATATCCGCTTGGTGTCCGCTGCGCATCCGCGCAACTCGCATCCGCCCGGACGCAGGGAGGAAGCGGAACAGACGCAGAACGGATGCAGAACGGATGCCTAGCGGATGCAGCACGGAAACAAAGCGTTTAAACGGAAAAAACGTTTGCAGAGGGGACCTATCTTGGATATTAAGGATGTCTACAGGATGCCTAGAGGATGCCTAGCGGAAAACCTATACTGCCAATAAAAAGGGGGAGCAACTCGCCTGCATCGCACTTTCAGAACAGCAGCCCAGCGGTGCAGACCTCTGCAGCCTTCATCTGGCTCTTCCTCTTCCACAGCATCCAGTCATGTCCACCGTGGATTGTAACAAAGTCCTTTCGGCAGCCACCATCGTTCTGCAACAGTGCGAAGCCATCTGCAGGCTCTGTGAACACTACTGCGAGAAGAAAAGGAGCCACCCAAAAAGAGTCTGGGTCCGAAGATGGTTCGCCAGTAGAGTGGAGGACGGACTGTACAACAAGCTGATGGTGGAGCTCAGGAGCGAAGACACTCGGGCGTTCCAGAACTTCATGAGGATGCCTCCAGCCATGTTTGACGAAGTTGTGCAGCGCCTGACACCCAGGTTGACCAAGGCAAACACCAGCTTCCAGCCCAGCCTGGAACCTGGGCTCAAGGTGGCACTCACTCTGTGCCACCTGGCCTCAGGGACCTCCTACAGGAGCATGCAGAACGGCTGGAGGGTGCCATCCAACACTATCAGCATTGTGGTCAGAGAAGTGGTGCAGGCCATCATGGAAGAATACAAGGAGGAGCTCCTCCAGTACCCCTCCACTGAAGAAGGATGGAAGAAAGTTGCAGAGCAGTGGTATCAGAAGTGGAACTTACCACACACCGTTGGAGCCATAGATGGCAAGCACGTGGCCTGCAAATCTCCAGCCAAGTCGGGGTCCACTTATTTCAACTCCAAGGGCTTCTTCAGCATCATCCTCTTTGCCATGGTCGTTGCTGACTACAAGTTCATGTACATCGATGCTTCAGGCAACGGCCCATCTTCGGATGCCCAGGTATACAACGCGAGTCACCTCCAGGAGGAGCTGGAAGGCAACCTCATCGTGGGCTTCCCAGATCCAGAACCCCTGCCCAACGACACACAAGATGTGCCCTACTTCATCGTGGGGGATGACGACTTCTCCCTCACAACCTACCTCATGAAGCCCTACACCTCCAGACTCCTCACCCGTGAAGAGAGGATCTTCAACTACAGGCTGTCCAGGGCATGGCGGGTGGTGGAGAACGCCTTTGGCATCCTGGCCAACAGGTTCCAGGTACTTCTCACCACCATGCAGCATTGCCCAGAGACCGTCAGGAGGATCATGGAAGCTTGCTGCATCCTGCACAATCTCATGCGCACCCGCTACCCAGTCTTGCAGAACAGGCTCGTGGACCTCCAACAAGCCAATGGGGTCATGGAGCCTGGGGAATGGAGGCAAGGGCAAAACCTGATCGACACTGAGGATATGCAAGGCCCCAACAGAGCCTCAAATGAAGCGAAGAAGCAGCGCAACCTCCTGAGACAATGGTGCAACTCCCCAGCTGGAGCAGTGGAGTGGCAAGACAGGATGGTAGATACTTAATGGATGCTTCCTTCAGCCTGTCTCATCACACAGATGAGATTGGGCCATGTATGTTTGGTTGGGCTACAATGAACAGGGCGTTTAATAAAGAGTTGTGTTTATGTTGACATGTATGGATAATTATTACATTATTATTGATAATAAAGGGCCGTAGGTGTGGCACCTGGGAGGGTGGACCACACAGTCCCACTATGCTTGCACTGGAGGTTTATCTATCCCACTGCTATCCTAACCCATCCCACAACTATTACCCATCCCACAGGTATCCTAACCCATCCCAAAGCTATCCTTACCCATCCCTCAAGCATGCAAAGGCTTAAACCATTTCTAAAAGTTTCCACCAAGACTTTATTAAAAAAAAGAAGTGAAGCAAGTGTGTGAATCATAAATAGACTTTATTAACAACAAGCTATAAGACAAAAATGAGTCTCTGGCACTCCTCTTGGTCGCTCAGTCCCAGGGGTGAAGGGTGCAGGTGCTGTGGAGGTGGCTGGTGCTGGAGTGCTTGTCATCAGCTCCTCCAGAAGCAGAAGCAGCAGAAGCGCCAGCCCCAGAAGAGCGAGCCCGTGCTGCAGAAGCCCAATCAGAACCAGAGTGAGGGCCAGGGGGCGGGATGGTAGCCCTGTCCCTCTTGCCAGGGCTGGCAGCAGATGGCTGAGGCTTGCTGTGCTTCCGCATGGTTGTGGGGTTGCTGGCTGGCAGGAACCAAGGCTGGCAGGGAGGCTGGCAGGGAGGCAGGCACCAAGGCTGGCAGGCAGACATGCAGGCAGGGCAGGCAAGGCAGTCGATGTGTCCGGCAGCAGGTCTTTCCTCTGAATGGCGTCCTGCTTCCGAGCTGCTTCCGTTATATCCGTGGGGCTGACGCAATGCATCCTCCCCGCATGCGCAGTGAACGCCAGGCATCCGTTAGGCTTCCGCTGTGCATCCGCTAGGCTTCCGCTCTGCATCCGCTGTATCCGTTCGGCGTCCGCTTCGCTGAGGCCCCCCGGAAGCCCTGCAGATGTGCCACCCACTCCCATCCGCTTCCATCCGCTGGGCTTCCGTTCCGCATCCGCTTTGCATCCGCCCTGCATCCTCCCCGTGTCCGTGTTATCTGCTCTGGTTATGCAAATTTTCGCTCCTTTTGAGAGCGGATAACAACGGATGGAACATTTTTCTCATCCGCTGTGTCCTTTTTGCATCCGTTGGTCAGTGTGACATGGGCTTAAGCTATTGGTACTCAAATATTGCCAAATTTGATGGTATCCTTTTCATGTTGGTTGGTGATTAAAATATTATGACAAAACAAGGGAAGAAAACAGCTTTCTTTATTTCCTTGAAACCATTCCAAGATAGAGGGATAGGTGTTTCCTAAAGATCATAACATAACCATGTTGAAATAAAATATCCCAGGGAAAGAGAAGTGCTATTTTCACAGGGTGCTACGCCCATCCACAAACATAATATCCACAATTGTTTTTAACTGCTTTTCATGATGATCTCATCACATGCCACTGCAAGAAGATTTGTTGGCAAGGGAAGTTAACATCAATTCAGGAACCAGGAATTTCACTCTTTGTGCTAAAATGGGCATATCCACTGTGCTACAGTGTCACCACTACAGATAGCTTGATGTTGAACCCAGAAGTATATCTTCAAAAGAGCTCAACTTTGTGGTAAATGCATCCTTATATAATCACTTAATAATGTTGCCAGATTTGCCAGCCATGTTTCAAGTTGGGCCTTACTTTTAGCACCCCAGTCATCTAGTTTTCTTGCTGGTTCTACAAAAGTTTTCATTTCTCAGATTTTTCGGACTCCTAGTCTCCTGTCCAAGTATATTTGGGGCCACTCTGCTTAGTTTCTGAGAGCTGTCAAAGGTTGGCTAAACACTGCCACCTGCTGAAGCAAACCTATATAAGTACAGCTACGATTATAGCTAGATTTCCTAACTCCTGAAAGACATCTACCATACAGAATCCATGACATGACCCATCAATAGCATTAATGAAGGGGGAAGGAACTTTCAACTTAAAAAACTTTCAACTTACAAAACCTCTCTAGTTAACTGAAAGATATTCTAGTCTACTTAACAGTAGCAAACTAGTAGCTATTTGCAAGCCTAAATTTAATTTATTTGCAAAGTAGGATGTGTTACATGAAGTGGACTTTTAAATTAATTAAATTAAAATAATTTTTTTGCATATGGTACTTCTTCCTTGTCTCCAGGCAAAGGATGTAGTGCAGATTTCGCGAGAGCTCTCTGATGTGGTTGTATATTGCCGGGCTGTTCCATTCCAAAACCTGTCTGATGCCCTACTCCACCAGAAACCTGCAGAGATGTCATCATTCAGTGAACGGAAAGCCAGGAAACTGATCAAAGATTCAGGTATGGGAGATGGTGTTTTTTTTTTTAATACTAAGGACACTATGATGTGCTGGCTTGTTTTGTGGCTCGGTTTGGCTCAGTTGGCTCTTAAAGTACAATTGAGTCTTTTAAGAGTACAGTATAACCTTGGACTTTATTGATTGTGATAAAACTAGTGAGAATGATAGTTTTGTTCATACACAACACTAACTTTTAACCCCAAAGGTGCTTTTTCAAAAGGCAACAGAACTTTTTTTGTTTTTCCTTGAAGATGTTTTGCTTCTCATCCTAGATGTTTCTTGAATAAGAAACAAGTCAATGTAAAGAAAAAACAAAAATAGTCAGTTGCCTTTTGAAAAAGCAAACAACTATGATTGCTTTAGGGACAACTATGATCTGGATGACTGACAATCTCCATAGACTAACTTTTAATGTGGTTTTGGATATAGCATGAAATGTGAAATTACTTATGATGACTTTGTATACTGTGATAGGCTATTATATCTTGTTCATCATACCATGTGTTTTTGGGGAAAAAAATCTTACCATAACAGGATCTGTTACCAGGCTTAAAACTATTGATTAAGAGCATAGCTAATATACATCTTCTGTCACACAGAGAGAGAGAGAGAGAGAGAGAGAGAGAGAGAGAGAGAGAGAGAGATATCGATCTGTAGGGAGGCTGTTTGTAAAAGCTGTAGGAAGTAGGTTAACTTTTTGCAAAGATCTTGATCTCTAGCCTGAACTTACAGGTAGCCAGGTTTTAGAGACTGAAAAGGAGTGCCAGAATATAATCTTCAATATTGTAATAAGATATCCCCAATGCTCAAAACCATTATATCTGGCAGAGCATGGATATGCTAGTCAAGCAGGACAAGACTGATTGATTTATTCATGACCTTATGTTCTAATTGGGATTAGCAAACAAGTAGTCCTTGTTTCTTGTTTAAGTAGTCCTTAAAGTAGTCCTGTACCTTCTTTAAGTAGTCCTTAAATATCCAGTCATTCAGCAACCACTTGAAATTGTTTTTTTAAAATTTATTCTTTGATTAATTTTAAAATAGGACAAAAGAAATTAAAAAAGAACAAGACACAAAAATGAAAATATTTAAAGGTAAAGGTTCCCCTCACACAAATGTGCTAGTCATTACTGGCTCTAGGGAGTGGTGCTCATCTCCGTGCTCATCTCCGTTACAAAGTCAAAGAGCCAGCGCTGTCCGAAGACATCTCTGTGGTCATGTGGCCAGCATGACTAAACACCAAAGGTGCATAGAACGTTGTTATCTTCCCATCAAAGCGGTCCCTATTTTTCTACATACTTTTGAACTGCTAGGTTGGCAGAAGCTGGAACAAGTAACGGGAACTCACTCCATTACACGGTGTAGGGATTCGAACTGCTGAACTGCCAACCTTTCTGATCGACAAGCTCAACATATAGGTGGCAATTGCAATCAGGTCCTTAATCTATTCAGTAGAAAGGACTATACATTTAACTTTCCGATGCTTCAGTATTGGTATTTTGTCCATAGTAAGGGCATGTAGAATCCACTTGTGCTGTCCAGTTGTACTAAGTATATTATTCAGAAGAATATTATTGCCTGAAAATATTAGCTTTTGTCACAGAGTTACATTTACATAGTTTCCTCCTAAAACCTAATAAGTACATTATAGAAATACATGTTTTAAAGAAGCATTATCCTTACTACATCTTCTGTAAAATGCTGGCCTAAGCAGTCCATTTCTATACAGGAGTCTAAGTATTATTATTTTTGTTGTAGTATAAGTTACAGCTTAAGGTCCACTGACACTAGTGGTATGGAAGTTAAAATTCCATGCCTAAGCAATGTAGGAATCTCTAATTCCTTATTCTGGACATTTCTTAGCATATGAATATTGAAATTATTTCTTGATAACTGATATCTAAAGAAATTAATAGTAGAGAGTTTTGCTTTTACTTTTAAAGGATTTAACAATTTGCTCTGTTATCTTGGGTGTTTCAGAAGACCTAAACACCATTGTTTAGACCTACTGCTGACCTAAACACCATTGTTGGCAAATGTTGTATGTAAATATTCCCATTGGGCTATATCAGGTAGATATTTATTTCTTAACCCACAATATGATCAAAAATCCACCCACATGATCCAAGGTCAGTTGATCCAGTTGATCCAATCCTCACTTCAATTCTAATTTTTACATATCTCTTTTGTTCCATTTTCTAGGTTGGGTTTCTCCATAAAGTTAATTTAACATAGGGGAAAAAGGTTGAACTTTAATTAGACATTCCATTCCATTATTTTTCTAATTGATGTAATTATTTCCAGAGATACTAGAATTTTGGTATATCCAACTAACTATATCCTACACTATATGTATATTCCAAAGTTGCTCACATCTGAAAATTAATAACAATTTTTGGCTTCTGATATTTAATACTTGACAAAGGTAAACATGAGGAGTTCCAGGTTAGAAAGACCAAATCCTCCCTCATTAATTGATAATTGTATTTTCTGTAAATATATTCACAGAATCGAAGAACCCCATAGAGATTTTCTCAACAAATAATTTATTTTATTATATATAATAGTTAAGATTTAGTGATTATCAATACTTGAAACTTCACTAAATATTTTATTTATAATTTATATTATTAATTTAAATATTTATGTAGCTGCTTATATATAAGCAGTTCTAGGTAGCTCTTAATCAAAAATTAAATGTTGCATAAAAGCAACATTAAAACTATAAAAACTAAACCCATTAAAAATAAAAAACTTGGAACTGGGTCAAGTTTCTGACATGCTTTTATCCCAGCACTTGGAATAAAAGCCAGCTTTAAGGCTTTATGGTAGGCTAAAGCCTGTCAAACTTCAAAGGGAAGAGTTCCATAGAGCAAGGGACTGCCACAGAAAAGGCAGGTTTCATAGTTCTCATCAGGACATATTTAGAGGAAGTTATTCAGGGAGAGGGACTAGTATTGTGCACATCAATCTCATTTGGAGTGGTAGATGTTTGGAGAGCTATATTTTTTGGTGTTCACATACTTAGATATTTAATGGATTTGGTACAAATACAGAATTAATATTCCTTAGATAGTCATTAAGTGTTAATATTTCTTAATTGGATGGGTATTTTCCACCTATTTTGATGGATAGCAGTCCGAGGTTTACAACAACAGCAACAGCAACAACAACAACAATCACAACAACAATAATAATAATAATAAAAGAATGTCATCTGCAATAAAGCCAATTTGTGTACAGCAATCATTGGAACTGTATGATGATTCTGAAGGAAGGATACTAGCAATGAGTTTTTGTAATTGCACTTGATACATGTCTCTATGGACATGTGATCTCGATACCGGCATTTGGCAACCAGCACTCAGTTACAATGTTGCAGTGTGTTGTGATTATGAAATTGGTATTTGCTACAGTTGTTGCTGACTTCCAACAAGCAAAGTCATTGGGGAAGCCAGCAGCTGGTTACCAATGATGATCACGTGACCATGGAATATTGTAACCATGTGGGATTTGCTTAACAACTGCAACTGGGAATGCTGGAACTGCCATAAGTTGTCATGATCATGTGACATCTCATCTTAAGACCATGTTGGTTAGCAACAAAATATTTGGTCCCAGTTATCATTGATAAAAGAGGTCTACCTTTAGTACTCCATCACTGTCAGATGCATAGAAATCAGCAGCAGGACCACTGCCTCTTTCCTTCTTTTTGGTCTAAAGCTGGAAGCTTCTTTCCTTTCTGCAGGAAACTTTTTTGTCCGATACAATGCCCGTCACCTCAGCCGTATCTACCCATTGGGTCTGAAGATGAACTCCTCCAACTACAACCCTCAGGAGATGTGGAATGTCGGCTGCCAGATTGGTAAGAACAGAGAGGAATAATCCATGCTGTGCACTTCATTTCTAGTCACCTTCTCTCTCCCACAATTGCTCTCTCTGCTGGATTTGCTTTGATTTCACAAGTGAATCATAGATTGGAGGAATATTACCCACAACTCCAATATGTGAGCCGGAGAGATGGCTACTTTCCAGTAATGTTCAAACCTACCAATAGTCATCCTTGTTTTACCCTGAAAATTGAAAGTGGCTTTGGAGAGAAGCAGGAAGTTGAGGATGAGCAGAGAGATCTTAGTCCATGACTGAGTGGAAGCTTACTCAGACTACAAAGGCAGAACAGAATTCCATTTTTGTGGAACTCTGTTCTCCTTGTGTTAATTAATCCCTTTGGCTCTGTGGCAGCACCGCTGCAAAGTTAACAGAGACCAAGCCTGGAATCACATTATCTAGCAACCAATAAGAATATCATGGATCATTTGATGCATCTGGCATTGTACAGATCTGTGATGGCGAACCTATGCATGTGTGCCACAGGTGGCATACAGAGCCATTGTACCGGCATGTGAGATGCAGGCAAACTTACCTCACTGGGCATGCGTGCGCCTCACAGCTGATTTTCGGCTGGTTTGAAGCCTTTTTGGCCTCCCAAAGGCTTGGGGGAGGTTTCTGCAGGCTTTGCAGACTGAAAACTAGCCCCTTTTCTTCATTTCCTGTTTTTCCAAAAATATCGGAAGTGACAAAATGGGGTTAGTTTTCGGCCTACAAAGCCTGCAGAAGCCTTCCTCAAGCGTTTGGGAGGCTGAAAAAGGCCTCAAACCAGCCGAAAATCAGCTATGAGGCACAATGCAGGTACATATGCCTGCATATTTAGGGGGTGTGGGGGGGGGCACGCATTTTCTTCTGGGTGCTGGCGAGTGCAAGTGTACAAGCACACACAAATTTTGGGCACAGAAGCCCAAAAAGGTTAGCCACCACTGGTATAAATCTTTTCACGTTATTGTTTATTCACTGGAGGAAGTTACCTTGTGCAAAGAAAGAATACAATCCATTGAGCCAAATAGGATGGGCGATGGTTGTCAGCTTGAAGTCGCAGAGTTGAAGAAACTGACTCTGAAATCATTTGGATTTTATAGTAGACTATAAATTAAATAAATTTATAGTTAAATTTACTATTTAACTATAGTAAATAGTTCTGCTATTGAACTGTACACCTTTCCTCAAGGTTTTAAAATAATGTGCAAAACCAAAGCATTAAAATGTTTTGTTCCGTAATACTTTCCTTCAACAGTTTAGATATATTTTGAATTAAATGTAACATGTATTCCTTAGAACAAGTTAATCACAAATGAAGAGAAATATGCATCTCAGGTTTAATAATGCATTAATAGAAGGGAGTACCACAGATATCCTGTCTTTAAACTTCCCAGATCTGCTCCTATTTTATTTCTCATTATTTATTTATTTTGAAAAAAATATTTGCCACCTATTTCATCATGAGGCTACTGTAGAAGGGTTACAATTATAAAAAAGAATGAATGAAAGGAGTGTAAACAGAAGTAAGACAATAGAACTCAGAAAATAATGAAAAGGGAACACAAGAAGAATATATCAGTATGAAAACCAAAATGTTGGATGGATGGATACAGAGAGCAAGGGGAAATCTGTCATCAATCTAGCAGCCACCTCCATTGTGGAATTCCCACATTTGGTGCCCAAGTCAACCAGCAGAGCCACATCTTCAGGCACTTGCAGGATAGGAGGGTGAGTGGAAGTTTTACCTTAAAGGGTAAGATGTTCCAGAAAGTGGGCACTGCAGCAGAAAAGGTTCTTCTGCTGGATCCTGATTGATGTGATCCAAAGTAGACCCTCTGTTTGCATGAGGAGGATGGGCTTGTCCTATTGGTTCATCAGGTAGCCTGGATCTATGTCATTAATTGCTCTAAAGGTCACAACCAATACCTTGAATTGTACTTGAAAGCAGACTGGTAGCCAGTGAAGTTCATAGAAGCGTAATATGGGCCATCCTTGGGACCCAAAGACTGCTTGCACTGCCCCATTTTGTACCGTCTTGCTGCTTTTTGAATGTGCCAGTAGATACAAAGTTTTATGAAACTGCACCATGATAATATTTCAGTTTTATGATCTGTTTAATCATCTTTCTTTCTATGTTCATATTTCAGTGGCATTGAATTTCCAGACACCAGGTGCTGAGATGGATTTGAATGATGGGCGTTTTTTGGTAAATGGCTGCTGTGGCTATGTGCTGAAACCTGCTTTCTTATGCAATAACCAGAGTAATTTTGACCCCAAGGTTCCCATTCATAGGAGTGGCCAGCACCCTATTGTCCTCACCATCAAGGTATAGTAGAATGTAGGATATTCTTTGAATTGTTTGCTATATGTATTTAGGTGCATATAAATGGAAAGTAGATGGAACAGTAGACTTAGAAGAAACATTATTGCATAAATCCTATTGCTTGGCTTTAATGTCATGACCATAATTAAATGTGCTATTTCCAGGTTCTACAGAAACTGAAACATGCATATCTTTAATATAAAAGCCAAACATAAAATGGCTTCATGAAGATCTTTTTATTGTAAAGGATCTTTACTATGTTAATAGTAGAATTAACATAGAATTATGTACTTCTAATTACTTAGAATTTTGGAGGAAATCACCCATATGATGCCACCTTTTACTTATAACAATTATTCTCCACTATGATTTTGAGTTAGTATATAGACCTGCCTTTCAGGACCCTAAAGTACCATGTGTGAAAATTTACTTCCCTCATTGTATCTCATAACTTGTGAGGTAATTTGATTGAAATATATTTAAAATTCTGAGTTTTTTCTTCTCCCCAAAGAGAAGAAAGAACTTTGCTAAAACAGAAAAGACTGAATAGATAAACAATGTTTTTTAATAAATAACCCTGAGAACTGCAAATATCCTAGGTTTCTAACTCTTAGGCTACAAAGTTATTTCAAACTAGTATGACCAATATCCACTGAAATCTCAAATGCTGAAAAAAAGATTAAATAAGTTTCACTGTGGACTTCAATGCTTCTGATGGAATATATTATCATGCAGCCCAGATTTATATATTAAATTATGGAAAATAGCTTTGCATCATTTTCACAGACTGCAGACCTCTAATTTTTTGGAAGACATTAATTCCTAGGTACAGAATTTTAATTTGATGATAGCAGTGAGCAAATAGCCTGATTAAGGACATAGGTTGAAAAGAAGATGAGGCATCTGTACTTTCATTAGCTTCATTAAAGAGGGCATTATGGCAGATAGGTAGTAGTTTTGCAAGGGCTCCTTCTGCCAAAATTCTCTTTTCTACTGAACAATTATAAGTGTAGGAGCCCTCTCCTTTTCTGTTTGTTTGCATTTGGCTACTTGAACCAAATCAAATCAATGGAAATTTAATTCTGATTTTAGGATCGTACTAATTAATATATTCAGCCAATTTTGTGTACATTGTTTGTTGGTTTTTAAGAGTTGCAAGAGAATGCAGAAATGATTATTTTGACTTTTTTCCTCCTTTCAGGTGATTACGGCTCAGCAACTTCCCAAACTAAATAAAGAGAAGAGTTCTTCCATTGTTGATCCTTTTGTACGGATTGAGATTCATGGAATTCCTGCAGACTGCTGCAAGAAACAAACTGAATATCGATTAAATAATGGTGAGACAAAGCCTAGGAATGAAAGCAGTAAGGAGAAGCAAAAGTAGAGAATTGTTGGTTGTATTGGATCCACCCAGCATGATGAATAGTCATGGACTGTGCATAGTTAATTCATAGCATAGCATTTAATGTGCATAACATTTGATGGACCATGATATCCTTCCCCCTTCTACTGGACCAGAGGAGAAACAAAGCTAGAATTTGAAGAAAATCCCAGGGTTAGTTCTTAATATTTCCAGATAAAAAGGAAACATGAGTAGCAAGTCTGAAAAAGTCCTCTGAATATGCTTTTTGTTTTCAATCTTAATTGGAGAAACAACTTAACAACCATAAGATTGGTATAAGAAGCTGGCTTATTCTGAGTTGGCTTATCCATACAAATGGTTTTGTCATGCTTTCCTATTCTCCCTGCTCTGAAAACCTTGGGTTATCTTCACAGAATGTCTTGTGCCAACCTAATATGCAAAGCACTTCTTCTACACAGGAAGACCTAAAGCTGTCTCCAAATTTTCAGTGAATTGACATTATGATAGATAGTATTGTGAGGACACATTCCCAACAAGGAGAACATGGAATAAGCATCTTTGTGCTAGGATAACAAAATTACGTGGATCTTTCAGATTTCTGATTCATCCTTTTCCTTTCAACTGAATTGGGTTATAGCAGGTGAATATTTAGCCAGGTACAGGATAAGGCAACATCTTATATCCACCCAATGCAGTATTTATGATACATTTATTAAAATCCCTTTATCTGTTGAATGCAAACATTTTGTCAAAAAAAATTGTTTTTGAAGTTGAAAATTTATAAATAAGACTATAGTGGAGAAAAAAGGTCAAATTCGAAAATCTGAAAAAAACAAACTTTCTGAAAATTTGCTAGATTTAAAGCAATTCTCAGTTAGTATAGGTTATACTGGAATCTGACTTTAACAAAGGATTTCCACACTATTTCTCTCTTTGAAATTCTTCCTCTTGGATTTTCCCTCTGCAGGATTCAACCCATGTTGGAATGAGACATTGATGTTTCAGATACAAGTTCCAGACCTGGCACTGGTGCGCTTTGTAGTAGAGGATTATGATACAACTTCCTCCAATGATTTTGTGGGACAATTTACATTGCCGTTGCCCAGCATTAGGGAAGGTGAGTGTTTTTCTTTCAGTATTAAAAAAGCTTGAGTGGGGTGTTGTGAATTTTCTAGAAGAGCCTAGTAGTAATCTGCCTAGAAGTAGCAGAAATTCTACACAAGTTTAGATTAGTTGGTTTCATGTCTGATTTATTTGTTGAATAGATCTACCACCAGAAAGTACCAGTCCTGATGGGCTCTACATAGAAATTTGCCTTTAGAACAAGTTCTTTAAATGAATTTAAATAATGACACAAAGACAGATGTTTCAAAGGAATTTTCAGTATTAAACGATTCCAACAATTACCTTTCAGACATTTTAGAATCAGAGGCTGCAGAATTTGCAAATTACTACATTTGGTGTGACTCCTAGAGACATCAGATTGCAGATTTAGATTATTCTGTGATTTAAATTCTCAGAACTGGCTATGAGCTGAATGATGATAAAATAATGTGTTTATATAACAGAAAAGATCATGTAGAAGAAATATATGCTAGTTGGTGAGCACTAGACCCATTCTCAGAGATCTTCCTGTAACTTTCTGTTCAGGTTACCGGCATATCCATTTGCTTTCCAAGGATGGTACATCCCTTTCTCCAGCTACCCTTTTTGTACATGTTAGATGCAGGAAGATGTGAAATAATAAAGGTTCGATTTGGAAAATGTGAAAATGGATTGAGAAGGTCTAATTAGCCCTCAGAAGAATGGATGAATAGTTGTGCTAATTCTGGATGCCAGCTGCTACTAAATCAAGTGAGGTCGGAGCCATAAAGAACCAGTGCTGTAGCCAGAAGATCCGGGCTGAGAGAAGAACATGAATATTCAAGCTATTTTATTAGATCATGATTTAAGATTCTTTGTGTAGTTGAAGCTAAAAACTAGGTAACCTAGAGATTCCTCGAATGCTTTCCTAGACAGGATTTTAATTTGACTAAATATTCCATTTTATTCTCTTGTTTGCAGTGGCCTGCAAAAAATACACATTGCAGATAGGGATTTTCTGTATTATTTCTTTGTTAGTCACAATAGAAGAAGCCTAATGAAAAGATGTTAAATGATATCTTATAAACTTGGGCTAGGTCCATTGAAATCTAAGGATGTGAAATAGATTGAGTTGTGACTAAGATTAATGAGTGATGATGGTGTGACCCTTGTAGTAAAGACCTAAGAAAGTGAAATGTGACCCACAAATTGAATTGTAGAATTTGAGTTAGCCCAACTGATTTGGAATTTGATGTATGCACTTTTGACAGGCCAAAATGGAGATTGGGCACAAACTCTTTATTTGTTTAGGACAAAAATACTACATGTAGCATAAAACTTAGGTTATTTTAAATATCATGTTTCAAATAATGAACAACAGATGGGAATTTTTAAGATCGTAGAATTTAATCACAAGCCCAGAAGTATCATAGATATATGAAATTCCTGCACCTCACTTCATCTACTTGGTTAGCTTTTCCTGATACTCCAGGACAATTTTAGTGAGATTTAAATACTAATTGACAAATTAGTATTAACTGCTATTTAAAACATGTATTTGTATGGTCTTTATTCTGGACAAACACTAATAATTATTCTTAAGTTTATTTTGATACATCACATAGATTGATATGAGGAAAATATTGGTATTCCTACACATTCCCAGACTCATTTGTGGAGAAATGTACTTTTAGAAATTAGATTTGAAGCAGTGTGCTATTTTTCTGTTAGAATTTTTCATTGTGAACTATAAAAAAATCACTAGAGCATTAAGGATGAAATTATTTTTGCTATATTGTTTCTCCTGGTGAATTTGAAATAATATAGTTTCAGAGGATTTAATCTTTCAGTACAAATTAAAATCAGCTGTTGGCAGCTTGTGGCTGTTTTGGCAATTTCTAGTTAAGCTGTCACTCACAATGCATCTCAAAGGATTTTTATATTACAATCCTACATTATCCTGCTCCTATTGGGATCCATCAAGTTAATCACTGCCTCTCAATATTCTTTTACAAGATTGTTCTTGTGAGGAATACACACACACACACACACACACAGAGTTTTGAGTTACTAGAGGAAAGGCAGCCTATAACAATAATTTAGTGAGGTTTTGTTCCAAGAGAGCACTTACAAGAGTGTAGTTTTAACTGAGGTATTTTTTTATTTTTCACCAGCTTGGATCAGATGGAAGATAAGTCAATTGAAAATTTATAGTATGCACTCATGCTTAAGCTATGGATGATAGCTTCACAGTAAATATTAAGGTGGCATAAAGGAAAACGGTAATAACTCATTTGGTGTGTTTTTTCAAAGCATTTCAAGTAGCATATCTTATAGTCTACTTTTAATTTGCAATAGTTTCTTGAAAGAGTTGGTTCATCATTTATACTTTAGAGACTAAGCAACTTCTGAACATTTAGTAGCTGTTTTGATCATACAACCTAATCTTATTTTTTGGCTGTTCAGCCTCATTACAAATAGAGTGCATGGTATTTCCCAAGCATTCAGAAAGAAGTCAAATGAATCTGACAGCTGAGTTTGGATGACAACATACATAGGAACAAGAAGGGTATGTAATTATTTTAGTGCTACTTATGAACATTTTCAATGAAGCTTCAAGTAAAATTCTTTTAATGATTCTTCTCACAGATCACACCCAGATTTTTAGCAAAGATATCAGACACCATCAAGAAATTTGCCTGGCTGCTGTTCCTATTTCACTTTTGGCTCAGTAGATTCTCTTTTGAATTTTCCCTCTCCCTTCTGATTTTTCTAGGCAGATTTCCAAACTATGACCATTTCCTTCCTATGTTCCTATTTACAATTAGATCCATCTCATGAAGCAGCAGCTGCTTACTCTCTTGCAGGGTATAGTTACTACTTCTAAACACAGGAAAGCTTGTATACTACAGCACTTTAGATCTGTACTCTCGTTTGGAGATAGAGGTTCACTTTTTCTTGGAGTAGAAAATCTGGGGCATCAGTCCTGACACAGCAGGGAAGAACTAGGCTATAAAATTGGCCCAGACCTATTGTTAGACAAGCTCAAATTTCTCTTATGGGTGTACTTTGGGCTGCTATGTGAGAATGTGTGGTTCAGGTTTCCATATTTTACTTCTGCACTATTTGTAAAAATAAGTAATGGCCATAACCTTACCTTATGGAACAGAGGGAAGATGACCAACCAATGGTAATATCTGGTCATGCAGCATGAAATTCAATCTCTTGGCAACAATACAGGATGCAAAAGACAAGATAGGGCAAGAGGAAGGGTATTTGAATAGCAGCTACACATAACTTATAAAACAGAAACCTATTGCTGCATTTTTCAAAAATTAGCAGTATGAGATGGGCCTTGAGTCAAATCCAAATTTTACTGAAGCACAGTGTCACTTTATGAAACAAAGTTCAAATGTGGATGGGGAAGTAAACTATACTTATTTCTTGAGATTTTTCAGAAAGAGAGTTGTAAGTATAGAAATTAATAAAAAAAGTTTTTTTCCTGGCCATTTCTAGATTTTCCCATGGAATAGATTATGACAAAGTGATCAAATCAAATTCAGAAATGAATTTAAATAGTTGAAACCTGATGACGTATGCTTTGGTCAATCCTGTATGTTCTGTGATGTTTAGCACTAGACAAAGTTCACTTTTGAATTTATTTATTTATTTTTGATGGAACCTAAATTATTTAAATGCAATTTACAAATCCAGACTTGGTCTTTCTATGCAGAGAAGTTTCTCAAAAGCAATGACATGTGTTCATTGTCTGCCCCTCTCTTCTCCAATGGAAAAAAGACCCCATGAAACTAAAAATCTTCAAGAATTTGTTACTTTGTAATTATCTATTAAAAAGACTTGTTTGTAATGTATTAAATAAGTAAAATCAGATTTAATTTTAATAAATGATCTAGTTAGAGAATATTCAAGTTCCATGAAGCACCCAAACAAGAAAAAAAATACAGCTGTAATTGCTATGAAGAATTCTGAAGGATCAGTTTCTTTAATATGTATGAAATTAGGGCAATATTGATTGGGATAAATTTGTATTTTTTAATGTTCTTCTAGGTTCTATAAACAAATTTAGCCAAAATATTTTTGTTCTGTTTTTAAAAAGTATGTAAGATCATAAATATGGATTTCTCCCTAAAATTCAGATTTCCTTGGGTTGTGCACAAATAAAAATGTTCCTCCCATTTTCTAAAACATGTTTGGAAAATGCTAAGTACTTTGTAATGCAAGTATAGTTGAAACATTTTTTACAGAGAAAGCCACTCACATTTTCATGTGCAAACGTGCAAGTCAAAACTCATCCTCTGGCCACAAAATTTATTCAAATTCTCTGAAAACTTTATACCAAGCCAACAACAACAGCACTTTGACCAAGGTGTATAGCTGAAGCCTATAATATTTTTCTTACAGAAATTGAGGAGTAAACCTAAGTCTTAAAGGGGAAAATGTTTCCACAGATGTTTTTTTTTTTCAACTGGCATGATGTCTGTCTTTTAGAAACATAACTTTATAACTAATAAGAGTAAAGTTTTATCCATTTGAGATGGCTGTGGCATTTTATTACAAATAAAGTAACTACATGTCACTTAAGATTCTATATCTGGATAGTAAGGAGCAAGTCAAGGATTAAATTATTAGAAATTTGCTCCAACCCAATGACCCTTGTTGTTTTTGCAGGCTAACCCATCAATTAAATTATATAACCCTGCCAATCAGCATGCTTTAGGAAAACCTGCTCCCTTATATAAAACAGTTCTAATTTTATGGTCGTTTCTCAAATAAACAGCATTATTTTGAAGGCAACCTTCTTACCATGGATTAACACTTGTTCACTCTCAATGGACTTCCTACTCTTTACCCAAGTCACTTTTAATTGCATGTTATGAGAGGCAGGAGAACCAGCCCATGTAATGCAAATAGTAACTTATGAGAATGTCATTCCCCTAAATCACTGCATATGAAATTATTGAATCACTCAATTATACTTGATATACCTTAATTATTCAGTAGAGGCAGGATGGAAGAAGGTTTAAAATACAGGATCTGTAAAAGTGAACAGTAGAATGTGGAAGAGCTTTCAGGCATGTGGGTGGAATGATGCTAAGAAATAATGATCTGCTGTTTTGTCCAGTGGATTGGCAATGGATTTATGTCAGGTCATGCTTCAGCATATTGGAGAGATCTATGCATCCTATCCATACAAGAATTTATACAGTGGGATTGTACTAGCATGTTATTTTTTGACTATCTGTATTTATGCCTATCCTAACGACTACTGCATTGCTATTCTTATTATTTCTATTTTTAGGATACCAGTTAGCTAAACTTTTTTAATTAATGCTTATGCAGTAAATGTGCCATTTTTAAAGATGGGATGCTATCTATAACTGGGATCTTTGATAAAAATTAAATTCTCAAGCTCTCCCTCATGATACACAAAAGGGACAAAAAAGGTTGTTATGCATTTCTCACATTCAACAAATGCTACAAAGAGATCACATGCACAAGAGACCAGGACTCCAGAGTTATCATCAATATGGTTCACATCCAGAACTGTAAAAGAAATGAAAATAAAACTACAATAACCAAACAAAAATGCCAGAATTTGGTCTTCCAAAGTGTGTACAGAATCTGAATTCAGCAGCACATCTGCAATATAAGCAGATATTAGAATTGAAGCTTTCAAGAGCAGTTTTCTATGTTTCCCATATCATATATGGGAATAATTACATCCCAAAAAAGTTACCAGTGAATTGCCCATATTATATAAAAACTTGGACACCGAGCAAAGGCAGAGAGATCATATTGAAGTTTTATGATTTATATTACTGTCATTGTGAAAATTAAGCTAGCTATGCAAATAGAAGGATTTTTTAAAAGGGTAGATCTCTTTCACTAATTGAAAGGAATGACACAAGAAATGTGCAGGTTTTGGGAGGAAATATAATCTTTTTCCACAAGATTTGTTTCAAATTTCCAAAATGCCTTTTTTCTCTAAAGCAGTATATAAGCTCTTGAATTAGGCATTTTGTGCTATATTGTCTATTACACTATCTACTAACCACTACACAGATGATGCATACTAAAAGTCATATAGATATGTGCTCCTCTATCACTGTATTTTCCCTGAAGTAAAAAAATCTATAATTACAGAGATTTCATTATGTCAATAAACTAATCTGTGCAAATTATCCTTGATCTACATAGCACGATTCAAGCTTTCCACTAAGAAAATGAGATGATACTAACTGTCCTAGTCACATAATAATCATATTTTGGAAGAATTTTTAAAAAACTTTTCATTGTCACACTATTATGGCATGGTAGTTTGAAATAGTACACTGGAAAGGCCCTTCAGTTGTTAATGAACTATAAATTTCAGTAGTCCTCCTCATCATTGGTCCTGCTGCCTGGGAACTGTAATGTAGTGTACTAAAATCTAGATCCCAGTTCATCAGTATGAACTAAACTAAAATTACATGCAAAAGCTGACTTTGACAAAGAAGTATATCTTCCTAAAGTATGTTTGCTTCAAAATCCACTCCTGTCAGTCAAAAAAAATTGGATAATTTAAATTGAGTTAAATTGAGCCCCCTCTCCAAGATGGAATAATTAATAACTCTGTTACTAATTAACAACTGCAGTGATTCACTTAACATCTGTGGCAAAAAAGTTCATAAAATGGGGCAAAACTTACTTAACAAGTGTCAGCTTGCCAGTGGAAATTTTGCTCTCAATTTTTGTTCATAACTCAAGGACTACCCTATATAATCTAACTAACATTTATCCCACCAACAAAGTTCTTACATCCTATAAAATATATTGAATACATTTTCATTCTAGTTTGTCTGGTGTTTTCTGTGAACACTAACAAGTTTTATGTGAACACTAGCAAAATTGCTATATATATTTAATCCACTAGCAGAGCATCTGATTTTATCAGGCAATTTTCATTAGAGGAAATGGGCATAGAATTATTTTCAAAGCTAGACAATATAAATTGATTGCAAGACAGAAAACTAAAGTTTAGAATAGTTGATGCGTTAGATACCATAGCTAGAAAATAAACAGAGATCAGAATTGACAGAGAATAGCTACAATTCATGATATTAAATATCCCCCCATTACAATTTCTTGGAAGAAACTGGAGAATTTCCTCAACAAAACCAAGAATGGATTCCATAAACCAAAAGCCACAAACTATACATTTGGTTATTCAAACATTATACTATAGTTTTATTAGTGCACATCCAGGGAACAATAGCTGGGATTCATACCCCATTCCACCATAAAGTAAAGATCATCCATCACTGAAATAGCCCTTTGGTTTTAAAAAGAAAGTTGTCTTAACAAGGGATCAGAGTTAAAAAGGCCATAGTGCTATGTAAAAACTGAAAGCTGGCTTTAAAACTTCCATTAACTAGGCCAATTATGTACTGCAGCTCAGAATCATTTTTGTTTCACAAAAAGAGGGAATACACCTCTTTTGGGAAGAGGGAATGCAATATACTCTTCTGATGAAAATCCAAAGAGCCAAATTTTTGGTCTTTTTTTTTTTTAAAATCATACTAATAAACCACTAGGCTTTGAATAATAATTCTAAGATTAAAAAGCTATGTTGCCTGATGATACCACCCCATTTTCCACTTCAAATGAACAGCAATCATTGTTAAAATATAGAATATATAATATAATTTTTTTTTAATTATTCACCCGTTAACTCCAATGTATGCCAATTGTAAAATTGTGAGCTAGTTCTCAGCAGTTGCATTCCCTTGATCATGTTGTATGAGGGGAAGAGGGAGAGGAAAGGCCAAGAGCTGGCAGAAATACACTGGTGTGCTCAGTGGCACGTGATACAATCATCAGAAATGTCATGTCACATAGCCAATGTGGTGGTCACCAGCTCCTCCCCAGGGCTGTGTCACTTCCATGGAACTCTGAACCATGAGGACTTCAGCCTTCAGTTTCCGCCTGCCCTTCTTCAGAGAAAATTGGTTATTGTAGCACCAAGCCAACCTATGAAAAACATTCAAGATGAAATGAAGAGTTAGCAAGTATTTTCGTGCTTTTGACTCAGCAGGTCTATGCACAACTCACCTAACTGGTGAATCCTGCTTTATACTCAAAGCAGGTTGTCTCCTGAATACTGAAAAGGAATTTGATAATCAGTGCTGGCCTTTAATTTTTTTTTCCAGATTTTACTTACGCATAATAGTTCAAAACTTAGGAAGGAAGGTTATTTTTTTTCCAATATTTACTCCAAAGGAAGTTTGAATTTGAGACCCCTTTCCCAAAGATCAGAGGTAAAAACAAACAAACAAACAAATAAAACAAGCAGATATCCTGCTTATTTTGCCAATTGCTAAAGATTTTTCCTTCCAGCAAATGTGTTTACATGAAAACCAAACTAATACATGCGAATCTCAGCATTATTCAATAATCTGGATCCAAAGAAGTATTGGATTGAACCATGCATATTATCCTGATTGGGATTTTCTTAAATCAACCATATTTCAAATCAATCCAGATCAATGCAAAACTGTAATGCACGCATGAATATTACATATGAACTAGCTAAAGACTATACCAAGAAAGGATGGAGCAGGATAAAAAAAATCCTTATTCCTATTGAAATATTAAATGCCTGCAAATTAAGGATTTCCACTAATTTATCTGCATAAATATACAAATAATTTCCCCTTACAACATTTTTTCTCTTATATACAGAGAAAGAAATTGTTTGCGGGATTAGGCTCAAAAGCATAAACTTAAGCAGCTTACTTTGTAATAACTAATTACCATGAGTGTTACTTCCACTACTTATAAGTTAAGTAGTGTAATAACTAATTACCATGAGTGTTACTTCCACTACTTATATGTTATATGTTTTATAACATATAAAAGCTGCTACTGTATTATTAAACCGTCTCTTCCTTTGGGGGGGGAGGCTTTTGCACTCAGTGCAAGCACAAAGAAATCCATGCATGCTTATTCTGTAGCAAGTCCCAAGATCCATGAGCCTTACTGCAGGATAAGCACGCTTAATACTTCCAGTTCTGTTCATTCATTGCACTAACTGTTCTGTTCTTGCCTTTAATGAATATTTGACATGGAGATTCTCTTATCCACACAGGCTCCACTATTTTCTCAGAGTTCTTAAACTGATTAGAGGTGGCTCTCTATACGCACAAAGCATAAAAAGGGTACACAGCTAATATGCTGATCTAAATTTGCAATGAAGGAGATGCAGCAGGTTTCCTCGTCAATTCTTTTTTACCTCTGCTTTCATTTGCACCTTTTGCCCACGTTCATTCAGCTACTTTCAAAGACACTTCCCCACCACCATATTCTCAGCAACAAGAGAGCACCTGGGATAGTGCTTCTCTTACTTCTGCTTTAGTCACTCACTTATTTGGATGTCCCACAAAACTGCTGGTTTTCAACATCTTCCTCTAGAACTCTATTTTCAGTGAATTTAAGCCTCCCCCTAGCTCTTTGTTCCTTTGAGGTAATTGCAGTAAGTAGACAAGCTATGTTCCTTGGGATTACATTGCAGCTGTTGCTACCCTTCTTTCCAGCAGCAGATATACCTATCCTTTGTGTGTTTCAATCTGCATAATGATTTGGAAGGCTTTTTGTATGGACAACTTTTTTCATGTCATTTGTCTAACCTAACATGCAAGAGGCAGGGTTTTACCCACCTTTTCTGCTCCCATGCTGGGGCATTTCCAATTGTAGAAGTAATACTGCAAGTTTCCATCACCAATTCCAAATTTCAGTTTTTCCAGGAAGGTCTTGTTTTCCATAAGATCCAGGGCATTGAAAACATCAAAACCCTTCTGCAAAAAGAGGCAGTGAAAGAAAACTTGGTGGGTATATACTTTGTAGCTCCATGGTATTAAGAAGAAAGACGTTTTGCTCAATTGTAGAATTAATTTCATTTTTTTTTAAAAATGCAGAAGGCTCACGAACTTGTTTTTAAAAACAACATCAAGTAGTGAGCCTTCTGCATTTTTCTTCTCTGAGAGATTGATTGCATTAAAACCTTTCCCCCTAAATGCTACATCATTTAAAAGCAAACCAAGAAAGAATCTCACCAATTTGGCCAGTATGAGAGCATCATTCATGAGGTCAATAAGAGGTGTTTTGGTGTGGACATTGTAGAAAGAATAGGCTGCCTTCAAACTCTTGTGTGTAGGATGATTCATAATGGTGGAGGGCAGTGTGTAGAAACTCAGGAAATCTGTCACCTTCCCATCAGTGTTCTGGTGAAAACAATTAGATTCTTTAGAATTTAATTTTTTTCAACCTTCAATCAGAGGAAAACAATTGTAATGTTAGCACCATCATCAGCTATTATGCCTGTTCTCCACAGTTTAGCATAGTAAGGAAATTTGTATAGCATTTCCGCCCTTTTTGTATATTATTCTGACTTAGATATGAAATAGAATGAATAGGAAATCAGGAAGAAGAGCTCTATATGTACCACTTCAAACTGCAGGTGGTAAATATGTAATTTTTGAATTTTCTGTTCTTTTTCTCTCTCCCATTCCCCCATCTCAAGTTCCAGGATTTTAATAAATAGAATACATTTCTCTAGGAGCAGAGTTTTAAAAATCGCATTCAATTTCTGAAATTTTTATATATAAAAGCAAAATACCACTCATGCATCATCATGAAGTTTCCAGAACCGTAAAGCCAACAAACTTGAAATTTGGCACATTTGTTCCTCTTGGCTCCTAGGTGCTCACTAAGAAAGGATTTTTCAAAATGACCATCCGAGCATTAATACTTTGTATATTATTATTATAATATATATTAACATGCTCTGATACTAAGGAGTACTACTCACCCTCCCTATCTGAAAAGAACTCTGTTCCAAATGCAAAATACAAGCAGAGGAGAGGAATTTCAGTTTTACTTTCACAGAAGCAAACAGCTTTACTACAGAACAGTTGAACTAAGCCACACCCAGGCTCCTTGCTATCTCCTTCTTGCTCACACAGCAAATACTGTTTCAGTTTCCAAACAGCCCTCAACTTTCTCACACACTGACAGGATTCTAGCCAGATGAATATTGATGGATGCTGGTAGGCAGACACAGAATTCCACCACCACCCCTGTTATTTTCTTCCCCCAAAACTAAGCCCAACAATATAGTTTTGTAGTAAAAGGGCGTTGGTACTTACCTGATACGCCCGTTCTCTTTGAGCTGTGAAGAGCATCCAGTAGCGGGAGGTGCTTAGTCTCCACATTCACAGGCTGAGCTTGATTTGTGGAACGCTCCTCCTCCACCACGTGACTCCTCAGCGTTCCCCAGTTTTGGCAAAGATGAGGGAAAAAAACACCCTCATCCTCACATACAAAAAAGTTCATTGGCCGAAACAGGACCCCACCAGACAGAAAAAGGTGGAGCTGGATGCTCTTCACAGCTTAAAGAGAACGGGCGTATCAGGTAAGTACCAATGCCCTTTCTCCTATGAGCTGCTCAGAGCATCCAGTAGTGGGACATACCAAAGCTTGGCCTGTCCTATGGGAGGGACTCCGTCTGGTCTGGAATCTCCTCCTGATCTCTGTGGACCCGTTGCAGAACTCTTCTGCCGAAGGAAGCCTCAGCAGAAGCAAACACATCAATTTTGTAGTGTCTAATGAAGGGTGATGGGGAAGCCCAAGCCGCGGCCCGACAGATTTCAGTTATTGATACCTGTGTGGCCCATGCTGCCGAAGTTGCTGCACTCATTGTTGAATGAGCAGTTATGCCGTTAGGCACCTGCAGAGATTGGGTCTGGTATGTTTTTGCTGTTGCCGCCCGTATCCAACGGCCTATCGTAGATGGTGAAACCTTACAACCCTGAGAATTTGGCTGAAAGGACACGAATAAAGCCTCTGATTTTCTGAAAGCTGCTGTACGCTTGATATAGATTCGCAGGGCACGCCTCACATCAAACTTATGCCATTGTCTTTCCATCCCGTGATGGTCTGGGACAAAAATTTGGAAGAATAAGCTCTTGAACTCTATGAAAAACCGAATTGACCTTGGGCATAAATGTGGGATCGGGACGAAGGACCACACGATCAGCATGAAAAATGCAGAGATCTTGTCTGACAGAAACGGCTGCAATTTCTGAGATACGACGAGCGAAAGTGATTGCTACCAGGAAAACTACTTTGTACGTGAGAAATTGGAGACTTGACGATTTCAAAGATTAGAAAGGACCTTTAGTGAGAGCGACAAGGACCTTGTTAAGGTCCCAGGTGGGATAACGGTGCACTGCTGAAGGGCATAAGTTGGTGGCTCCTCGAAGGATCATGTGTGGGTGATGTGAAAGAGAACTGAGACCCTTGTGACCGAGAACTGATGCCAAGGCCGCCACCTGCCTTTTTAATGTATTAGGTGACAATCCCTCATCAAGTCCCTCCTGTAAAAACTCTAGAACCTGGGCGACAGAGGGAGAGGCAGGATCAATTTGAAGTTTACTACACCATTTGCAGAAAGTTGACCATGTGGCGTTGTAAATGCGAATTGTTGAGGGGCGTCTGATGGCTAAAATAGTGTCAATAACTCTGTTGGAGAGCTTTTTGCTCTTCAAACCACTCCGCTCAACCTCCAGACGGTCAATTGTAACCATTGAGGATCCGGACATTGAAGAGGACCCTGAGTTAATGAGATTCTGTCTGACAGGATTCTCCGGGGGGGGGGGGGGGCTACTGAGAGACTGCGGAGGTCCGCGAACCATGGCCATCTGGGCCAATAAGGCGCTACTAGAAGTAATTCCGCTCTCTCGTCTAGTAACTTCTGGATGACTTTGGGAACCAGTGGAAGTGGAGGGAAGGCATACAGGAGCCCCGGGGGCCAACGACAGTGGAGCGAGTTGTAATTCTCCGCCCCTTGGGATGGGCACATGGAAAAAAGTCTTGGGAGCTGAGTGTTGAGAGGGGAAGCAAATAGGTCTACCACCGGCTGACCAAATGACCGTGTCGCTTCTTGGAACAGGGATGGGTGAAGGCACCACTCCGACTGATCTATGGTGGCCCTGCTTAGCCAGTCTGCCTGTGTATTCGACAGACCCGAAATGTGTTCTGCTTTGATGGAAAGTATGTTGTTCTCCGCCCAGTGACAGAGGCGCTCCGCTTCCCACATTAGCTGCTTCGATTGTGTGCCCCCCTGCTTGTTTATGTGAGCTTTGGCTGTTACATTGTCTGTCAGTATCAGTATGTGTGCTGACCGCGTACTTGGGGGAAGAAATTCCGAAGGGCCAGGTGTACTGCGTGAAGTTCCAGCCAGTTTATACTGCATGACTGTTCTATGTCGGACCATCGGCCTTGGGTTGTGAGCGACTGTACGTGAGCTCCCCATCCGAACAGACTGGCATCTGTGGTGATGGTGAGCCTTTGTGGTTCCTTGAAGAGACAGCCTCTGTTGATAACCGGTTTGGACCACCAGAGGAGAGACTTGAGAACCTTGGGCGGGACCCTGACTTTGTGTTTGGAGTTGCTTCGGCCGGATCGCTGGTACGGTAGCAGGAACCACTGGAGGGATCTAGTGTGAAGGTGAGCCCAAGGAATAATAGAAATACATGAGAGCATTTTGCCCAACAATTTGGATAAGTCCACCAGGGACACCCTCTTAAGCGTCCTGATTTCCTTAACCAATTTTTGAATGCTATTTAGTCTATCTGGTGACAGATAAACATTGCCTTCCACTGTATCTATGACCGCCCCTAAATGAATTATCCGAGTCGATGGTGTTAATTGACTCTTCTTCCAATTTATTAAGAAGCCATGCTCTTGTAGGGACAGTAATGTGTTCTGAGTGTCTATGACTGACTGATAGGCGGAAGGAGATAAAATCAAAATATCATCAAGATAACACTGGAGGCGTACCGGGATGTTCCTGAGGTGGGCAGCTAGTGCTGCGAGGACCTTGATGAAGGTCCTGGGGGCAGAGGCCAATCCAAATGGAAGGGCCACATATTCAAAGTGGTGGTTATTGTAGCAAAATCTCAGAAACCTATAATGGGAGGGCCGAATAGCAATGTGCAGGTACGCCTCCGTCAAGTCTATGGACGTGAGTACGTCCCCTTTCCTGATGCCCTGCAATATTGATTGGAAGGGTATGCATTTTAAATTTGCGATATACTAAGAAACGGTTGAGACGTTTCAAATCTAGTATCGCTCTCCACCCCCCTGAATTTTTTGGCACAACGAAAAGATGTGAATAAAAACCCTGCCCTTGTTGGCTGGTTGCTACTGGTTGGATGGATATCCAGTAGGTGTTGGATAGCGGAATCCATGAGATTACACTTGACCAAGTCCCTGGAAGGAGGGTATGACATGAAGGAATTTGGGGGAGTGGATCTAAACTCCAGCGCAAGTCCAAATCTAACCCTATCTCTGACCCAGGCATCAGAGGTAGAGGAGTCCCATTGGTCAGCGAATAACTTAAGACAACCGCCAATGGGAATTGGGTCCCGGGAGTTATCTTGGTTGCCTGAAGGACCTGTTCCCTGTTCCCTGAAAGGATCTTTTGGATTGACCACCCCTTCTACTTCTATCCACTGAGTTGGACCTATCTGGTTGTTGTCCTGGTCTAACTGCTGGGGATCTCTCGTATCTGGAAGAGAAGGATCCCTGATAGAAAGATCGAGAGGATCCCCTCCGAAAGGACTGGGGGCTTCTGAAATCTGACTTCCGAAAAAGGGAAGGGAGAATTTTCTTCTTGTTGCGTGTTTCAATTAGTAGTGGATCCAGGGAAGGACCAAACAATCTATCTCCCGCAATGGGGGATGATGCCAGCTTGGATTTGTGTTTGAAGTCGGCTTGCCAGTGTCTTAACCATAGCAAGCGACGCGCTGTGATATGCGAGGTAATGGCCCTTGCTGAAAATTTGATTGCGTGATAGGTAGCATCGGCAGAGAATTCAGCAGCTGCCGTAAGTTTGGCAATGTCTTGGGGTGCCCTGATGTTAGAAGAAGGAACATGTTGTTTAAAAAGACGAAGCCATCTAAGAGACGACCGTGTGAAGAAGGAGGCGGCCGTGGCTGATCTGATTGCCCACGCATCAGACTGATGAGCTCGGCGTAGGGCTAGCTCGACCCGTTTTTCCTCCGGCTTTAAGGCCTCCAGTGCCTCACTGGGAATAGAGGGGGACGCTAAAGCCACTATGGGCTCATCTACCTCGGGAGTCCCCAGTAACTTTGCAAAATCAGGGTCCAAGTTGAAGAATTTCCTGTCATGTCAAGTTGGGGAGGTGTATACTGCTGCAGAAACCCACTGCTTCTGCACCAGGTCCGAAAATATGGGTGGGACTGGAATTACCTCTGCTTCAACTACCAGTTGGTTGAAGATCATGTCCTCTGGTCCCTCCTCTGAAGGGTCAGGTGTGTCAGAAGGTTTTGGCTTGTTTAGGCCTGCAATGTTCTTTGCCTTAAACAAGAGAGATTTGAAAAGCTGTGACCAAAATAAGCTTGTAAAAGCAGGCTGGTCAGGAATAAGACCTTCATCCTCAGACATTTCCCCTTCTAAGAGGTCTGCCTCTGACAGGGGCTCGCTATCGTGAATTGATCCCACTTCAGACTTGGCCATTTGAAAGATTTGATCTACTTTCTCCTCCTCCTCCTCCGGCTCTTGGAGAGGGGTCTCCCCCTGTAAGTGTACCTGGGACTGGTGTTGTTCCGACCTGGTCTGTGTTCCGACCTGTCACTGTGACCTCAGTGGTTGGGGCTCTTGGTCAGTAGCTATAGGGTAAGGTCTGGACATTACTGCATGTTGAAGCCCCGCTGCAATCCCTTGGCGAATAGCCATCTCCATCCAGGCTTTCATCCTCTCTGGGACCTCCTCAATGAAGCTGTCACCCTGGCGAAAACCAGTGGCTATCGGAGTGAATGTGGCTTCAGGGGCCTGTCTGGTTGGTGTTCCAGACACTTGGGCCTGTTGTCCTTGTGGAGTTAAGCTGCACCTGGATGAAAGGGAGAGATCTAGAGGAGGAGGAGAATGTGAAGAAACTGACGGATTGGAAGAGGGGGCACCCTGAGATACAGCGTGGACCTCTCAAGAATGCCTGTCTATTTGCTTTTGTAAGGCCTTATGGCGCCTTAAGGCATCCCTTTCTGAGGCTTTAGAATTTCCACTGTGTTTAGATTTGGCTTTTGCCTTCAAGCAAGGTGCCTGAGAGGTGCTACCATCTGCCATTTTGATTAAAATTAGAATAATAGTAGTTGAATATAATCTGTATACAAGGCAGTTGGCATGCCCAGGGTCCAATCTGAATCAAAAATGGTTGCCCTGATAAAGTTCTTATTGCCCCCTTTTATTTATTCTTTTTATTTTACTGGTGTCCATATACATATAATAAGTCATATCTCAGTAATAATATTTTATTGAAATTAAAATATCATACTGTTAAGTAGTTTGTTACCATGAGTGATTATTATGATTGTAATAATTATTATAACATTATCGCTATAATTGCTTTGTAATTGCTCCTATGAATAGTGATATATGTATATTCCAATATTAATAATAGAACAACCAATATTAATGAGTAGTCCAATTAGCCAAATAGCGAACACCTAAGGCCCAGATTGATGATTGTAAGGGTCTTCAGCAGCTTCCCTGCACAGGCGGACACTGGCCTAGGTGCTTGCTGCTGTGCCACTGAGAATAAGGCTGTGAGGGTTTAGCCAACAATTTTTAAAAAGCAAATTAATTATCCTCAAGTGCAGGTGGCCAAAACAAAGGTAAGACAGCTCTCAGAATCTTGAAGGGATTCTGTTGCTTTGAGCAGAAAATACCTCACCCAGCTCACGGAAGATAAATAGGGCGCACAGCCACGAGATGGTACTCAATATGGCCTCCAACAGTTAAAGTCTTTTTGCGCGCTTCTCAGCAGCAGCTTCTTGCCTTGCAAACCAAGCCAGAGCTCAAACGAAGCCTGAGCTCTCAAATAACAGAACGCCGGAGAAGAAAAGGGAATTAATCCTAATTAACCTCCCCACTGAAGAAATGGCGTTTGGGGCAGTGGGGTAAGGGTGATACGACTTTTTAAAATGAATATCAAGCCTCTAGAAAGCAAACGGAATAAAGACACAACAGCAATCAAACTGGCAGAGGTAAGAAAATTTTGGCTGTGGGGAGGTGGAGCAGAGCAGCTCCAAAAGCCTCCCACCACTTTTTTTTTTTTTTTTGGGGGGGGGGGGGGGCACGCGAACAGCGTTTCCCTTAAGCCGGGCTCTCGGACTGATAAGGATTGAAGGCTAAAGACAAAGGAAAAAACCAAAGGAAAACCGAATTGCAATCAAACCTGCTAATATTCCTGTTTCAGTCAAGGAAGTATCCAAAGCATTGCCTGTCTTGCACGAGGCTGAGCAAAAAAACTGAGGAACGCTGAGGAGTCACGTGGTGGAGGAAGAACGTTCCACAAATCAAGCTCAGCCTGTGAATGTGGAGACTAAGCACCTCCCACTACTGGATGCTCTGAGCAGCTCATAGGAGAAGCACGGGTATCCAGCTAATGGCAATATATAGTTGATTGCCTCAGAATTCCATCACTTCTTTCACTTGTATCTGCAGGTTTCTGCTCAAGTTGCTTTAAATCCAAACTTTTTAGAAACAGCAGTGCACCAGAGCACAATTTACTTTCTGGATAGTTGGAACTCCCTGCCCCAGATATTTGTCATCCAAATCAGTTGGTCTTCAACTCCCATAATGATCTGTCCATTGGACATACTAGCTGGGCATTATTGAAGTTGATGTCCAACAAGACATATTAGGTTAGGGTATTAGGTTAGGGAAGACTATTTTGCATTTTCACAGTTGTTAAAATAAACAGTTAAGAGAAGAATTGAATTCTCTTTCCATGCATTATATCACACTTACACAAGGCCATGAACATACTATGAAATCTCTGCTTCAGTTCTGAATGTCCAAATTCTGCACTGAGGTAATAATTTAAAACATAAATTTAAAACATATTGTTTTAAAACATAAAACAATAATTTAAAACAGTCAGAATGTAAATTGACCTTAACACACACACACACACACACACACACACACACACACACACACACACTTTCTCACATTCATAAACACTCTGCTGATATACTGTATTTCAAAACAATGGTGAGCTGATTGGACTAATAAAAAAATAAAAAAGCCCTCACTTCAACAACAAATGTGTCAATGATGTTGAGCTGGGGCAGAAACCAATGCTCCACTTCTTCTTCAGTCATCATTGGAGACAAATGGAATTGTTTCAAATATTCTGCCAGAAGTTTGTGCACAGCAGGGATATCTTTGCGCTCCATTTGCCGTAGTCCTAGTGTCTTAGTAGTCTGGAAAGAGATACAATTCACTCATTTAGAAACACTCTCTATAGTAACTTTGGTTGAGGATGAAGGGAAGTGTTCCTGTCCGTTTTTCAAGCTATATTTGAAAGAATCTCAATGAAAAACTATTCCTTAATGCACCAGCTTTGCATGCAAACAATCGGTCCCTGACAACTCTATAAAAATAGTATGCTCTCTGTCAAGGTGGCAACACTAAATTAGAAGAACTGAATTCACGGATATTGTAAATTAACATGGGACTGCTCTTACAATATCCTGATTTTAGAAGCAAAGAAGAAGGTCAAAGAACATTTAAATCTAAATACCTTGCTAAGATGGGAGTTAAGTTGCACAATTCACACCGTTGTGCAATCATTAGCATCCAAAGCTAATGATCCAGAAAAATATAAAAAATCCCCCCCATTCCAAACTATTAGATGTAATATGGTGAAAAAAAAAATCTAAAAATGACCGGTCTTAGTATGAGAGGGAACAACTTTCACATCATTCCTTACACAATTTCTTGTTCTGCATTGTCAAAATATCTGACAGCCATTTTCTTCATGAACTAGAAGCAAATTTTCTGGAATAGAAGAGAGCTCCAAGGAAGTACTAATGCTTATGCTTCTATAAACATCAGACTTTCTAGCACAGAATATTTCATCCAGACTTGAACTAAACAGTAATATTTGAGAAGATTCTGCAGTGCACTGGGAGTAACCAAAATTATCTAAACACATCTGATGGTAATGTGAAGAACTACTTCCTCATAGAAGAGGATGAATAAAATGGGAAAAACAATGAATAATGCTTTATTCAAAAATACATCAGTTACTGTTTCCCATGGGGTAACTGCCAGAATCCTAACATTATAGACCAGTGGTGGCAAACCTATGGCACGCGTGCCACAGATGGCACACAAAGCCCTCTCTTTGGGCATGTGCGTCATTGCCTCAGCTCAGCTCTGCTGTGCATGCGTGCATGCCTCCCACCAGTCAGCTGGCAGGAGGCAATAATTTGCTCTGCTGCACTTTGGGAATGTTTTTTTAGATAATTTCTGGAACTGCTAAAGAAGTGGAATGCAGAACGTAGCAAAGCAAAGCACAAACACAAGCCTATTCTAACTTGAAATTCATGAAGACAAAATCTTTTTCGGCACTGAAAGTTGCAGCTTAAATATAACTCATGAAATATTCCCCTTCCCATTAGATTTGATTGTTGTTTTTTTTAAATCCTAAGTGACACTCTCAGACACTAAATTTGGAGAACAGATGAAAGGTGGGTCAGCAAAACTGAACATTTCTTGAGCTTCTGTTATAAAAAGAACTCTTTAAGGAACTCTTTAATCCCTGTCCATAATCACACACCTCGGGAAGCCGATAAAGCTTCATGGTGCGTTGCATAGTCATGTTTCTACTGAGGTGGGAAAATTTGACTTCAATCAGCTTGCGTGGATTCAGTGACCGATGCCAATACCTATTTTAAAAAAAAAAGCAATATCCCAGGTTACTTATTCCATTCATATGGTGTTGTTCTTTAAAGGGGTGTGTATGACTATCCTGAAACCTATCAACAAGGCTTAGCTTAGTATTAGAACTATATTTTACATTCAAAAGGTATATTTTTTTTTCAACCACTTCCAAGAACAATGAGCAGCTGTCAATCTAAAACATGTTTCCTTCCAGCATCTCATATTTTTCATATTCCCAGTCACTCAGGATTTTAAAAGTGAAACTACTTTCTGAGCAATAGTGATACTTCTAGCATTTATCTGGACCCATCCACTGCAAAATTTACAGTATCAGAAAACTTGATACCTCCCTTCTCTCTTCCTTGTAATGAATTTGTCGGTCCATATTGGCAGAAAAATGGAAAAATTAAGTCTGAACCTCTAATTTTTATTTTTTAAAAAATATTTACTTCTATTATCCCACCTGTATTACTTTTACAAATTATGCAAGGCACCAAACATCCAATACACCTTCCTTCACCTAGTTTTTCCACAAGAACCTTGTGAGGTGATCTGGGCTGAGAGTGACTAGCCCAAAGTCACCCAGATGGCTTTCATGGCTAAGGCGGGAGTCGAATTCACATCTCTTTTCTATTAGCTTTCTAGCTAATGTTTCAATCACCAGACCAAACTGACTCTATGCTCATGTCTAACTCACTGAGACAGATGCAAAATTTATGTTTAATTTTGCAAAGTAATTTTTACTTCTCACCCCCATTAACTTGTGAGCTATTGAGAATGATTGGCTTAAATACTGGCCTTACTGTTTCCAAATACACACTGCTTTATTGTCAAGCTAACTAGTTAATCAGCCAGGCCAAGAACCTCCATGTTCTACTTCAGTAACTTATGCCTAAAGAAAATGTTCCGTGATTCCTGTTTTTTGCAGTATGTAAGGAGTTTTCAGCTCAAAAGTGTCTTCTCTGCTCAATAATTCCCTTTTCTGGTTTGAGGACTAATTTTCTTTTCTTTTTTAAAGTAATGGGTGTATCTAAGAGATGAGATTTTAAGCAACAAAAATAGAAACATGGAGGGAAGTACAGTAGAAAAGGAAAGAAAACTTAGGAATTGATATCTACCTGCATGTCCCAACAGGCTTTGGTAGAACCACACCAGCTGTGTACACTGCCTGAAAAATCCCTTCCAAGTGGACTCGTCGGGTGATTTCCCGGATCAGAACAGGTGCCACTCTCTTGGAACGCAGTTTCTTGTGCACACAAAGGAAGTTTATTTCTACCATCTTCTTTTCCCTTCAATGGAAGAGGAGAAACCATTACTCGCTACTGTTTCTTACAATTTGGAAAGCAAACTGGAGGAATGTAAAAAAGATGTATTTTTGTATTTGCTAAGGCTACAACTTTTTCTCCTCTCCATCTAAGAACCTAAGATATGCTGTCTCACTCTGCAACATAGAGTTACATTCTCTAGTTCAGGATGTTTACATCACCATACATTTATATGATTTTTTTAAGTGGAAGGACTCAAACCTTCTACAAAGTCTTGCTTATTTATTCCACATAGATACTTGTAACAAAAAGCTGAAAATCATTCCATAAATGCACAGCGCTCTTAATTTGAAAGAATGCAATGTGAGTTTATTTTTTTGTTCAATTCTAAGCTCCATTTAACTCTCATCAAGGAAGAAAAGAAAGGAGGGAGGCAGTTGGGGAATGGCAGCTCTTTGGGGATAAACAGAGAAGTGTGACTTAACTTACGTTTCATATATGTGGATAGCAGCTGGAATAGCACTGATGAAGCCAACCAATTTCTTGCTTGATATCACCCTGACACCACAATGCCATTGGGGAAGCCAGCCCGGAGGACGCAAAGCCCTGGAGAAAATCCACAATATTATAAAATAAAATATTTTTGATCCAAGAACCTGCAGTATGTCACCATTTAACACAAGGCATTTACAGTGGCCAGAGGATGGAGCCATGTATGCCAGCAATAGGGAGACAAAGGAAATTTTATGAGTGTGAATCTCATAGGAAAGAGAATATTAGGCATTTAATGCCTAATGCCTAAATATTAGGCAATTAATAACACATTACAAACTTCCCTGTCAACAAATTGTTTCACCTGCTTTTCATTCATAAGGATTCCCTGCATGAATTAAAAGCAAGTCTATAAAAGAAACTATGGGCTAAAATTGCATGGCACTTGCAAAAGACAAATAGGAGACTACTTTTTCTTCCTGGGAAACCGACTCAGTTTCCAAAGTGATGACAGGTAGGGCAGCCTCTTGCTCAAGGGCCCAACATGAAAGCCAAAGAGGCTAGTAAAAGAAAGATGGAAGAGTCACCCTTGCTTTTCTAGTCCATTGCAGCAGAGAAAAGAACTTTTCTTCCTTCATAGCCAATAATAAAATTGAGTGAAATGGAACAAGAAGAACAAACTGTTTACTCCTTCACCAATCCATTCACTTGGTTGGAGAAAATCCCAAATTACTGAATGCCAAGGCTGCCAGATAAGAGAACAAATGCAGTACTAACACATGGTCTTATTCCAATAGCCATTTTGATTCAACCCTAGCTAATATATCCATAGTAGGTATGTTAAAAAACAAATCACAGACCCCAAGAAAGCTGCCAATATGGGATTACTCTGTCTGAAAGAGGTATCTTTTTGAATAATACAGAAAGCTTACATTTACTTTTGGGGTTTTTTTCTGACTAGCTCTAATTTATGTGAACTAACAATAATAAGCTTAGGCTGTCCCTGTCTAAAGAAGAACCACCTTATTGGCACTTAAACCTTAAAATGTCTTTTCCCACCAATTCAATTTAAATGAACGTAGAAGGGAAATCTATTCTATCTGTTAATACATTAATATGAGCAGTTCTTCTTAGTGGGCCCTTTTGTCACAAAGAAGAAGGAAACTACTGACTTGTTAAATGTTTACCTGAAAGAAACACAGCCCCTCATTCACTGTATGCAAGGACCCCCAAAGCAGGACCCCATCATAGTTTTAAGATCTTTATTTGAAATACTATGAATTGTTTGTTCCTTATTTTTCTAATGTTTTCAAGTTCTGCATGTTTAGCACACTGAACTAAATTACTATGCCAAAAGCAGCATTTCAGCCTGTGAAACTGTAAGTGCAGAACTGCCTCCTATTTACTAATTATTCAGGAAGATAAAAATAGATTTGCCTAATGCAGATAAGAAAGATCTCCTGCGAAAGGGGCTTTCAGTGTTTTGACAAAAAAGATTTTAGAGAGTAGGTAACATGTCAAGATGAACATAATGAATCTACTCCCCAGCACTTGGAGAAAACCTCTGTGTTATATTTGTTAAAAGGAAATAGTTTGTCTTTATTATCTTCTGTACAAGAAGAAAGAAAAATGGACAGACACCTCTGAGATATTCAGGAAAAACTATAACTCACCACAGGAGAAATTCAGGGGAATAATCAAACCTAAACATGTTGTCATCATCTTCCACATAGTTTTCATTCAGGAGAGTATACAGTTCCTTCAGCTAAAGAAAGTAAAAAGGAGAAGCATAATCTGCTTAAGGAAGCAAAGCTTTCTCTATTAAGAGAAAACAGGGTACCTGCTGATTATTAGAGATTCACTGTGGGGAAAACAACCAACACACTATGGCAGAGGTAGAAATGGCTATGAGAAAAATTTGCTTCTGTCAGGATGCTTCTGGATTTTAGCAAATAACTTTAATCCAATTCTACTGAAGCAATAAAACCTATGAATTTACAGCACAGTTTGTGCATAAAATTTTAAACCAGTCCTGAAAGAACCAGTTTTTAAACTATAAAAGTGTAAATCAACATTGGCTCTAGGATAAGGAGGTATTTCATATTCTCTACATATGAGGTTCTGAGTTAAACTGTGTACAAATGAGTAGAGTAAGAAGAGAAACCCAGAGATATACAGCAGAATCAAGCGCGCAAGCCACGCTAAACACTACAAAATGAAACTGCAAAACAATTCTGCAAAAGATGCTGTCACAAAATCTACAAAAGAAACTTTTTCGAAAGATTTCTGAATGTGGCTGGGAAAGAGAACAGGAAGTATAGTTGAAAAAAACAAAGAAGAGGGCAGGTGCAAAAGTAGCTGTATCAATCACTTATGTCTAACGCAGACAAGAAGAAAAAGGAATATAGGATCATTAATAAAATGCTTGAGAATTCATTTAAAAAAAACAGGACTCTAAAGCTTATGCTAGAGAAAGTGATGAAAAACATCATAATAGCAGAAAGAGGGGTGAGGGGAGGCGGTTGTTTTAAAAAGAAATTTGATGGATGGTTATTTCTGCCTCATCCCTACTCACCACACCTCGATCCCCCAAGTCCAGGGCATCCCACATAAAGCCCTGAGGCAAAGTATAGGGCTCCTGACGGATGTTGTCCTTGTCTGGTTCAACAGGTCCATGAGTGTTTACTACCTCACCTGAGAGAAGGGAAACAAGAATGAAAGCAAGTTGTCTCTATACATGAGAATTCACTCTCCAAGAAACATTCGTAGTCTTGCCTAGTCAGTCTTTATGTCTAAACTCACAAACTACTTTATTACCTTTTGTTTGGGCAGCTCCAATCATCCATGCTTCTGATTCCTATGACACTATAGCTACAAGACAGCCTTAGAAGGGAATATTTACACTCAAGGTTGAACAGCCTTGTCCCCACTAGCTCACATGTTATTCCTGTTTTCAGTCTACATCTGATCAGTTCCTGGCCTTGGATCAGTATTGCTTCAAATTTGAGTCTTCTTCTGTCTCTCAATGTTGCATGAAAGGCATGAATGTACAGGTAGTCCTTCATTCATGACATTTGGGACCGGATTTCTTTTCATTAAACTGTTAATAGTAGTTAAGTCAAGATACCCATGTTTTACAACATTTTTTGTAGTGGTCATTAAATGAATCACCATGGTTGTTAAGCAAATGCCACAATCATTAGTATAATCCCATTCTTCTGAACAGGCATTTTTTGCCAAAAACCTGCAAAAAATGTTGCCAATGATGGTCATCTGACTGCATAACACTGCAACTGATCATAAAGGTGAGGCAGCTCCCAAGCAGTCATGTGCAGTCATGGGACGGTGAGGGGATATATGTATATGGTATATTTTACAATAGCCAAAAGTACTTGATGGGCCATAAAGCACCCATTTCAGGCCAACTGTAATTTTCAATAATCATTAAGTGACCAGTCATAACTCAAGAGTTATGTGTCCAGTTTGCACATGCTTTATTTTCCTTAAAACAGAAAGAAGGGAAAAAGAAAAAGACCCTCTTTTCATATCTACCTAACTTGGGCACAGGCTGTGTATCCCAGAACTGATAGCTGCGTTTAGTGGCTTCTTCCATGGTCTTAGCAGGCCCTTGTCCTACAGAAAAGAGCTCAATGGCTTTTTGAATCTCCTGCATCCTTTCTGCTGGCAATGAATTCACCTGTATATGAACCAAATGTAAAAAAATTAATAGACTGACCAGCCTTCATTATTTGTCCTTTGAGAAAAGTTAAACGGTTCTCTTTTTTGAGGGAGAGATATCCTGCCTTTCTCCTCTAAAGACTACATAAAATGCATGTTTTCCCTTTACACCTCTACCTATCTCGAACAAGAGTAAGAAATGTTGCATAGTCAATCACACGATCCCCCAAGGAACCCCCTCCCACCAAAGAAAGAGTTGCTAATTTATATAGCTGTTGGTAGTTAGGCCATGACCAGAGACAGATTAGGATAACTGCAACTGAAAGAAACAAGCAGCTTCAACTTGGTTTCTTAGCTCTTCTAGTTGCACATCACAAAGTAAATAAGATAAGCATTAAGCTCCAGTATAAGCATATGTAGGTATGAAGGTTTGGAAGAATTCAACATAGTAATCTAACAAAAAAGTAATTTTACCTTTGCAGGTTGATCTTGGACCAAATCAAATTGCTCCCCTTTTTCTTTCTTCCGTTTCTGCTTTTTTTTCTTCTTTTTACACACACTTTCATCTGTTGAGCTGAAAAACAAAGGAAACATAAGAAACAAACCTAAGATATTCACTGCTAACAACAGGATTTTGAGACTACAGGAGGAAAGGAGAAGATTAAAGAGTTCCTTCTTTTAGGTTGTTCACCACACATTTTTGGGTAGTCTCAAGATGCTCAGAGAAACTATTGCTAGGAATTAAACCATGATGGTATCATATTTTCCTCCCAGATATTATCCTAGCATCTTTTCAAACACAGGATCAGAATTAGAGAGAAACATTTAGTCACCAAATCCTAAATTAATTCCTTGCATGAATCCAAATTGCAGCATTCAAAACACACAGCTGGTTAGCCTCTGTGAATGACAGCACAACCTTTTCTGACTAACTGCTTCTATTGTAAAGCTGTTCCTATTGATAGAGACACTTTCCTAATACTTAGAAAGAATAAAAATTCCAGTTAATTCTCTGACCATTCTTCCTGCCCTTTCCTTAGCATGTTTCGGTTTGTCTGAATCCTGTGATTTGCTAAAGTATCCCTGTGAGAGAAATGGTGGCTCATATGTCTGATAAATAAATAAATATAAGGCTATTGAGAATAAAATTCTCAAAAGAGAGTTCAGTCAATGTGGAATAATGTGGAAGTATTAATTCTGTGATTAGTATTCTAGACATTTAAATTAAGTATATTAACTATACTAACCTAGAGGTGCACACTGCAACTGTTCCATGCTATATCAAACACTGCACAGATACTATCACTGTGGATAAACATGTAAGGATCTATCCCAATCAGAAACCCTGGATGACCAAGGAAGTCCGGCACCTCTTGCATGACAGGACCAAGGGCTTTAGGTCCGGTGATGGGGCAATATACAGTGTTGCCAGAGCTAATCTGAAGAAAGGTATTTGGAAGGCCAAGACTGATTATAAGAGGAAGATTGAGGATAATTTTTATAGCAATAACATGAGGCAGGTGTGGTGAGGGATTCAACAAATTACAAACCATCAACTGACCAATGTCACCCCTGCTGGGGGGGATGCTTCATTGGCAGAGGAACTGAATCATTTCTTTGCTCATTTGAAGTGGAGACATCAGAGACAGATAAAATACAACCACCAGCCAATTGTAGCCCCCACCTCATTGTGGAGGAACAGATCAGACATCCAGCCCTTGCTTATCAATGGAGACCAAGTGGAGCAAGTGGCCAGTTTTAAGTTTTTGGGTGTCACCCTAAAAGAGGACCTGACCTGGGATGCTCTGGTCAAAAGGCCCAGCAGAGATTGTACTAGCTGAGACTTCTCAGAAAACAACAACTGAATGAAAAACTGCTAGTGACCTTCTACCACTGCACTATAGAGAGAATTTTAACATACTGCACCTCTGTATGGTTTGCCAATTGTACAGTGGCAGATTGGAAAAGCAATCCAGAGGGTTAATGTCATTGCCCAGAAGATCATTGGTTGCCCTCTCAACTCTTTGGAAGAGCTTTATAGCTCCCACTGCCTTAAGAAAGTTCAAAACATTCTCAAAGAACCATCTCATTCTGGGAACCCTTTTTTTTTAAACTATTACCATCTGCCACACAGCACAGAATAATAAAAAGAAGGACAAATGGGCTGAAAAACAGCTTCTGTTCCAGGGCAGTAGCTCTTTTGAATTCTGCTATATAGTGCAGCGTTGGTGCGGTGTTGGTGGTTTTCTGTTCAATGTGTGAAGGGTGAAGGATATGTGTTTGTGTTTATTTTCATGGTCATGATGTGCACTGAAGATGATGTTTGATTTTGTTGTATGAGGTGCAATGACAATAAACTAAATTAAAATTGCATTTGCATTTTGCAACCATTTTATAATGTTGACTCATACTCAGTTTGCAATCAACTATTCTAATATCTTCATTAATTCTCTTGCCAAGCCAACTCCCTCATTCCTATCATGCTTATGTATTTTATTTCTGATTCCTAAGTAAATACTTTGCTGTTTTCAGTTCTTTCTTCTAATTTATTATTATTTTTTTCTAAATATAGATATCCCACCCAAATTTAGTTCATTTGCAAATCCTAGCAACATTCCCTCTGCTCCTCATATAAACCTCAAGAGGGACTTCCGGTTTGCAAGACTTCGGTGGCGGCTGGAATCCGCAATCGTGCACAGTTCCTGCTTCGCTCGCCACTGGAGTACTCCCAATCCAGCTGGATTTGGGGGCTATAGTTATCCCATAGAGGTAACTGAAGATAGGGGAGACTCAGCAGGGGTCTAGGGGAATCGTAACCCCCCCTCCTCAGCTGGCTTAACTCCCTTTTCCGAAAGTGGTGGAATGGCGGTCAGTAATGGCTGCCACAAAGAAGCTTTCAGCTGGATAAGAATGTGCAGTAGGGAGCTGAGAAAGTGAAAGTTTTTGGCCAACCGGGATGACAAGTAATATTTAAATACCTTGGAATTTAAGTTTTATTAAAGATACAACGTTCCCGTTGTAAGAAGCGGCAAATGAAAGTAAAAAGAGAAAGTTTGTTTTTTCTCACTCTCCTTCCTTACGGTGATAGCAAATGAATGGAGAAATCGGAAAAACCCATTTTGGCATCACAGGTAATTAAATTGAAAATTGAAGTTTAGGGGACAATAAAGATTTCTGAGCATTGAAAAAAAAACTTTTTTTTGCTATAAGTGGGAAGGGAGAGGAAAAGAACTAACATTAAGATTTTCTTGGAGGAGGCTGCTTGGAATTTATAAGATTAGAGCGAAATTGTAACAAAACTTCTAAAAGATGTATTTCAACTGGAGCTTTATAATTGAACTATAACCCCAGGAAGAGAAAATATAAAAAGAAGAAAGTGCTAAATGGAACAGACTGTGTGCATTTGGATTGCTTGGTGACTTTGAGACTTTTGGAAATTATTATTTGAAAGACTAAAAATATTTGGGTTGCTTAAAAAAACTTTCTACAATGGCACTACTTGTTGATGAACTGAAAATTGAATTTAAAAAGCTAAAAGAAGAGGATCAAGAAGGGAAGAGCTCTTCTGGATCTGTTTTCCATTTTTTAGAAATGGCAATTTATACCTACCAGAAACTACAAGAACAAGAAGATTGGGATGAAGAAGAAGCCATCTTTAATGAACAAACAATTTTTGCTGGGGAAGAAAAGGGAAAGAGGGGAAAGAGAATGGAGAATTCAAGACTTAAAAAAACAACCAAAAAAGGGAAAAATAAGATGAAAAATCGATATAATGCTAGAAAGCAACAGAAGAGAGAAACACAGAAGAAGGTGGAGATCAAGAGACAAGGGGGTAAAAAGACAGGACTGGAGAAGAAAGGAAAGGAAAAAGGGAAGAGAAGTTACAAAGGTTTAAAACAAGATGTAAAGAAACAAGATCTATTCAGAGATAGTGGGTAAAAATATGATTAAAAAAGAGATTCTGCAAAGTACATAAGATTGTATTGTTGTATTTATATTTGAAATAATGTTAGAAAATTGGATTTAATAATAGAGCTTAATTTGCTATGGATAATTGTTTTAATTATATTATAAACTTATTATTCTTTTTATTTTATAATATAGTAAGAAGTTTCAGAATACACTAAGCAGAACCAGAATGAAAAGTATATTTTATTTTAAGTGTTAAATATAGGGGAAAGATTTAAAGATGTTATACTTTAATCTTTACAGGAGAAATTTAATGAGAAAAGATAATAGAAAACTGAAATAGAACAGACAAAAGATATCCTAGGAGACAAGGGGGTGAAGGCAGGATTGGAGAGGAAAAGAAGGGACAAAGGGAAGGGACAAAGGGATTTTATAATATAGTAAGTAACTTCAGAATGCACTAAGTAGAATCAGAGTGAAAAATATGTATTATTCTAAGTGTTAAATTTAGGGGAAAGATTTAAAGGCATCATAGTTCAATCAGCGATTACAGGAGAAATGTTGTGTTAATGAGAAAAGATAATAGAAAATTGAAATAGAACACACAAAAGAAATATGTATAATGATTTAAATTGAGATGAAATAAATAAAATAGAATTAAGAGAGTGAAAAGAGGGGAGAAGCTATATAGAAAATGTAGAATGGTAAATAAGATATGAAATTGGATAAAAAGTGAGCATGAAATTTTGAATTTATGTCTGTATAAAAAGATGTAACCCAGGACGAAGCTGCTTTCCAAAAGGAAGTTTTATGTTTTGATGTTTTGTGTTTTGTTTGTGCATGTTTGTTTATTGAAAACTAATAAAAATTTTGAAAAAAAAAAAAAAGAGTGAATCCCATGATTTGCTATTCTAGTTTGAAAATAACCTTAGGCAAGTATTCTCCTAAGGTTGTTAAGCTTATACATTCAATACATTCTTGCAATTGTCATATTATCCATAATATCCTTAACTGGCTTTCTAACATGCTAATGCAAATATTAACTGCATTTCAAATCAAAGTCAATTTCTATTGGTCTGAACAAACAGCCACAAAATGCTTCACGTTTATCCTGAAATTACCCATGTATGTATACCATACTACCATTCACAATCCTATCATTTCCATCTCTGGCTAATATGTGACATAGACATTGTGTTTATGGGGAAAAATAATCAATGTCTCATGAGCAGACTAGGGATAACCAAAGGAAAATGTTGGACAGGTTGCTTCTCCCATGAGGAAGGGGGAATTAATGGAATTAAGTTGCATGTTTATACAATTAATAAAATTTCCTTTGATGTGCACTAAAACTGTAATCTGTATTCCAGTTTTGTGAAGAAATAAACAAGATTGATCACAATATATATTTGAAATGTTTGCATGACTAATGTCACTTGCTTGGCTGTTACTCTGATGCAGCATTTTCCTTTCTTAATGGTACTACATTAATTTTTTGAGTCAGAAGCCATGGCAATAATGTAAAAAACTTCAAAATATAACAACTTATAATACAATTCTATACGATCAACACACTATTATTAATACTGAACTTAGCATTATTTTGCTTAGCATTAAGATAACAGACTCAACTATTTGGATAGTAACAATCTTAATTATTACATTAATAACAATATAGCATATAATTTATCAACATAATAAAATAATCTTTCACAGAGTGGCAATCCTTCTGTGCTATACTTTAAATAATATTTTGGTTGTCAAGGCAACATGGGACATTTTGGTGATGTGACATATATTCAGTGGCAAAATGAGGGGAGAGGGAGATAACGAAAAGAGTTTGAAGACATGACTTATAAAAGCTTTTGTTATCTTGACTTACAATTTTAAATTATGAATTATTAAGAATTGTTTTCCAAATATATGTTCTTCTGCAACACTCTAGAATAACAGTCATTGTAGACAAATATTACCATTGATCTTCTACTTCAGTTAATCTATCTCCAAGGGATTCCACTTTAAAATTGTTCTAACCATCTTTGATGAAACATTTGTCAGTTCTTTTGAATATTTCAAAAGAAATTTAAAAAAAAAATCTTACAAACGAGATTGCCTTGGCATTTTGCAAGGATATTTTTTTTAAAATTAAATGCTCAACATTGGAGAGAAGCACAATATCATGAACAGTCAAGTTCAGAAATTATTTTTCTAAACCAGAATTGGAACTGGCCCACAAAAATGTTTCAAATTGACTACAATTTTAATGGCTTCATTTATGTAGAATAAGTGATTGTTGTTGTTGTTTTGTTATTTTGAAATAATTAAGAGTTGAGAATCCTCATTGGAAATCACTTGGTATCAAACAATAGTACTCCATCCAATCCTTATCATTCTGGAATTCAGAATTGGCATAAGATACTGATTAGGCACCATGACTGCTGTGAAAACCTTCTTTGTAGCTGCACAAGGAGTTGCCAATCTGGTGTCTTCCAGTTGTTTTGGCCTATAATTTTCTAATCCATTAACATTGCTTATGCTAACATAACGGCAGTCTTTGAGGAACAAGTCATTTAATGACTGTTCAAAGTTACAACCAATTCCCCAAAAGCTACACGTGATCCCGTTTCAATTATGACACTTGCAGCCCTCTGTGAATATTTGCCCTTACAACCAACTGTAGAGATGCTGCAGCACGCCCATCTACCAATTTCTCCCCATTCTTTCTTACTGTGTCCCCACAGGCACTGGGCCTGCTTTACCATCCCACCGGATTTCACATACTCCTCCCCACTCCCAGTCACTGTTCACTTACCTTTGAAGATATCCAGTGCTCATAAAGTTGCCTGGAGAAGGCCAGTCCATTGTTGGGCCATGCTGGCTTTATGCTAACACAGTTAATGCTGCGTGATGAGAAGAAAATCACCAGGGTTTTCTTTCTTTTCTCAGCATTGATTGTGTTAGCGTAAAGTTAGCATAGCTAGGACTGGGGGAACTAACGCTAGCTATGAAAACTGGCATGATTTCTTCTTCTTCATTGTACCATGTGGCCTAGCAACAGAGCAGCCTCCCTCCTTATCCTGACCTCTGAGGATCTTTGAAATATAAGTGTGAGTGTGACAGAATGGACAGTAATGATGTCTATAGGGCAGTGGGGACCCGAAGGGGCTAGTAGGGGATCATGGGTTTCTCCAGGTGTGGGCCTTAGGAGGCCTTGTGAGGCCCACTGTAGGTGGATTTGTCCCTGCATTACACTTCCCAGGGTCTCTCTCTCAGTCCAGAGGCACCTCATGCTCCACTTAATGATCCATGCATTGATTTAACAGATGCACTAGGGAGAGCAGAGAAGGGGGATTATTAATGAAGCGATTCACCTCAGACTCCATTGCTGTCATTATCATGAGGACTACCTGTATTGTAGATTGAGACAGGTTGCTGGTTTTTTTAGAAATCTGCAATGTTGTTCATTCTTCAGGTAAATGAGCATTTTTATCACTATTAACTTCCACTATAAAAACATTAAGGTAGACTATCCAGAACTTCTCAAAATAGCTTGCTTCACTGGTGATTAAAATGTTCTTTCCAACAGAAATATAAATTGAATTTCTGGAAATTTAAAATCATTGCACCACATCACTCTCTAATAAATTGTCTGTTGAATCATACCCTCTCAAATGTAGAAGCTACCACAAATTCTACTTCACAAATATACATTTAATCAGCTACAATACTTTCAGCAAATAAACTTTCCTAAACCCAAAGGGATAGCAGAACAAGTCTGGGCAAAATATTATGGTGAGAAGGAATCTGCATGCTTTTGGTTGTATATCGTGGCGAAATCAAATGAAGAAAGAAAACTAAGCTATGATATAAAAATATAAAGGTTTGTAGCACAGATTAATCATAATTCCATAGAAAAGAATAAAACACATTTCATATAATTCACATAATGTCCTATTGTCAAAAATGTATAGTTTCTGTGGGTTTTTTCTTCTTTTTTATGCAACATCACCTACAAATATGGCAATCAATATACATAAAATGATACAGTAATCCAATTATGTCTTATTACTGCATAAACTCAATCACTGAACACAAAAGTGGTGTTTAAATAGAGAATTAAAAAACACAGTTAAGCTGAATACAACTGAAGAAAATAAAGAAATGCAACTGCAGTGTTGTGTCAGTGTAGTGTTCTAGATCATGGTTCCCAACTTTTCAGGTTCCGTAGACCAACAATGGCCAGAGGGGAAGGGGGAGAAGGATTTCACACATGCAACCAAATCCCGCACATGTGTAAACAAAGCTTTGTGCACTTGCTTGCCAATTGTGTATCCCAGTTCCCAATGGGCCACACACTGGACCAGAGTTTGGGGACTTTTGTTCTAGATGAAAAAGATGAAGCAAAGGCAGCCCTAAACCAAAAAAATAGTGCTTTTTAAAACTATTTACTCATAAAATAAGTACACCATGTGCCATGTGCTGAGACCAAAACCAAGCAAGATATCCCGCTGGGTATACAAATGACTCCAAATGATTTAAATCACACAAAATAGAGGAAAAAAACATAACACAGTGCAACCCAGGGTTCTCTGAACAATACAACAAATGAAAATGACTTCTAAACCCGCATAGAAAGCATTTTTAATCTTATGTCTAGCACACAGAAAACAGTATAAGGCCCAGAAAATGAGCTGTTTATCATTTCTCAATGGACTGAGGTAAACAAGTTTTCTTTAGACTACAATTTAAAATATAGGAACTATTATATGCTGCTCAGTCACTTTTGAAACTGGCAGCTATATAAATCTTGTATGGCAGTTGAGTGGCTCAGCGGTTAAAGATGCTGAGTTTGTCAGCTAGAAAGCTGACAGCCCAAGTTTGAGACTCAAGTGCCATGTGATGGGATGAGCTGCGATTACTTGCCCCAGTCCAGCCAGCCATGGCAGTTAGAAAGCATGCAAATGCATATACCACTTCGGTGGGAAGGTAACAGCATTCTATGCACCTTGGTGTATAATCATGCTGGTCACATGACCATGGAAATGTCTTCCGACAATATTGGCTCCTAAGTTGATAAACAGAGATGAACACTAAAGTCAGATATAACTGGATGGGGAAATATTTACAAATTTGACAAATTATAAACATTTCCATAAAATATTGTTTTGTGTACATAATGAAGATACACACTCTTTTTACTCATTAATAATGTTCACTAGTTCTTAATATATTAATACTTTATTATTCCTCCCTTAATGGTTGACCTTTTTAGGGACCATTCAGTTAAAAGTAATATCATGACTGGTCCTTGTATTCACAACTATTACAGTAGTTATACAGTAGACTTAGTCAATATTTGAGCACTTTGCAACCAGCAGGTGTTGAGAAACTGTTGCAATGTTCCACAGCCATTTGCGTGCCATTTGCACAATTCATGGCTGGTTTCCAACAAGCAATCAATGAAGAAATCAGCAAAATCACAAGCTGCAGTCATGCAATAATGTGCTTAATGAACATGGGTGATTCACTTAATGATCGCAGCACAAGTGAGACTGTAGGCTTGTTGTGATGGTGTGATATTTTGTTTAATGACCATGTTGCTTAGATGGAGTTGCCAGTCTCAAATGTGGTTAAGTGAGCACTAATTATAATGCTGTTTCCATTAAGATGGATTAATCTTTAACTCATATTCTAGAAATGGTTCCCTTTCAGGAACATTAAAGTTGTTCAGTATCTATTTGGATTCTCATAGTTCTATACTTTTCTTTCTTCAAAAAAAACACTGAATTATACCAGCCAGGTTGCATTAAAAGAATGCAGGATGGCACTTATGTCATTTGAAAGTTGATCATATTAATATAGAACATTTTCATGAAGCACCACCTCGCTTCAGTCATATGGTAGAGAAGAATAGCTTGTTATGCTGATAATTGGTCAGAGGAGCTTCAATCAAATTAATCTGAACCTTAAAGACAAGGGAAAAAAACCTAAGATTTTAACTATTCTGAAAGCTCTCTCTCTTCAGTGCATTTAAATGTTCAGAATTACTGAATTTATGCACATAAAAACCAATCTGCATCATCTGAATAAAAACATGCACGATCCAAGCTGTGATAAAAAAATGAAAAGCTTCGTGTGATTAAATCACATGAGGAATGACTTAGCAGCAAAACTCTGGAACACAACTTGCCACAGATGTGCTAAGTTTGAAAGGAAACAAAGATAGTAACCTCCTTATAAGGCCTTCATTGCAGAAATCACTTAACATTTTCTAAATATTCCCAAAACACTGAGCAGGACTTATTTATTTCTATGATTTTATCATTCTAGCCAGAATATAGAATTTAAATTCAAGTCACTTATATCCTTTCATTTTTTATTCAGCTCAAAAACCTAATCTATTGCTGAGATTACTCTGGTTTATGTATGAATACATTGTACTGAATATTTTCACACAGGAGCCCTTCAGTGGGAAACAAAGATGGTGAATTTTGTTTTGATCAGATTTTCCTTTACAGATAATTCTGAAGGAAAAGCTATTCAGTAAATCTTGTTAAAGTTAAATCAAAAGAGTTTGGGTTTATTTTTTTCCTCTGCAAATGTTTCAATTATTTAACCTGATACAGATGTGAGAAGTTTTTCAATCTAGCTGCTGCTAAAATGGATATGAGTTAAAAGAACAGTAGGTCTGGGGGATGTTGCCCCAAATTTATCAGGTATTTTTGAGTGTAGTAAGTTGGTTTGATTCAGGAAATCCTGCACTGTTGTTTTTGCAGTGCATCCAGAAGTTGTGGTAGAACATTCTGGAGTGGAGGTTAAGGGCTCTTTTAGTTTTAATGTCATATATTTTATTTAGTTTCATTTTTTAAAAAATGGCATGGTTCCAAATAATTTATTTTTAGTCTTACCCACAAATATAACAGCCAATAGAGCAGGGGTGTCAAACATGCGGCATCACATGGTTGTCACGTGATTTATCGTGACTTTTCCCCTCTTCATTAAAATGGAGGCAGGCATGGTCAGCAGGTGACGCATTTGGCCCATGGGCCACAAGTTTGACATCCCTGCAATAGAACATATGTTTGTTTTTTCTTTGATTTTCAGTCCTACAGTATATAAAGTCTCTTACCATATTCTGATATAAAAGGGATGGAGACACTTCCCAAACTGGCCAACTTAACTATGTATAAACTCATATTTTACCAAACGAATTAGCAGAAGTTCAAAATCTGCCAATGGTATAGTAATTCTAACAAGTGTTCAAAATTTGGAGTAGATCAAGGAACATATAATTTAGAAACATATTCTTAAAATAATAATATTCTTAAAATAATAAATTTATTAAATTCCTTACTATGGCTTCACTAAATATTTTCCAATTATTTTATTGTGTGTATTTAAACATCATTAGTTGAACTGTGGATCAGATAATTTGGGAAATTTTAATCAAGTTTTAGATCACTCATTAAATTACAGCACTATTCCACCTAAATCTAATTTTTACTCATGGAAATTACTGCATGTTTATATGCTCAATCCAGAGATAAGGTGAGTTTTAAGCCATCTTTTACAAGAACCACTTTTTTCCCAGTTTCCTATCAAACTTGTTCTCAATGAGATTGCTGTCTGGTATTTTGATAACATAGTAGAAGAAAGAGTTACTCCATGTTTTCCAGAGGATATTTTAACATAATTTATTGTTGATGCCAATTTTTTTTAATTTATACTACATTTTGTATGAAAAATGCAAATAATTTCATGCTTGTAATATTTGTAAGATTTCATGCTTGTAATAATTCAAAAGTGTAATTAATATTGATAGAATTGTTTTATTTCCAATACTTCAAAACATATAAACAATAGAATATTGATAATTTTAATACTGCACACATATAATTGCAATAACAATATCATGATTTGTAATATAATAAAAGAACAAATATATAACTTTATTAAAGGATCCATTTTTATAAACAGATACAAGAAGAGTTTTCTTTTTTATGGTCATTTTATAAATGTGTTGGTTGTTTGGGATACATTTTAATGAATATGCATATAGTCATATTTTTCTTATGCTTTAAGGAAGTTAAATGAATTTTCGGGGGGGGGGGAATTAGTGAGCTTTTGAGCACATATGTAAGACCTACTCCTACTCTATTAAAATATTTCAAAACTTAATTTCCTTGTCAACCCTAACCTGACAAAGTATTAGACTTTAGGTTGAAAACATTTCTATAATCTATTTATTCAAGGACACATGGATTAATTATTCAATATTCTGATTCAATAAATCAATATATTTTAATGTTTAATCTTGAGTGAATAATATTGAATCACATGTAACTGAAGAAACAATATTTTAATATAATTTTAATGTTTATACATAATTACCTGTCTAGTTAACATTTTCAATAAATGAATTAAAACTATGAATACAGAAAAGGTTTCCAGTCTGGATTGTTATCTCATTAAAACATACATTGAATTTTTTACCATCAGTGGAAGTTTACATTAATGATTTTTAACAAAAAAATTATTTACATTCAACTGTGCTCCAATTTTTCCCCACAACAATTGCATTGCATTAAGAGAAATAACTAGTCTAAAGTCTTCTGGTGAACTTTTGTGTTGAGAGCTGACTATTCCAGTCCAGTATCTTGATTACATTACTTATTGTACTTGGATAATTGTACAAAGAGAATAAGCCTTCTCTAGGTTTCAGCATAATCATTCATTTGAAGTAAATTCTTAATGGAATTATCTTCTAGAAAAGATTCCAAGAGCATCTAATAAAGTTCAGTGTAACTTTATTTAAGCCGACCTCATTCTCATAATCTAAACACTGTGACAATGGATGGGGAGAAAAGTAAGCATTTTCATTATTTTGTTTTAGAAAACAAAAGGTCACATCTATTTTATGTTTCCCCTAATACTTTAATCAGTTCTATTCTTTGTTTAGATTGCACTGTGCCCTGGATTAATCTTAATATTGCTCTGTACAGAAATTCTCAGTCTGAAAGTAATGAAAGTTGTTAATTATCTTTTCCAACCTAATTTTTACATAGTCTTTGTATAGTCATAAAACTAAATTATAAAAGGCAGCCAAAAGAGACAAATTGTCTGAGGAATACAATATTTCAAAAAATTCTGATTTGTATCTGTCTCTATGTTAGAGCTATACATAAAAGCTGTGAGTATAATACATTTGTTTTGGAAATTTCCTGAGAATTCTTAAATGCAAAAAGCAAAGTTTGCTTGGAAATTCCCCAACCTCAACCTGCAATGTATCACCAAATCCTATATAACAGGTCTGATTGAAAAGACATTTAGTCAACTTCTAGCAGGGTGAACTTATTTATTTATATCAAAGCAACCAAAGTGGGTTTCAAATCATCTAGTGCAGGAGTATCCAACCTTGGCAACTTTAAGACTTGTGGACTTCAACTTCCAGAATTCCTCAGCCAGCTTTGCTTTGCTGTCTGAGGAATTCTGGTAGTTTAAGTCCACAAGTCTTAAAGTTGCCAAGGTTAGAGACCCCTGATCTAGTGTGCATTTAAAATTTTCATTTATCTAAATAGAACTTCATTAGTTTTCCAAATAGTAAATAATATATTTTCTAAGTAATATATATTTTCCAAGACCAACTAAAACAAGAGTCTTCAAACTTGGCAAGTTTAAAGATCCCTGAACTAGAAAATGAATTATGATTACTGGGAAGAAATATTTATTCTGATTAGTCTTGAAATCTCAACATTTAATACTCAAAAGTACAATATTATTCTGAAGTCTAATATAAGAGATAACTGCCTGACTCTGGTAAGTAAATTTCAGAAAATGTATGTTAGCCATCTTCATTAACCACTTTTTGAAATATCACAAAGTTTCATCTTGCTCAAATAGTAATTAATGATAAAGTTCCACAAGATTTATCAGGAAATTTAAGATAAATCATTATAAATATGACATTCCTCTTCCATATCACATGGAAAATAAACCACACAAAATAATGTCTGTTCTGAGGAATTCTGGGAATAGAGATGGACTAGATCAGGGGTGTCAAAATTGTGTCACCACAAAAGTGTCACATGTTTCATGACTTTTTTCCCCTCTGCTAAAACCAGGTATGGGCATGGCCAGTGCATGGCACATCCAGTCCGTAGGTCATTTGACAGCCTGGACTAAATACATTTCAGATTAAGCCCAGAGTAAAAAAAAACCTTGGAATATGGGGTTGAGATAAGATTGTACTCCACCTAGAAAGCCAAGGTAGAGTTAAAAGCACGTCCCCAAATTATGAATGTTTTTTTTAAAAAAGATGTTATGACCAGAAGCAGTTTTGATTAGATATGGTATGTCAATTTAAATTATAGTCACTCCTATAAAATATCTGTCTACAGTTGTAAATTTGTTTAATGGTACACTTACATATGTCAATAACATAGAAACATCTGCAGTATTCCCAATTAACATATTGGGTTTTGTGTATAATCTGGGAAAAGAACATCTGATTAAAATGTTGGAATATGAATTTGCTTGTATCCTCAAATCATCATCTGAACACATTCCAGCTACATGGGAAAACAAAGTAGATAAACTGGGAGAAGACGCAACGTAGCCTACAAACGTTTGTCCTAGGTCTGTGTTTTGTTGTATTATTGCCTATGGTTCACTGATTTCTGGGTTTCTTTATGCAACTTTTCAGGTACAACTGGAATAATAAGCTTTTAAACAAATGAATATATGTAATACAAGATTACTCAGCCAAACAGGAAGAGTAGAATCGTAGTACTTGTGCTAATTTGGCTCCTTTGAATGCCCCAAAATCGCATTATACATTAGCTGTACTGAAGCTAAGCACATCTGGATCAGTGCAATATTAAATACTGCTTTGAATTCCATAATGGAATCAGATTTTTAAAATCAATCTTTGCCATTCCATATAAGTCACCTATAAACTCTATTCTCTTCAGTTTAGTCTTTAACATGCCATAAATAAAGAGTAGATGTATTGCTTCTACATATTCATTTTTTTAAAATAAAAATCCTAGTCACATTCTACAAGGGAAAGTTTTCATTACACACATCACCAAGACTGAATTCTTAATCCAGATTCTGACAGCTGAGTTGCCAGCTGAAAAGAATTTTGTAATCTCAACCAAATCAAAGGTGTCAAACATATCACCAAGGAGGATGTATTGCTATGATTCTCTTTGTGATTTGAGAATATTATTTTCCAATATATTAATTTTAATAGACCACATATTCATGGGTTTCTTTTGAAAATGGGTCTGAAGTTAATATTTTTTGCCTCTTCCTCCCCCACCCCCGATTGGCAACTATTCAACAATACAGCTCCTATCATAACTGCATTTCTGTGTAATTTCTGTATAAGAGTAGATAGGATAGGAAATGCCTTAGCTCAGGGCTATCAAACTCCTAGTCCAAAGGCCGGATGCGCCATATGCTGGCCACTCCCACCCCTGGTTAGCGAAGAGGGAAAAAGTCCTGATATGTCACATGACACCGCCATGAAGACGTGAGTTTGATACTCCTGTCCTGATTTCTGAATAGTCATGAAATTGTTAAAGATGTAGGAGCTTCTTCCAGATGAATTATAATATAAAACAGTAGAACATAATGGGAAATCTATTTGTTTTCACACATTATACAGTAATAATAGAACTACATAATAAAAAGCTTGTTTTGTGAGAAGCACAGGTAGTGAGTGTCATCTTTGGAAATGGGAGTGGCTACTTGTCTGAGAGAAATCACAAACACTCAAGATGTTGGTTTATCAAAGAAATCCTGCACATAACCCCTCTTTATTGTGTAAAAGTATGACTCTTATTTGCTAACCACAGGAAAGCCTGAATAAATTTATTGTCTTTTCATGTCTGAATAAATTTATTATCTTTTCCTTCAATAAACCAAACTGGAGGACATTGACACACATTTGAAACCTTCCTTTGGTTGCAGGGAGTATGTTACATATAGTAAAAGGAATGTGGATCTTATCAATGTCATGAAAACTTGCTACTTTGTGGCAGTTTGACCTAGTTTATGTATTAGCTGAGAAGAATATTACACTGCAAAGCAGGCAGTTCTATATTGGGTTGCCACCTATCACAACCTTTGACTTTCTATATAATTCACAAAGTTTATAGAGTAGGTCATATAACCCACTGCGACATAAATTAATAATTCCTGCTGGATTCAACAAATATATATTTAGCCAAATATATTTCAGTTTGACATTTTGTATACCTCAGCCAATCCATTATTTACTCTAAACTATTTTTTCCAGTAACTTAATTGTACATGTATATTATGTTCTTTGCCTCAACTTGTTGAGTTTCCTTTTTCTTAACATTCACGCCTTTGAAAGTATTTTTTTCTAGGATCTGTTTGAGGTTTTCATTGTAAGGAAATGGACAAATTCCTCTTCTTCTATAAACAACCGCATAACCATGTTATGCCCTTGTAATTACATCAACATAACCACTTGGTATTGGAGACTACATGTTTCTGTCCTTACTAAAACAGAATCTTAATTTTCCAATACTTAGACATGGTGATTTGATTTTCTTTTATTTTCACACTGGGTTGCCTTGAAGCTGAGCTAGAGAAGGAAATTCGTGATCTAAGCAAACCTTAACGCAAATCTCTTGGTAACTCTCAGTGTGACTAGCTAAAAGCATAGAGTAAGAGATGAAGCGAAACCTATCCGTATAAGACTCTGAGGAGCCATTGTCAAGGCATATCAAACTGAGCTAAATGGGTAAATAAAGCCTGAGCTGAGATGATGGAATTCCCCCCCACCCCACCCCCGTATAAAGCAAGCAAGCAAGCACCACGAGCTATCCCTGGCCATAATGAACACCCTAATTTAGCCCAAATCACCAAATATTTCAGCTAAGCTATGGTCTCATTACGGTTTTGGGACACGCGTCAGGGCCGACAATTGCGGAGTTTTTCCAGTCATGCTGCTGTCGGCAACTGTGGTCGGCGGCCATTGGTGCTTCTTTGGGAACAGGCAAAGCAACCAACCATTCAGCATGCAATATCTAGCCCCCCCATCCAATCAAATGCTACGCAAAGGAAAGTGGGTTAGGCCTTGCCCACGTTCTCCCTTTCCTCCCTCCCTTCCACAATACTACTACGACGGCCCCGCTACGAGGAATTTTGCTCCATGAGACTCGGCACCCGCTTGCCTTTGGTTGTAATTGTGCTCGTCATCGTTCTCACAATCGCTGCAATGTTGGTGATTATTCTCCTCGCTTGCTGTCCCCTTCACCGCTGTCTCACCGTCGTCCGCCATCTTGGTAAAGGGAAGCCTCGTCAACTGACGCGGTTGCGCAGTGCCCGAAGCCAAATCTCGATTGGACGCTCAACTGCTGTGCGCCGTGGGATTTGTAGGCAACAATGTAATTTACAAACCCCTCATCAAAGCAATAGAGGGCGTGGAATTAAAGTACCCATGAGTCTTTGTGGAAAAAAGGTTCCAAGTATTGAACTAGCTCTCTCTTATCTCCTCTGGCTATCTTGCGAGCAGAGGTGCCCTAAATCACAGGGAAGATGGGAGACTTACTTAATACTTATTAACCATTTATTATTCCTTGTGTGTCCAATCACACCTGGCCAATAAAGAATTCTATTCTATTCCTTACTTAATTGTACCTCCAAATTTTGACCTGTTTAATATTTTTAATAAATATTAAATATTAAAAATATTACAAAAAAAAATGCAACTAAAAAGGCAAAATGAAGGCAAAATATATTAAATCAATAAAAACACATAATAAAACCCAAATATTATTTAGTTCCTAAATGCTGAACAGAACAGAATTAACTTAATTTGCTTTTCTAAAATTCAGCCAGATGGGGACTGATTGACTTGAGGGAAATCTTCCATATAACGGAGTTCTAATTTTGAAATAACCTCATTCTAGATATGGAACAGTTTTTTCAGGGGCAGATTAAACCTATCTGCCTAGATTATTTTGTTTACTTGGTAGGTACTCTGTTGTATTTACTTGAGAGTTTAATTATGTTTCATTAGATTTTTATCAACTTCTTTGAATTGTAGGTCCAACTATTACTCTCTTGCCCTCTATTTTAATCCTGAAACTGGTAGTTTTTATCAAATGCTTTAGGCACTACAAAACCATTATGTTGGCTTCTGTGAGAAACAAAATGTTGGATTAAGATGGTTTTTGGTCTGGTCCAGGAGCATTATTATGTTCTTATTAATCAAGAGGGGGGAAATACAAAATTCAAAATACTCAGCCAGAAATGAAGATATGTTTGCATTAATCTGCTTTATTATAATAAAGATATATGTCCTCTATTATTTTGGGATTTAGGCTTTAATCCCATACTAGAAGGTAGCTCATTAAGTCAGAAGGAATAAATGTAGAATAGAAGGCAGATGTGAGATTTATACTGAGCATCATAGTAACAACCACTTTCCAAGCAAATTGGCTGTGACGAAAATTAGTTCTGACAATTGTACCCAATTTATTTCAAACTGTAGAAAAGGCATACATTAGTTTCATCTTATAAATTGCTTTTATACCTAGGCTCATTCCCAATATTATTGTAGGGGGAAAAAGTGATTCTGATATTTTTGAGTACATGGACTTCATTTCCAACCCCCCCCCCCCCAAATAATCTAGGTTTTATACAACGTTCTCCTTGATCACGACTAAGCCTTGGACATCAGAGTTGCACAATGATATTGTGAGAGTTGCACAAAGAAGTATATTTACATAATATTTTTTATGAATATGAATAGAAAAAAGTCCAGTCTATAGCTTTTATTAACTGACTGTACATCAAATGCACAAAATATGTTAAAAGTGATGGATTATAATTTCTATAATTCCCAGTTCATGTATTTATCAGAAAAAAGATTGCACAAAGAAATTGTAACCAATGAACTATGTTGCCTACAGTTGGACTTAAACGTAGTATGCAAAATTATCTGCTACAATGTCCTACCGGGCAATGACTACTTCAGCTTCAACTGCAACAATACAAGAGCACACAACAGATACAAACTCCATGTTAACTTGATTGCAGAAAGTACGACTTCAGCAACAGAGTGCTCAATGCCTGGAATGCACTACCTGACTCTGTAGTTATATCCTCAAATCCCTGCTCCTTTAACCTCAAACTATCCACTATTGAGCTCACCCCATTCCTAAGAGGTTGTAAGAAGCTTGCATAAGTGCACCATCATGCCTCCCCTCCCTGTCCTATTGTCCCCATTTAATCGTACCTATTTTCTGTATTCTTACTCATGTTTATACTTATACCTATTATTTTGTAAGTGATTGACATATCAAATCAATCAATCAATCAAAAAGATGTAATTTGAGGAAACTAGTATAGGGAATTGTATATAATTATTTTTCCTGAATCAATCAGTCAAGGTTTGTTAAAATGAGTATATCAATGTCTTTATATAACTTATAAATCTGATTCATTCTAATAGTACAATTTTAAACATTTACTCAGAAGGTAAGGTACACAATGGATTTATTTCTAGATATGTGAACATTTTACCTCAACAGGTGGCACTGGTGGACAAGCTGATCTTCTTTCTGAAGCTACCATAAATAGGGTTGAGTTTCTTTAACATTTAAATGGGAGATTTAGGAAGCCTGAACAGTATCCTGGAAGAAGGAAAGGGAAACTACTATTATATCATTGCAAGAAACCTGTATAGATGTTATCAGGAGCCAAGCTTGACTCAAAAGAAAAATTACCTGTTGATGGACACAACTGCCTATTCATTTTGTAAAAAAACTCTTAATTCTTAACTTTGTAAGTTACCTTAAATATGCCTTTTCTGAAATCACTTTTATGTTATATGTAATTTGCCAAATAAAAACAAAATATGAGTTTTGAATATATAAATTGTGATTTATATCACATTACGCAACATCTTTGACCCATTTTTAATTCAGTGCTATATATCATCAGACTGACTGAAATTCTCCAAGGCTTTCGAAAGTTCTCCAGACCTCTCATTTATTTTTAAATCCAATATGCCAATAAATTAATGACGTTTTTGTAACTAGCTTTCTTCATAGAGCTTAGGGAATTATGCATGGTTGCTCTCACAAATGCTATCATCTCAGTTAGTCCCATAAGATGGGCTAGTCAAAAGACATTCTGAGTTAAATAGCTTAGCAGGGATTTAAGCTATTATCATTCCACTCAAAGTTAAAATCAAACACTATTTTCAACCCATGACAAAACCATTGGCTTTGCTTTTATTTTTTTTTAGTTTCAAGTCAGTTGCCAAAGGCATCTTTTCCCATGGATAGGTGTATGTCAAATAACAAGGCAAATTTTGTACTGGACTCTTCTACAGAACCATCTTAGCTTGAAATCATACATTTGGACCTCAAGGAAAACCTTTTCCAACAAGTCCTTTGAGATGCATTGACTATGCAGGTTAGGATTTCCGAAAATATTAAAAGACTGCTGGACAAATACTCTCTCCCTATTTCCCCGCCTTTATAATTAGTTTAAGAATTGGCCATTATAATTGGGAAGACCTGGAATATGTCAATTGTTAACTATTATTATTTGATGAGGAATTACTTCCACCAAGAACCAAGCAGTGCTCCTATTGACTCAATAAGAAATTCGTTTCTTAACTTCTGTTAAACATAACGCAATTTTGACATTAGAAAGAATAGATCAATCTCAGTATCCCCTGCCGCTCATCGCTTCTTTTCTTTGCTTGGCTTCACGCTGGAAAAGTCAAGCTCAGTTTGGGTAGCGGGGATTGGATGGAATTCCCAGCGTGATTTCTTTCAGCCAATAAGGAATGAGAAAAGTGAAATGTACATGAAGCCAAGAAGTAAGCCGTAGCAACCTTTCGAAATAGGGGAAGTGCTTGAAAGAATTCAGATCATCGAACGAGAATTGGAAGCCGTGATACAATATTCCTTCTTCTTTTGCATGGGAGAATAAGTTTTTGTCTCCAGTTCCAGATCCTGGTGAGGCATGGGCAAGATTATTCTGAACATAGGAAGAGTCGTTTCTCTCCTTGCACAATCGTAGTAGTCAGTCCCTTAATTCTCCGTTTATATGAAAGAGATGTCAGATTGGTATAACGATTTTAAACTCCAGTCTGCCTCTCTTTTTGTAGAAATTAAGATGCAAGTGATACGAACTGTCATAGAATTCGTTTGTGTACCTTTAATACATTTGAGAAAAGTTGCCCTATTAACTGAGTAACCAAGCAACGCCAGTAATGGATCGGAATAAAGATACTGAAACCCGCACACGCTCATGTTGTAGGGGACAGTATGAGAATAATGTGCATTGCCTTTTTCCGGGTTACCTTTCCGATTTAATCCCCCGAAGAAAGATCAGCAAAATTCGGTTCAGCTATTCCCCCCTCTAAAATGAGGACGTGTGGGTGGATGGATAGAAGTGATTTATTTAATAAATCCAAACCTTGAAATAAAAGATAATATTCATAGTAATACTTAAATTTGAAATACTAAGTTCCCGAAGTGGGATCTTATTAACATATTTTGAAACTGTTTGAGGTACTCTACTTGAAAATTGTTTTATAACCTAGCTTGAAAGACTTCAGATTTACTTTCATGCTTAATAGATACAATAATGATTTGGAAATAATATTTGCAATTCTTACCGGTGTTGAAGAAGACAGATGGGCGTTTTGCTGCATCTGATTTAGAAGTTCTGAAACTTTTGCTTTTCTGGGGGAGAGGGGAGAAAGGGAGGGGACAACTACAAATGTTATGGGGAAGGGAGGTAAAATGTTTGTGATTTCTATTCTATTATCTTGAAAGCAATTGACAAAAATAAATAAATAAAATAAAGTAAATAAATAAAATAAATAAATTACAAAGCAGTCAAGAGCTGGGGGAATACACAACCTTTCTAAATTGTGCATGCCTCATTTGATTACAGGTGGGTGACATTGCATGAAACTTGGCAAAAGAAACATATTTTTTTTAATGTGAATTAATAAACTTTACAAGCAAATGGACTCTGTAGTTCACAAAAGGAAAAAAGAAGAGAGATAGGAATTTTGAGATGCTTATTATGAGGATTTCTTTGGATGCCAAAATAATTTTAAGGGACAAGGAGGCCCCTAAAGAAGATAAGTGAATGAAACTATATTTCATGCATGGATTTAAAAGTTCCAAAGCAGTTTGGGGGCAATGATTTGTATTTTTTTTAAAAAGCTGGAATTAAGGCCTATAAAATTGCTTTTTGTTCTAGGTGTGCATTTAAATGTAAGAAGAGTAATTATCAAGATAGGTAAGAATGACAATGACTATATAGTATCTCTAAACTCATGTTTTGTTTCATTTTTAAAAAGTGTACAGATTATGTCAGTTTTAGTAATTTATTTCTTTTTCAGGACAAAATGTTTTTGGTGGGATTGACAGGTGGCATTGCATCAGGGAAAAGTACAGTAGTAGCTCTGTTGCAGGAACTGGGTTGTGCTGTTATTGATGCTGATGTTATAGCACGTCAAGGTGAGTTTTCTATAAAATTATTTGTTTGCAGATCAGTGTGATTTACCATAGAACCACTTTAGAAATCCTGTAGAATTCCAAATAGAGACATTATTGGGAATGATTCCATACTCCTTGCTTTTAAATATGACATTTCACATATCTTGGAACGAATGTATAATATTTCTCTCTTCTAAAAGCCTCTGGTGTTCGTCAGACTGTGGAGCTAGTTGGTATATTTTTGCCTTTGTATTAAATTCCATCTGAAGATTTTCTAACCACGTATGTATGTATATGTCTCTTCCTCTCTTTCTCTACACCTATACTACTCCTTTCCTCCCTCCCTCCCTTCCTCTCTCTGTCTCTGTCTCTCTCTCTCTCTCTCTCTCTCATACACACACATGAGACTGACTATGGGAAAAGAAGAAAATTTATGATAGAAAATTGCTTGTAGAGGTAGAGGGTTATTAAAAGACTTTATAAGATCCTTAAGGCCAGGTCCTACTGGCCGACGGATGCAAAATGTATGCAAAAAGGACACAGTGGATGAGCAAAATTTTGGGGGTGCTCCATCAGTTGTCATCCGCTCCAAAAAGTGGCAAAAATTTGCATAAACAGAACGGAAAAGAAAGGAAAAGAACGGACGTTGGTAGTATGTAGTGGGGATGTTAAACGGATGTTCATAGGAAGCCTAGAGGATGTATATTGGATGCAAACCGTTCACTGCTCATCCTTTCTATTTCCGTGCTACTAACGCTGTGTAGACGTTCCGTGTACCTTTTCTTTCCTCCCTCTTTCCGTTTTCAGCTGCAGCGGATGTGAGTTGAGGGGATGCCCAGAGGATGCAGAGAGGATACAGCGGATGTTTAACGGATGATAAACGGACATAGAAGTTTGTTGCTCGGATGTCACGGATTTATATCGTACACAGCGGAAAGTTCATCCGTTCACAAAGTTTTGTGCAGCTCAAAACTTCTTGAGCAGATGAAATCTCAGTGGATGGATGCTCAAAGGATAGAGCGTATGAAATACGTATGCAATGAGTACACAACAGATGCATAGCGTTTTCCAACATTTTTTAACGTTTTACATCCTCTTTGCATCCGTTGGTGCAGTGGGACAGGGGCTTTACCAATTAAATCCTACCACAAGACATACCACTGTCCGAGGAAGAAAATCATGTTGTGTGTTTCATCCTTTTAACTCCTTACTTAGTATAAAAATTAGCCTTGAAAATCCTTTCTTTGAGTGTTGGGAGTAGATGAGGGAACTTATTTTAGGTGACTTCAGTGGACCACAGTTGAGGCACCTGAAAAAATAATTATCTGGCTTTATTCTCAGTGTTTATTTTGTTATTTCCACTTGTCCATCCCAAACTAGAATATATGACTGATTTATGACAGTATTTTTAATCATTAGAGACATCTAATATACGAAAGAAAAATGTTACATATCATATTATGAGTCTTAAATGTAGAATTCATTGCCACAAGATATTTTGATATGTACTGGCATTAGACCTTTATATTTATAGGTATATTTATATACCTATAGGTATATAGGTATATTTCAGTTGCTTCCTTGAGAGCAAGAAATGCATCTCTGACCATTCAATTCCAAATCATTGATCAGATGAATGCAGCCATATTGCCTTGGATAAATACAGTATTTCTGCAAAGAAAAAATGCCATGTAGATGTATGGTTGTCCTGTCCCATCAGACCAATTTCTGTGTTTTAATTTGGTCTGTGATCTGTGAATAGTTGCTGGAGGTGCAACAGGACTAATGCAACATTTGGAAGAGAAGTTTGTTACTAAGCATGAAGCCTCATTCAGGACATAAAAGGGCTGACATTGGATTAAAATGTTTTTTTTTTTCTTGCCTTCCTTCTTGCCAGCTGAAAGTCTTTGTAAAGCATATGGACCAACTGAATACTGACTCCATAAGGAATATTTAATGTGTCTTTCTGCTATAATGTTTTCTTTCCCCAGTGGTACAGCCATACTTCCAGGCATATCGACGTATTGTGCATTCCTTCGGTCCAGAAATTCTTTTGGAGAGTGGTGAGATTAACCGTGAAGCTTTAGGAAATATAATTTTTTCCCAACCAGAAAAACGTCAACTGCTAAACTCCATCACTCATCCTGAGATACAGAAGGAGATGTTAAAAGAGATCTTGAAATTCTTTGTCTTGGGTAAGCAGCTGGAGAATTGATGTTATTTTGTGGAATCCTTGGGGCACCCCTCCTGCTGATAAAAATGATAATATCTCTATTGGCCATGTGTCCATTTTATTATTCTATAGCAAGGAAGAAAGGGCTGAAAAGGCAACTTTGCTGGCTCCCTTTGTGATATATTGTTTGCAATCACCCTTTTACTTCTTGCATCTTGAGGATTCTGTGTTCTTTATACTTGCCCTTTGCATTTTTAGTCCCTTAATGTGGTTTTAAAGAGCACACACAAAAGAATCTTTAGGCAGTATTGTGCATAGTGTCATGCTTCCTGAAATGCTTAGACGTTTCTCCAGTACCCCAATTCTCCTGATGCTCTTCTAAAAGCAGTCTTTGAATTTGCTAAGATAAAATAATGGCTTGACAGTTGGGATTTCAGCAGTGTCTTTATATTTTTCCATTTACTTTTTGATAACTGTGACAACTACAGCCATCAAACCGGTCTAATCCAGTACCGTCCAAATCCTTCTACAGAGGGTGTTATTTCTTTTGTTCTCCATCTGAGCTTGGCATACTTAGAGGAAAGGAATACTCATGTGTGAATGCTGTTTGTCTATTTCTGTTTGGCATTTAATACTCCTTTGTGGAACCGAATTCTTGATAGGCCCCAGTATGTGTGATTTGGGACTAATATTTCTAACACCACTTTCTTGAGCACAGGTTCTCCTCAAGGCTATGTCTTAAGACTGCTGTGGTTCACCCTGTTGATTCATCACTGTTGTGCAAGATTTGCCACCAACAACATTGTGAAATATGCAGATGGGCCTTATTCAGGATGATAATGAGGGTGCTTATTGCAAGGAGATAGAGGGTTGGTGAACTGGTGTAATAAAAACAGCCTTGTCTTAAACATAAAGGCAGGCAGAGCCACATACATCTGTGTATTAATGATTCACCTGTGGAGGTGGTTAGCAACATCACGTTTCTGGGTGTGCAGCTAATGAGTAGGTTAGCATTGTTGCTCAACAGTGAGACGTTGGTGAAGCAGGTACAGCAGCGCCTGCATTTTCTACATCACATGAGAAATGTACATGTTCCTTCCCCTGTCCTTACTACTTTCTATAGAGGGATGATCGAGAGCATCCTATCATATTGCATTACTTCCTGGTTTGGAAGCATTACTGTTCCTGACAGGAGGAGAATGGTAAGGGTGGCAGAGAAGATTATTGGCTGTTCACTTCCATCTATCAAGGACATAGCATATAAACAATGCTTAAGCAGGATTTGCAGTGTTGCATAGGATACTACACATATGTGTGTAGTATCCTATGCAACACTGCAATATGTGTTGGCCATATTAAATATGTGTTGGCCATATTAAAAGATGCTGAGATACAACAGTGTCAGCTAGTGAGGAACTATACATTGTCAGACATATTAGAGATTTAATCGGTAACCAGGGAAAACAAGAATCTTCATTTATGTTATCATATTTTTCCATCTTGTGGAAGGAGGAGTTCGGGACTAAGTTCAAGTCAACCACATCTCTTCTATTAAGGTGGGAAATATGATGGTGAAGTTTGGAGCATAGACAATGAGGAAAGAGCTGCTGCAGGATGTCGAGTGAAAATTTTGCTAAGCAGAACCCCTGTTTAACAGGTTTCTAATGCAATGAAAAACCAAGCAAAGGTGAAGGTGAATGTTACTGTCTAAATCACAGACTGTCTTGATTTCAAAAGTCTGGACAAATTCTAGTTTTGTGTGTGTAGTCGTGTGTTTTCTTTTACCTAGTTCTACATTGTCTCTCACTTTCCTTCTATTGAGTAAGGAGGGAAAGAAGAGATCCCAATCAGACTGAGTTCTTTATGTCTCTTTGGCACATGTGTACTCTCTGTCTTTCTTAGACACTTTCCCAAAAATTCTGGGTTGATTTGTTCAGTGATCCATTTACTTGATTTCTTGGCTGTCCCCAGTATTCTTAGGATTTGCCCCCAATACTAAAGTTCAAAATAATCAATATTCTCCCGAACCTGATTCTTCAACATTTGTTTCCATATAATGTCAAAATAAATGTTATGGCTTGCATGATTCCGATCTTTGTGAATATAGACACATCACAGCATTTGAATTACGATTTCAAAATCTTCATGACTGATTTGTCAGGTGTTGGTCTGCAGTGTATTTCATGACTGCTTATTCCTATATGGTTGATGCCATGGCTATACATTGACAGACTGGTTGTCATTCAACAATGTTGTAACGCTGAACAAATGGTCATACTTGAGGACTACTTGTATGTATTTGCAGCATCATACAAAAAAGATTGCTGCTTTTGAAAAATTGTTTCTAATAAAGGATTAATTTAATTTAATTTAATTTCAGGCTATCGATATGTGATTCTGGATATCCCACTTCTCTTCGAGAGCAAAATGCTGACCAGATTCATGAAGCACACAGTTGTTGTGTATTGGTAAGGAGAGTACTGGAGAATACTTTCAATGCTAATGTTTTAGATGGAATGAAACGCGGAGAATGGACTATGTAATTATTGTTTTCTTTAAATGGAAGTAGGAATAAAGGGCATTTTCATGTAACTATTAAAAGAATATTTAATCCAAGATAGAATTGAAAAGGCTATGGGTCATGGAATTAGGAGTTGAAGGGTCATTGAAATGGAGTAGAGTGATTTGTGGTTCTTCCATGAAATTGCAACTTTTAGAATAAAGCTATATGACCTGAGCTCCCTTCACCCAATTCTTTACATTTCAGTAGTTTTCTGAATGACAAGCCTTCATCTATATCAGAGGGAGGGTCATAGTTAAAGTTTTCACCACTACTACAATTAATAGTGAGAAACTTAATCAGGGTTGTTGCTTCCTTTGAGCTAATAACATTGGGGAAGCATCTGTCTTGCATGCAGTGGGAAGGGAGAAACAAGATGAAAGTTTTTCTTCTCAGTGATTCTGGTCTAAATGAACATTATAGGTACAATTTGGAAACATTTGATTTTAATTGAATTCGTTTTCTTTTCTATTAGTGACCCACAAGTCCAGCTGTCTCGCTTGATGCACAGGAATGGGTTGACTCAGACGGAGGCAGAAGCACGCATTTTTGCTCAGATGCCTCTTGCTCAGAAGGTCAAGTTGGCTAACCATGTCATTGATAACTCAGGAGATGCTGAGGGTACCAAGAAGCAGGTCCTAAAATTACATACAGAATTGGAGAATTCCTTGGAGTACCTTATGGTGCGCTTATTGGCTGTAGGAGCAACAGTGGGAATGGGAAGCCTTGTGTACTTTCTAGTGCAGCAGTTTGTATGACAGACTATACTTTCATTTGCAAAAAAGGCAGAGGAAATCTAGATCTTTAATTTAGATTGCATTGCATTAATGCAAAAAAGATTGATTATCTGAACAAGAAGGAATTTTAGTGGGGACTTGGATTAGTAAGTGGACCACTGGGTTAGGGGTGGTGATTGGGGAAATTACATTAATTTAATAAGCAAGAATTAAAGTACTGTTTTTATATTAGTTTTTGGCATGAGAATAACTACAAGTTTTTATTTTTTAAAAAAAGACGTATCGTTGGATGAGATCTGCTATTAACCATCGCTTAGAAACATTTTCTTTTGTGGCTCCCTTAAGGAAGTAATCAACATGTATTATTACTTCTGTAGGAGTGGGTGAGGGGTAAACTTAACCAAAACACCCCCTACAAGGAAATAAGGAATCAACTCTGTGATTTTTCACTTAAGACATTATGCTGCTTCATATTGTGCAATGTCTTTTTATTAAAATGACTAATTGAACTCAGTGTTACATAGCCAGCTTATCTTCAAATATAGTTCTTTTATTTGACATTATAACTAGCAGTCTAAGATGAGTATGATGCAATGTGATTAAATGCTGTAATGCACCGGTAATGTACCGGTAAGAGCTTTGGAACATGCGTAAGATACTCTTAAGGTTGTATGTTATTATCTTATTCTACTGTACCAGAAAGAGTTGGAAGTCAGTTCTTTTCTTTTTCTTATATCTTTTTCCTCTTTCCCTTCTCCTCCTCTTTTTTCCATTATTCTAATTTTTCTTCATATTTCTGTATTTTATATTTTAATAAACTAATAAAAATTGTAACTGAAACATACCCAAGATACTCTTGCACCTATACATGATGAAAAAACTAACCATGATGACCAATAACTGGTTGCAATAAGATTGTTGCTCAGTTACATTACAATCTTAATATACAATTGTTGCTCATGTAAAGTTGCTACTGTTCAAGATGTATAAAGAAATTATAGATCATATTAATAGATTCATTATTTTGTAATAGTCTAATTGAAATGTATAGAAATTGTGGCAGAAACTAAAGTTGAAATGTGGTTTAGCTCCTGACAACCCTAATTTTGCATTCTAGTGTGAACATTAGAAGGTCCTTGTTCCATAACAATAAGTAATGTCCACATATCAGGAAGTTAATCATGACTTGCAGGCAGTATGTCCAATAAATTCAAGTGCATTCACTTAATTTTATTTCAGAACTATATGGTTCTGTGAAAGTAGATATTACCATAGAGAAATGTTCATTCATATTCTTGAATGGGATAAATGTGGTAAATTCATTTATAAATTTTGGCTTATTTTCTTATACACTCTATTTATTCATCTTTTATACAAGTGGAGTTTCACATAGTTGCATCCACAAATGTGAAATTGTAAGATAACTGGACTCTCTTAAGGCCAAGAAATGTGAGGTTTTAATAGTGCTGCTCACAAGACTCAAAATACTAAGCTAGAGAAAATGTGTTGATGTAGTCACACTTTTTTCACATATAACAAATCTGTGTTTGCTATGTTAGCAAATGCCAAGTATAATTCTGTTTTCCCTAACAGTATACATATAGTTTCATACTGGTATATCTCTGCTTTTGACTACGCTGAATTTTCAAATGTGTACTTCAGGCAAATACTACTTGTACTATTGATTTTCTGCATTCCTGTCAAAGTAAAAACTGAAGAAAAAGGTGGGTAACAGATAGGACAAAAATCTTACACCTGAATACTATAGGTTTGGAGAATTTTCCAAGCACAAGGGAGTCAAAGGACAGACAGCCCTCCCTAGATAGACAAGGAATTTGTCTTTGATGCAGAAGCTTATGCAATACAACAAAATAATAATAAACATATTAATAAGAGAAGGTAATAGAGGAGCTGAGAAGGCTAACAATAATGCAACCCTTCTACATGGGCAAATATCCTTAGACATAAGGCAGCAATTAGTGTTCAGCAGAGTGATAGCATAAAGGGAAAAACTTTAATTGTTTTGGCATTCAATGCCCCATAGCGGCATCCCAAGGGGAGATATTGAAACAGTTTATGTCCTGGATGTGAGGGGTCTGCAAATATGTTCTCAACCCTTCTTCTGACCTGAACAATCTTCTATGAGAGGCAGGTTGATTGCAATTATTCTTTCTGCAGTCTTAACTCTCCACTGGAGTCTGTACTTGTTCTGTTTGGTTTCTGTATCAAATCAAACAATTCCAGAAGTACAAATGACAGACTCAATAATTATTCTGTAAAACTGTACCAACAACTCTTGGGGCTGTTTGAACTTCCTGAGTTGACACAGGAAGAACATTCTTTGTGGTGTCTTTTTTAATGATGGTTTTAATCAGGGGTGTGATTCAAAAATTTTAACAACCGGTTCTGTGAGTGTGGCTCAGGTGGTGGCATGGCTTGGTGGGCATGTGACTAGGTGGACATGGCTTGGTGATCATGTTAGTGGCTGGGTGTGGCCAACTGAATATAACTCACATTGAGGCACACATCTCCTCGCCTGGCCTCTCATGACTGGGGATTCTGCAACAGTCGTAAGTATGAAAAATGGTCATAAGTCACTTTTTTCAGTGCCATTGTAACTTTGAATGGTCACTCCACACAAGCAAAGTACCAGCAAAGGAGTGGAAAAAAACTCCAGAGAAGTTCCTGAGACAGGAAGTCCAGTTCTGCCAAGAATGTAATAAGGGTTAATGGGGAGACAGTTTATATAAGCAACACCAGAATGTTTCCTTCCTGCCTTTCCTGCAGGATTAGGCCTAATTTCTTCTAACAACCGGTTTTCTGAACTGCTTAAAAATGTTAACCGGTTCTAGTGAATAGGTGCGAACTGGTAGAATCCCAACCCTGGTTCTAATATACTACAGTAGTGATGCAAAAAGACTGAAGAAATTTTGTTTAAGATGGGCACATGTTTTTTCTAGCTGGACATACCTTCTGTATGTAGAAATCATAGGAGACATTGGGGATGGGACATCATTAGTGTAAATAAGCATAAATTTTACCAAGAAATTAATGGTATGTGGTATTTTTCTTTCTTTCTTTCTTTCTTTCTTTCTTTCTTTCTTTCTTTCTTTCTTTCTTTCTTTCTTTCTTTCTTTCTTTCTTTCTT
>BLBF01000044.1:5953103-5999644 GCA_015471245.1 Laticauda colubrina
CTTCCTTCCTTCCTTCCTTCCTTCCTTCCTTCCTTCCTTCCTTCCTTCCTTCCTTCCTTCCTTCTTCTCCTCCTCCTCCTTCCTTAAGATTCTACATGTTTTATTTTCATCTGGAAGGATATTATGTGTAAAGTTTAAAGTATTCCCAACCTTGACAAAAAAGAAATGGTACCAAATGTTTTACCTCTACACCAGGACTGTCAAACTCGCGGCCCAGATGCATCATGTACTGGCCATGCCTACGCCCAGTTTAGCAAAGGGGGAAAAAGTCATGAGATGTCACGTGCATAAGGTTCTTAGATCCAAACATGGTTTAAAGTTAGATATTACTAAATTTATCATTACTAAATGGGAGAGAAGAAATAACATTTTATTATTGACTCAGAGTCAAGGGCAATATTGACTTTGAAAGAAAGAGATGAAAAAGATGGTGGCTAGAACTATCCTCTTTTACATGCAGTGCACATGTGACATGCAAAAGGAGAGCTTTCGTGGCAGGGTTTCATATACTATATTGAGGGTTTTAGGGTTTTTTAGCTATCCCTGTCCCATATGTGCTGATTGCAGGGTTGGAAAATGCAGACCCAGGGTGCCTAAGGCTACAAACCATTTTCACATTGGTGCCTTCCTGATGTGCTGAGAGCCAGTATAATAAAGTGGTTAAGGCACCAGGCTAGAATCAGTGGTGGGATTCACATTTTTTTACTACCAGTTCTGTGGGCATGGCTTGGTGGGTGTGGCAGGGGAAAGATACTGTAAAATCTCCAGTCAGAGGTGGTATTTGTCGGTTCTCCGAACTACTCAAAATTTCTGCTACAGTTTTCCAGGACTGGTCAGAACCTGCTGAATACCACCTCTGGCTAGAATCCAGTAAATTGTGAGTTCCAGTCCTGCCATAGGCATGAAAGTTGGCTGGGTGAGAATGGCCACTGACCACTCAGAGTGGTTGTTATGTGGAAAATAGGGGAAATAGTTAGATATGTTCACCTCCTTGAATTATTTTTACAAATACTAAATGTGTTGGATTTCTATGTAAGACATTAGTTACAATCCAACACACCAGGGAGTTATCAGACTGGATAATATTGTACCAGACTGGTGAGACCTTTGTCCTAAAAAAGGAAATTTTATATATTTTTTACAATCACCACAGCATTGTGCCATCTGCAATAGCTAAAAAGTATTGTATGGCAGACAGAATTCCAGGCCATTATTTTGAAGTAATCAGACAACTATTTAGCTATAGGCTTTAATAATAAAACTTGTGAAAGTACAAACTGGCAGCATCTTTTATCTCCAGCAGAGAGCAGTGGTAGCCTAGTTTCACTCTGGCTGGTTAAACAGTTCAAAGAACAAAATTATTTTATGTTTTATATTTCTGCATAACCAATCTGTAGAACCCATGATCCTTCAAAAGAAAATGCAAAGCACTGTGTTCTCTGAATTATAATTTTTCTCTTGATAAACGATGCAGAGAGGCTCTACAATCAGCACTTTAATTTGATTTTTGCTTTGGAAAAGTGACCAAATAAGGAAAATGATGGGTAAAAATTAGGTTAAGTCATTTGACACTAATTGGCTTTGTTACCTCTCTCTTGACTTAAATCTTGCTTTTGCCATCAGCAATTGATGTACTGGACCACATTGCTACTTTCATAATGCAGCTGTTTAGATTAAAAGCTCTATTACTAAGAGTTTGAGAAGTTGGAATTCATAAAATATTGAGGATGATGAGAAATAAAGAACAGAACAAAGAGAGAAAGAAGCAAGTACAGAAGAAATGTATGGAATAAATAGATGGAAATATTTTAATCTTCTCTAATCCATTGTTCTTCAAATATAGTTCCCTACAATTCTTGGAATTCCCAGCCAGCTTCGATAAAATGATAAATTCTAGGAAATGCCATACAGATTGCTATAAAAGCTTCTAAATTTTTGAACTGAGAATTTTACAATTTTCATTATTAAAAAAATATAATTCCAAAGCATGTATACAGTAAGATTAAACAACAACAAAAACTACAGAAGATAATAAAATCCTAGCTTTACTGGTTTCAGAGGAGATCAATCTCCTATTATAGAAAAGAATTCAAAAAATTGTCAGATATATAAAGACTTCATGCAATGAAAACCCACTGATTTTCATGCATTTGATGATGGTAATGCTGGATCATTCCTATTTCTGTATATATTTTTCAATGAACTAATAATATTATAATTTGCATATCCTAAAATGTATTTAAAACTCACATTCTATTAATAAAACAATGATGGAATCAATATAATTGTCTCTTTGTGCACATATTAGTAAACTAAACTTTTGTAAACCATAGTTAGACTTGGATGGCTTGGTAAGACTTACAAAGGTAATTGTTTATGTGCTCCAGCCTATAACATAGCAATTGTCTGGTTCAGACCCAAAATTTCCCAGCCAGATTCCTCCAAGAAGAAGATATTATGCCATAGCCTGCCAGCTGGATGACTTTTTCCCTTTCCTAAAAAACATAGTATTGACTGACAAATTGTTCTTTCAAAATTCACCCAATGAGTTGCAAGAAATAATACATGTCAAAATTCTATTTTGTAATTTTGTATGTATGTAATTCATACATACATACATACACAACATACATATATTAATCACATTTAGAATACATAGGGGAAAAGAGTCTTGATGATTGACAAAGTTGATACTATATGGTACAAAGCAATTACAATATCAAGTTGTTCTGCATCGCATAGCATGAAACCTCCTCCCAGAAGTAACAAAGAAAAGCAGTCTTTGGAAAGGATGTATAAGGGAGACAAAGGAAGTGGTACAAAGACATGTGGAAATCCTCCTTCAAGTCCCTGGATATTGACATCACCTTCTGGGAAACCCTGGCACAAGATTGCTTGATATGGTGCACGATGATCCACCAAGGGTGCCAGATATTTGAAGACAGAAGGAAAACCACAGCACAGGAGAAGCAAGCACTTTGCAAAGCCAGAGCCGCAAATGCTGCAACAATGGTGCCCATACATGTCTGCCTGACATATAGCAGAACATTTCGTGCCTATATAGGTCTTACCAGCCACCTGCAGACATACCGTGGACAGCCCATAATCTGTTGGATGTCAAGGTCCTCTTTGAACACAATGGATGAACATCATAGTGTCCATGACACTATGAACCCTGGTCTGTGCAGGGTTACTGTGAACCCTGGTCAAGCAGCACTCAAATGTCATGTCCTGAATAGAAAGAAGTGAATTTCCAATAATCTTTTTTGTTGTCCTCACCACTCTCTGTATATCCTTCCCAATGAGTAATACTGTAATACTTCCAACCACACAATAAGACAATAAAACAGGATGCTTTCAAACATCTCTCTATAGAAAGTGATAAGGATAGCAGAAGGAAGATGGTGCTCTTTTCATACAAAACAGAAAAGGCAGGTGCTACTGTGCCCACTTCACCAGCATCTCACTGGGAAATGAATGAAAGTAACAATTGCTGAACAGAACTAAAGATCAATTTAAATTGAAGATCAATTTAGGGATGGGCAGGGTTTTCCTTTATTTCAAACTCTCTCACCCTGATATTTTCCAGGCATCTTGGAACTATATCTTTCAGATTTATCAAGAAGCATGACCAAAGAGTTTTCAGTGAGCTGCACTCCTAAGACACCCAAAGGGTTTATTTCCATTTTTCACCCTTGTTTCAATATAAGTAGTTTCCTGAGGTAGTCCCAAAGTAGATAATAGAAAAGAAAAAACATCGGTTACGCAGGAGGCAAATTCAAAGGATAGAACCAAAACAAAAATAGTTTCATTTATATATAAGTTCTCTTATTAAATTCGTATGCTGCTAAATCTTTAGATTCATGGTAGCATTGACTTTCCAGGAGTTTAGTACTATAATTTTTTTCTTTCTATCCAGTAAAATCACAATGTGGTTCCTTCGGAAAATGTTCTTTCTGCTCCAACTCAGAAAGCTCAAACTGCCCAAGAAGCTGCTGATACAGTTCTACAGAGGAATTATTGAGTCTGTCATCTGCACCTCTATAACTGTCTGGTTTGGTTCTGCAACCCAACAAGACAGACACAGACTTCAGAAGATAATTAGGATTGCAGAAAAAACAATTACTACCAACCTGCCTTCAATCGAGGACCTGTATATTGCATGAGACAAAAAGAGGGCTGTGAAAATATTTACAGACCCCTCACATCCTGGACGTAAACTGTTTCAATTCCTACTCTCAAAACAACACTATAGAGCACTGCACACCAGAACAACTAGACAGAAGAACAGTTTTTTCCTGAAAGCCATCACTCTGCTAAACAAATAATTCCCTCAACCCTGTTCAACTATTACAAAGTCTACACTGCTATTACTGTTAATCTTTTCATCACTCCTTATCACCCAACCCGTCCTACTTGTCACTCTCCCCCACAAGCTGAATCAAAACAAGCCGAGAGAAAGTGGGAGCGCAACAAACGTGCCAGTAACCAAGAAAAGATCCATCAAACTGTCACTATCAGAAGCGCTCAGACGGAAAGCGGAAAAAAAGTTAAAATCATCATAAAAATTGAAGGCAGACCCTGAGATATGGAAGTCGATTCAGGGTCTTTCCTGTCAATGGTGTCGTGGGACACAATCAGACAACTGGTCCCAAATATCAAACTAAAAGAACTTCAGAAACAAAAATTAACTATGAAGGACTACCAGGGGAATCGAATCCCTGTGGTAGGTCTAGGACATTTCCGAGTCACTTACAAGCAGCAGGTCGAAGTCCTGCCTCTGACAATAGTCGACCGAGACCGACCCAGCCTCCAGGGCATCAAATGTTTCGCACCATTGGGCATCGAAATGACTGGAGTGGACCGAGTGGCTGAAACCGACTGGGAAGAAAACCTGATCCACGAGTTCCAGGACGTTTTTGATGGCAACCTAGGCAGGTATCGGGGGACCCCAATTTCCTTTAGCTTAGACCCCCAGGTGGCCCCTAGAAGATTAAAAGCCAGACGAGTTCCCTTTGCATTAAAAGCAAAAATAGAGGAACAATTGAACCTGTTGACCATGCTAAATGGGAGATGCCAATAGTAACACCGGTTAAACCTGACGGGTCGGTATGCATCTGCGGAGACTACAAGGCTACCCTGAACCACTTGTACGCTTGTATCCTTATGATTTATATTGACTGTTTCCTAGTATGATTTGATTGCTGATTGTACCTTATGACTAGCATTAAGTGTTGTACGTTATGATTCTTGATTCTTAACAAATGTATCTTTTCTTTTATGTATGCTGAAAGTATTTACACCAAGACAAATTCCTTGTGTGTCCAATCACACTTGGCCAATAAAGTATATTCTGTTTTATTCTATTCTAAAAAAAACCTCATCTGGACCCAATGGCTCAAGTTCTGCATCTCTTTTTAAAAATATTTCAAACAGCAAAACATTGTATCTCAATTACAAAGGAAAATTCCCTGCACTTCCAATTAATCTCAACAGAATAAAGAACTTACTATCAGTATAATGGATCCCATTCTTCCTGAGTTTAATCTGCTGTTAAATATGTCTGTAAGAATCCTTGTAGGAAACAGGGCCATTTAAAATAACCGAGATACAATTTTGAGATTTACATACTACATATATACATCTGTTGTATAGTAGCAACATAGTGAGTAGAGGATTTTAAAAAATATATAGGAAGTATGGCACCTGATGAACAGGAGATATTTTTTCAGATTTATAAAAATATTGTGTAAAGTCAGTTTAATGAATTTACTAAGTCATTCCACAACCAAATTCTCAAGAAAATTTAGGATTCATTGCTTCCTTTATTTTGCTTTTACATCTTGGGGTATATGGTGACATAATAGTTGTACCACATCATGAAGTCCAGAGCAGTAGTAATATTGCAACAATTCTTCCCATAATAGTTTTGTCAAGAAAAAGTGTATTGCAGGATTCACTAGAAAAGAAATGTCTTGACATCAAAAAATTATAAAAGAGTGTACGAGAATAACATAGCAAACTGAGAGCTGAAGGTATATGAAAGCTCCCTTGGATGTGACAAAAACATTTACAATCTTGGTAAGGTGTAGCATTTTGTTTCTCAGTGAAATCGTGGTTGATTTTGAAACGCTGGAATTTATGATAGCTTGCAAAGGAAATCTGTAATTATGCACACAGGGTACAGTTTTCTACTATATCCAATCTGGACTATTGTAAATTCCATCATAAAACAATATTCAAAAGCAAGCAAGCAAAGAACCCAGCAATAAAAATCTCCTGATTAGGTTTCCTCGCATTGTAAGGACTATCAGATCTGGATTACAAAAAGATGCATTACATTAAATTGGAACAAACAATCTGTTTTCTGTATCCCTTTGCTGCCCTCTAATGGCCATCTGGATTTGAGGAACACAAACCATCCAACTCTGATTAGGGCATCCTTATTATGAAAAAGTATAGAATGACTATCATCTAAATGCATAATTACTTACAAGAAATTCCTTTGAATTTAGCAATTCCCTGTTCTCATCATTGGTAAAATATATTGTTTGCATTCAGGCAGGTTGAGCAATAACTTACTGAGTCATGATTTCTTGATTAAATGAATGATTAATTTTGTAGAATATTCAAGGGCAGAAATCATAATTTCCAAATCACAGTGGCTAGGTTCACAAAACATTCTAAGCCTAAATCAAGTAACACAAATTATGGTGCAAGGTGAGAGTGTTTAAGACCAGGGATGGGATTCTACCAGTTCGCACCTATTCGCTAGAACTGGTTGTTAACATTCTAAGCAGTTCGGAGAACCGGTTGTTAGAAGAAATTACTGGCCTAATCCTGTAAGGAAGGTAGGAAAGAAACATTCTGGTGTTGCTTACAGAAACTGCCTGTCCGTTAACCCTTATCACATTCTTGGCAGGACTAGACTTTCTGTCTCTGGAACTTCTCTGGAGTTTTTTTCCACTCCTTTGCTGGTACTTTGCTTGTGTGGAGTGACCATTCAAAGTTATAATGGCACTGAAAAAAGTGACTTATGACCATGTTTCATACACTTATGACTGTTGTAGCATCCCCACAGTCATAAGAGGCTAGGTGAGGAGATGTGTGCCTTGATGTGAGTGATATTGAGTTGGCCATACCCAGCCAATAACATGACCACCAAGCCACGCCCACCACCTAAGCCACACCCACAGAACCAGTTGTTAAAAATTTGAATCCCACCCCTGTTTAAGACCATTATAGCTTGTTCAGAAACATGATTAAACTAAGACATGGCTTAGTGCAGCGTATGAACCCAATCAGTGAGCTTTAATAAAAATATCTTCAGTCAGATCAAGTGAAACTTTTCGCCGTTTAACAGAAGTGCAAACAGCATGCAGCATATCAAATTGGCACCCGGTCTTTGGATAAAAATGCATCATGGATTTGCTTATTTTTCTCATTCTCTAACTTTTGAAAATTTCATTGTAAGTCATGGATTTTGCTGTAGAAGGAGATCCCCCTCCTTTTTTTCCTTCATAGCACCCAGAAAATTATGCAATGGCTTCTGGAATGATTCTCCACTGCATTTTTTCCCTGCCTTTTTGATTAACAGTAGAGGAGGTTTCATAATAACTTTTCAATCTTGCACACATATTCTGCAATTTTCCTCCCATTGCCAAATCTTTTACAGCACTGTGACACAAAGTTCAACTGACTGAACAATGCTTGAAGTTCTCATCTTTACAAGTATTGTTTATAATTAGACAAGAGATTTTGTCTCCATCAATTAAGGACCAGTCAGGTTCTCCAGGTTAATATCAGGATCAATGAAATGCAATAAAGGGAGGTGCATTAAAGAAAGGGTATATGGGGACACATATAAGAATAATGATCTCATTTGGAGGATTTTCTTCAATATTAGTATTTTCCTAATATTTTCATCTGAAGCATCCAACTAAGAACTATTTAATCACATGGCTAAAGGGTAGAAGTCTGCTTGAAAGCTACTGTTTGCCTGTCTACTTGGTTCTACCCTCCCTGTTATTTTCTGCTTGGCTTGTTAGCAAATGAAACTATTGTCTCTCTTGCAGCAATTTAACTTAGATTTGGTGATGGTTGCTTCAAGGACTTTCAAAGGCATTCTCAGAGTTGATCCATGACATATTGCAATTCCGTAAAGGAACTGATTTCCAGATAAGGGACTACCTGACTTAGCTGAATAGTTCAGGCTGTACAAGACTTCCTTTTAGTAGCCCAAGATGGATATGAGGATGTTTTGCACAATATTTTGATCTACCATTGCTGTTGGAACTTTAACTGTCTATCATATTGCTATTAAGAGATCAGAAGCAGATATTTCTTTTTATTAGGAAGAAATTAAGACCACATAATACTAAGCTATCATGATATTTGTTTGATTTTTATTTGGTGAAACATATGAACTTAGTTACACATTTGCTTTATGGCTTAGTGTTGTGTGGACATCAGTTTTGTGTTGATGGATATATTATTCCAGCTATTTTGCAGCAGTGCACTTTCTCTGAGAGCTGTAACTACCTAACCAGTAACTTCTAAACATTGCAAAAAATAAAGAGACAAGTTCCACCTCTCAGATGAGCAAGGTAGAAGCTAACTCTGGAATTAAAGAGTTGGGAAGGACCATTTAGGTCATCCACTGAATTCCCTACTCAGTGCTGGAATCCAATTTAAAGTATCCCAGACAGATGGCTGTCGAACTTCCACATGAACACATGCAATAACAGGAAGCCCACCATCTTTCTGGATAATTGGTTTCACTATCAGACTTTAGTTAAACTCTGAAGAAATGTGCCCCTCACTTACAAATATTCTAGCATTGTTTCATGGAGGCAAGGATAATTTGTAATGAGAAATGGGAGCAAAGAACTGTAGAACTGCTGCAGAAACTGGAAACTGCAATTTAAAGGAAAAAGTTGGCCAGAAACAGGTTTGCTGACATTTCCAATCAGAGCAGAATTTGAAATAAATTCATCTCCCCAATATTATGTACAGATGGATTTGCAGCTAATCCCAAAGTGGTGCAAATATTCCTCTAGAAATATCCATGGCATTCACATGAATTAGTTGCTGTTTCTGGCAGCAGATTTGGATCTGTGAAACAGGAGGAAAATGTTATAACTGTTGTTAACGTATTTGTGTTTTCAGGGAAGAAGCAAAACTTATTGGATGCCTGTGCCAAAATAATTCAGGGGGCAGGATGCCATTTTCTGCTCTATCTTGTCCATCCCAGTTTTGAATGATGTGCAATTAGGATCCAGGAGTATTTTTTTCTACTAAATGCACACTGCAGCAATGTGCACAATACTTTTCTCTTTTTTCATGTACCAGAGGATTCAGAGCACATTTCTACCAAACGAATTGGTTTTTGCCATGCAGACATTAAACGAGTTGGTAGAAATTTGTGATTAAAAAATCACTGTCATGGTAAAGCAAAGTGAAAGTGCTTTGGAGAGGGTATGGACATTTGTAGTCCATATACATATCCATATTACACTAATTACTAACTAGAGCATACAAAACATTTTCTAGACCAATACTCAAATACAGCTCATCAGTCTGGAACCCACATTACGTATCTGGTATTAACACAGTTGAGAAAGTCCAGAGATATTTCACAAGAAGAGTTCTCCACTCCTCTACTCGTTGCAGAATACCTTATGCCACCAGACTCGAAATTCTAGACCTAGAAAACCTAGAACTACGCCACCTTCAGTTCGATCTAAGTATACATTGCGATGTCCTACCTGTCAGTGAATACTTCAGCTTCAACCATAACAACACAAGAGCAAACAATAGATACAAACTCAAGGTTAATCACACCAAACTTGATTGCAGGAAATACGACTTCAGCAACGGAGTGGTCAATGTCTGGAATACTCGATCTGACTCTGTGGTTTCTTCCCCAAACTCCAAAAACTTTAACCTTAGACTGTCTACTATTGACCTCACCTCTTTCCTAAGAGGTCTGTGGGGGGGGATACATAAGGGTACCAACATGCCTACTGTCCCTGTCCTATTGTTTATTTTTATTTTTCTTATATGTATCCATTTCATGTATTCATAACTATGTTTATACTTATACCTGTTATCTTATAATTGCCTGACAAAATAAAATAAATAAATAAAACAAATAAATAATGGTCCTTCACAATATCAGCACCTGATCAGAATTCAGTTTGAAAAACGCAGATGAAACTTTTGTTGCTCTGGTAAGCTCTGTAGGGATTAAGTTGATGTGGGTGCATTTAGAAACTGGGTGAATGTTTCTCAGTCAAAGATTAATCTCCTTTGGAATGCTAAACATTGGGCACTTGTTCACTGGAGTGACAGCAGTGGGAACACTGGAGCATCTCTTTAAAATCCTTCCCAATCGATTGGCTATGTCTGGATCTAAGAATACGTGGCAGTGTTAACAGCGGTTCCTTTCTTTTCCTGCCTCCTCTTGCTTCCTTAATTGAAGTTTGTTTGAAGACATCCTGAGAACACAAACCAAATATTTAGTTGCTGCAAATTGGCACTTCGGATCAATTACTCCTTGATTTGACAAGTGTCACTTTATCCCCTGGCTATCACATTCCTTTGGGCTCAGGTATCAGCATCTTAAAGCATACGAGTCCCCCCTCATCCCCCAGCTCTGATCTGATGCTCTCTTTGCAAGCACGTTTTTCATCAGGCTCAGCAATCTATCACCCAAGCTGACGAGATTTTCAATGAAGAAAAGTCCTTCTTTGCTAATTCTTTGCGTGCAGGCCAGTGTCTGCCAGGAACTTTCCCTCTCTCTCCCCCTGGCTTTCAAAGTTGGAGAAAAATAGGTCTTGTGTCCTTGTGCATTTATCACTTTGGTTAGTCCGTGACTGCAATGCAACAGGACCAGAGTGTAATTTATTCATTTTAAAATAGGGGAACATTTCCACAGAAAGAGATTTTTCTGTTCCTCTTGACATTCTGAAATTACAATATTTTGGCCTTGTGTAAACAGCTCCTCAAAGATTTTATAGCCAGAATCTAGATCTCAGAACCGGTTTGCCTTTTTGTTCTATTTGCTTTGAGATTAGGCTTCCCAATTTTGTGTCCATACTGTTTGATATCACATTCTTCAGCCAGTGTTCTACAGTTTGAGCTTCAGCTGTCATAATTCCTTGTTAATACATCTTTAAAGAGCAACTTGGTCATAATATGGCTGACTTCTTAGTAGTCATCTGGGCTGCAAAACCCCAGACCACTACTACAAGGCAGCAAACATGGATGCAAAGATGCATAAAATGTATGCTGCATTTTTTGTTTGTCTGGAAATATGGACCTCAGAGACATAGTATGCTTTTTCTACCTTTTTTGCTATGTTTACTAGGAAAGAAGCTGATTAAAACTAGTATTTCCAGACCTCAGCTTTAATGAATTTCAGAAGAAACAGAAAAGTTAGATTAGCCCTATCTGATGAAATTACTAGGTTCACCTCCAAGCTGATTACTTTGATTGGAAATGATCTAAGCAAAGGCCATTTCCTTATCAATTATTTATAATGTCTTGGAACATCATCCAGCCATCTCTGTGTTGATATAAAATCCATTCATTGGTAATACATTGACATAGCAATAGTTAAATGACAATTCACATCACCAGTGAAGAAATGGCCTAAACTTGAATCATTGTATGGTTCATGTTTAAGATCTTGCCAGTTATATCTATAATAGTTATAGGTTGGAAGTGGAGCTTCTTTTAAAATAATTTCCACCAAATACTTTCATTATTTGGACATGGAAATGTCAATTTTATATAATGTATTACTCATATACACACAAAAGATACTAGTTCTGATTCAAAGACATCACCTGCTCCACTTTAATCTAGACTGGCTTGAGTTTTAATATTTCCTGTTTACAGGGATTGTAGGTACACAGTCTCACAGAGAAGAATAAAATTGTGTGTGGAGGAAAATAATATAGCCAGTGTGATTTTTGTTTAGTGCATTTCAAGAAATTGGGCGGGGGAGAGCGAGGGAAGAGGTGTCAATCAAATTGCAGCAGCTGCAATTATTTTGTGAATTGAAGTGCAATGTGGCAATTGAGGTGCATCTCCAAAGTAAATCAATTTTTTAAAAAATCTAGGATTGCGTATTTGGATACTGACCAGTACAACTTTGATCTGTAAAATGTCTATCTGTTCTGTCGATGTTTGTTGTCACACAGTTAAAGGCAAAATATACCATTTGCTTTTGCTCTGCCCTTGCGTAATATGGCTTGGCAGCAAAAGCCTAAAATCCACTGGGTCCAGATGGATGATCCCTTTCATGCTTGGAGGCCAAGCAGGAGTCCCTGGGCCTGGATGGTACTAATGCTTAATGCAGAGCTATTGAGCGAGCCCTTTGTTTATTTGTTTAGTGCATTTGTTTGTTTAGAGTCTTGTTATGTGTTGTGTTCTATTGAAAGGGGAAGTTTTCACTCTAGTCCGCTGATTAGGTAGGAAAATACTAAAAGCTGATTGGTTGGCCTGTCTTACAGTTCTCCTATAAAAGGAGAAGTGTAAGATGGGGGGTTTTCAATGTGTTGCTGTTACTTGAATAAAAAAGTTCTTATCATTACCTCGATTCAGTGTCTTCCTTTCACCCACAATACAACATTATAGTCTTGTTCTTTTTCTGCTGTGATGGTACTATTGCATAGTGTCCAGAAACTTAGGATGTTTTTATTATTTTCCTATTTTAAGTAGTCAGTCTGGAGTCAGGCAGTTTCTAAATCTGCTCAATCAATTAGTCAATTAATCAATCAATCCTTTGTTTAAATAAGTGCTTATATGTAGATTTCCATACAGTCAGAATATCCAACCCCTTTTGTCCTAGTCCTTTAAAATCCTTTGCACACCAACTAAACTGCTTGGCTGTAGATTCCTGAAGTGAATTATAGATGATTATAGATCAGCACAGCTAAAGGACTACAAGTTTGAGAAGACTCTTTATTCTTTATTTACCGTAATAGGAATGATTGCATTTTAAAATCCTGGCATGTAGGATTTAGGCAAGCTACCCATGATCCTCCAGCAGGGTGATTTGTTCTAATATCCTTTTAAAATCAAAGGTGGAATGTATTATACACTAGGTCTATACGGTGCTTCAGAGCTCTCAGGAGTGTGAACACCCATTATGCAGTTCCAAGAAAAAGCACAGTTGCTTTAAGATATTTCAAAAAGCTGCCAGGTTCTTACTCTCATATACTTCACAATAATTTTGGGAGACAATCCTGAATCCTGCAAGATTCTGTTTGTGTTTGTACAAACTATGAAGTTTGCAGTTATAATGGACTCTTTTGTATATGGGTCCATTATAACTGCAAACTTCATAGATGGTATAAACTAATGATTTTTAGGGCAGACATTTAGTTAACTTGCTACAAGATATTTTTTATTATTTATTAAATTTTAATATATACTTGTATTACTTTCACATGCATATGGGCAGATATATTCCTTCTTCCAAAACACAACATAAAAGTGATTTCAGAGCTACACGCTTATTTAATCTTTTTGTGATAAAAAAGACCACTGGAATTGACATTTCAATATCATTTTTCATTTGTACTGGGGTTGAAACAAGATACAGTTCAAGAAATGAAATGGATGCAGTGTCATAATATTACAAGTTAAGAAACTAGAGTCTTGTCTGTTCTCTCAGCCCTCCTGCCCCAATTCAAATCAATGCACGCCACTTCAATATCTATGCTTAAGGTACCACTGTGTGCTAAGGCTTATTGTTAACTTTGATCTCAAAAATATGTGTCAATGGAGAATGGAAATTGGACTGCTATCTTTGATTGGCACTTTGGTAAACATAATAAAAGCAGCAAGCAAGGGTAGAGGATACAGAAGGATGTGGGATGGGGATTATGATAAAGAATAGATACCTAGGTTGTATATTGCACATTGCTGTTCTGTAGTGACCATAGGCAAGAAAATACAAAGTGTGGTTTTACAGGCACTTTTGCCAATTCAGATGGAATGCCATTTCATTTTTTTCATTTACAGTAATATTATTCAGTCTCTAGATACTGGGAAGCATATTATGGGAAACTGAAGCTGGTGTTTTGCATTCTCAAATTAAGCTTGGGTTATCCCAGAGAAGGCCCCTATTCATTATTTTATTGATTTATTTTATTATATTTATATTCCATTGCCACTATAAAATGACTCCTGGCAGTTTACAAGTTATTAAAAAACAGAACTAAAGCATCAAGGCATACCTGATTAAAAATCTATAGAATCCATATAGCATGAAATACCAAATACTATATTGAATATAACATGCTAAATTAACAAAAAATGTTCTATGAGGGAGAGCGTCTGTTTTCAGCTGGAAGACTGTTTCAAGATTGTTTCTGCTGAAAGCAAAATCTTTACCCCCTTTAGATCCTGAAAGGGACAAATTATTAGTTCTTTAGTTTTAGTTTGTCAAGCATGTAATAGAAAACAAGTATAAGTATGAACATAACATATAAACAGGTAAAAGTATATATATAATAAATGAGTATGAATAAATGGGAACAGTAGGATAGGGATGGTAAGCACCATGGTGCGCTTAAGCACCATGCAGATCCCCTTGCAGACCTCTTAGGAATGGAGTGAGGTCCATGGTAGACAGTTTAAGGTTAAAGTTTTGGGGGTTCTCCCAAAATGATCTTATTGATCTGACCAAATCCAGTTGGTTTAAGCAATCCTAGAAATACCTGAGTACCAAGCCATGAAAAAAGTTTACAGGTGAAAACTAGCACTTAACATTGTACTCAGAACAATCAGGAACCAAGTGCAGTGCATGTGAAAGCAGGCAGGACTTTGATTTTGCAACTGCAGCTAGCATCTTGACCTTTTTGACTCAGCTTCCATCCAGTGAAGATCCCATGTAATTGATCATATTGTTCCTATATATGCACCCACTCACTCTTTTAGATACATTTGGGCTTCCCCAGATCATGCAATATCGTAACCCATAATATTCCCATTATGCTGATATTCAACAATAATAGCCAAAACCTGTTTTTAAGTGTAGAATCTCCTATTCCTTTTCTAGGGTTTTATGTTAAATAAGACATGTGACATGAACAATAACAACACACACTTTTGGAATTCCTCTGGTGTTGTATTTTTGCTTGCTGATTTTAAAGCATTTTTACTGCTTCAGTGTTGGGCAGGGAGGGGCAAAGCTGCAAAAAATCTCTCAGCTCCAAGGAAAATAATGAGGTTCAAACATAATGAGGTTCAAATAGTAGCTTCATTTTTTAATGCACATATTTTTTTTATTTGTCTTTATGTAACCATCTACACATGTACAACTGTTATTTTACATACTTGGGAGGAAGCAGACAATGGGGTTCTTCAGGTCTGGAAAATATGTCATTGAACTGAAGACAATTTTATGGTATAGGTGGCAGAAATTTTAGGTGTTGTAGATCTGATGCTCATCCAGCTTTTAAACGGCAGAATATCCATGAATTCAGTTTCTGGAAATTATATTAAACTCTGTGCAACTCTATAGTACTTCATTTGAGACAGACTGGGTCAGCCTCTGCAGTGTCTGATCTGTCAAGGAAACTCATATGTTTTGAATATTTGATTTAATGCAATTAACATGAATATATTAATTTGATTGTATACAATGAGTTTTCTATCCCTAGAGCAACATATGAAACATCTGCCACTTGGGCCTTGTAAGAATTTTCATGAAACCACTAGCCTCCCTTCTAAGATTGTCCTTTTCCTCCTGAGTCCCAACTTTCTTATGTTCTCCACCCAACTGTCTCTTTTGTTCTCTGAGTGTCAGAGAAAGAGACTGGAAGATTGAAAACAAAAACAAAACATGATAAGTGCAGAAAGAGAAAAAGAGTATTTTCTCTCCACGTTGTCCTTGATCTTCTCCATTTTGGTTTTGTTCACAAACACTACCAATCCTGCTCACAACTACTTTTCCCCATGAAATTTGTTTTAAGAAAGATTTTTTCCTTCCTACTGAAGATATTCATCCTTTTTCTGCTGGAATTGGATGGTCTCTGATTATAATTTGCATTTGATAAGCAAAGAAAGAGCAGTGCAGCACAAAACAGTAAAATGGTCAACCATGATTAGACTAAATTTTGTGATTTCCTTCATGATCTAATGGCACAGTGGTTAGAATGGAGTATTGCAGGCTAACTCTGCCCACAGTTAGGAGTTCAATCCTGATGAGCTTGAGGTTGACTCAGCCCACGGGTGGGATTCTACAGGTTCACACCTATTTGCTAGAACTAGTTGTTAACCTTCTAAGCAGTTCAGAGAATTGGTTGTTAGAAGAAATTACTGGCCTAATCCTATAAGGAAGGCAGGAAGGAAACATTCTGGTGTTGCTTACAGAAACTGCCTCTCCATTAACCTTTATTACATTCTTGGCAGGACTAGACTTCCTGTCTCTGGAACGTATCTGGAGTTTTTTTCCCTTCCTTTGCTGATATTTTGCTTGTGTGGAGTGACCATTCAAAGTTACAATGGCACTGAAAAAAGTGACTTCTAACCATTTTCACACTTATGACTATTGCAGCATCTCCACAGTCACGAGAGGCCAGACGAGGAGATGCGTGCCTCAATTTCAGTGATGTTGAGTTGGCCACGCCCAGCCATTCATATTATCACCAAGCCATGCCCATCAACTAAGCCATGCCCACAGAACCAGTTGTTAAAAAAATGAATCCCACCCCAACTCAGACTTTCATCTTTCCAAGGTTGGTAAAATGAGGACCCAGATTGTTGGGGGCAATATGCTAACTCTGTAAACCACAGAGAAAGTGCTATAAAGCACTATGAAGTATCATATAATTCTAAGTGCTATTGCTATTGTTATCTTGATTTCATTTTCTTTCTAATTTGACAATTTGAATTTGGGTCCACAAATGCTTTTTTTGTTAAAATAAAGCTGTGATTTTTAAGATGCTCTAAGATTCTTCATATAATAAGATTTTCCTCTAAACATCTAGATAATAGAAAACTATGAAGTATATTAACAAGGGGGGTATATGAACAAATGAAAGATAGACAATTACAAAAGGTATAGAAAGAATTAATAAATTATCTGCTCAAGCCGCAAGACTAATAAATAATAAGAGGTGAAAATGTCTTTAATTGGAAAAAAAATCTCATTCCAAATTGGAAAAATCTATACCATACAATACACATTTTCAAAATTCAAAAATGAATTTCAAAAACTAACCAAGATAGTTTAAATTTCCATCCTAATAGCGTATTTTTACTTTTTGAATAATAATCTAGTTCTCGTCTCTAATAACTTTCTCAGATCAAACTTTTAGCAAACATTAGCAAATTTTCCAAGCAACTCAGCAAGGTCTGCTTAAAAAGGTACCATTTTGAATCTCTCTTCTATTTTTCAGCTTCTAATGAAAGAAGTTCCAACTCAGGGTACCAATTCCTGTCACTCAGCGCACATACCATTCTCCATACAGCCTGACAGCTCCATTAATCATCCCCAGACACTTTCTGCATCATTAGTAGCACAAGAGACTTACCCAAACTGGATCTTCATAACAACCTAAGATCAACATATTTTAGCTGCCTCCTCCCTTGCTTTCCATGGTGATTGCTGCAGCTCACAAGGATGTCCTTTTAATGACTCCATTTGGGTTGGATACATTCAGCGAAGGTTTGGTAAGAAAGTTCCCAGTTTGCTGCTTTTAGTAAAATGTCCTGCTGGGTATTCTGAAGTGTTTGGTGCTGAAACCTGGCTAGAATCACTGGGAGAGAAAGTAACAGGATCAGATAATATTAATTTAACTCTGAAATTGATTTAGTTTGACCAGCTTTGTCCATTGGGCTATACATTCATATGTTTACATATACAGATGGAATGAGGAAAGAAATGCTACATCCTGGAATTCTCCTGATTGGGATTCCTGCCAAATAATCATGCTCTTTTCCTCCCTATCTCCCTATTTTCTTCCCCTCTCCTATCCCCAAAGAATATCCAGATGCATACAGAAACACTTCAAAAATTTCCTTTTTGATATCCTGATAGCTAGAAACATCTCTGTAGGATAACCCATAGTGGGTGGGAGTCATAAATGTTTCCCAGATTTTTTTAAATCCACTTACGGCAAGCAAAAATTACATTCTTTTTGTTAATTTACTGTATATCAGCAATAACAAAGGCCATTCCTGTTGGAAATCAGCATGATTTTAAAAGCAGCGGCTGTGGGTATAAATAAAAAGTCCACTTAGGAAGCTCACACTGTTAAAGCTTCTGAATATCCACCTGCCTGTATGAAAGGGTTTCCTTCTCCATCTTGTTGCACCAGTGACACTTCTTATTCTAACCGCCTGATTTATGTTCTGCAGTTAATTGACTTCCTTGCTTCCCCATGACGGGAAGGTGGATACTTGGAGTACCTCAATAAGGAGGAATGATGAATGGGGTCAGTTGCAGGAATACCACTTCTCTGGCTTTGGAGCACATTTCTTGCTGTACTTTTCCTTAATAAACCAATGCATTCAATGAGAGGTCAGGAGTGTGGTATATAAATATTTTGATGCCAGATTATCTTGGATTTCTTCCTGCCACAGTTTATTTTGCAATGGCTCTCCAGCAGTGGTGTCAGACTGTGGAAAGATGACTTGTCAATGCAATTTCTCATCACTGTCAGCAGAGATGCCTGTTTTTTCTGGCGGAGGAGAAAAAAAGATGAGTAGTGACCATGAAGCCAGCAAGAAGTTTCCCTTCCCTAAAGAACTATGGGCTATGGGTTACGGTAGACCAACAGGATTCAGGATTCATATTTTCTTTTTTACTTTTGAATTGCATGCACAGCTCCTGTTAAATGAAACATACCATAAGCATTCTAACATAGTCCAGCATGAGATAATGAAATGTTAAATGTGACAAAAGTTAGAAAATTAAAGTAAACAGGTTCCCAATCTCTGTTTTTTGCTGTTCCGGCCTCCTGCAGCACTCTGCCAGTAAAAAATGGAGCTTGGCTGGTCTGGGCCCTGAGCCCCATTTTCAGTCCTCACTTTCCGAGCTCCATTTTCGAGCTCCATTTTCCCTGACAGAGGCACTGCAGGCCGTTCCTTCGCTGTTTCCATGGGCCAGATCTAAATTCCCCGTGGGACAGATCTGCCCCCTGAGCCTTGCGTTTGACACTCCTATTTGGATGACAATTACCACTTTGATAAGCAATTATATCAGAGCCTGACACAAATGCTGTAGAGCTATTACAAAATACCAGTTACTAATTGGTGGACTCACCTGCTTCTTCAATCTTTTCACCCATTCTAGGAAAGCAAGCACAAATAGGTTTCATTTCCATGAGTAGTTCTTTGAGGAAAGTGAACTATTGATGCACCTTTTGAAGAAGTCCACTTCTGGAGATTCGACAGCATTTGACCAGTTGGTACAACAAGCAAAACTCTTATTGGTCCACCAGTCGATGAGCAGGGTGGAATTCAATGCTGTATTGGGATGGTGTTTTTTTTTTAACTAACAATCATTTCCCCAAACCAGTGATATACTGATTGCACATGTGCCTAGGAGCAAATAAACCAATGCTTCAGTACAATGTTCATGAGGCAGATAGAAGGAAGCCATGTGATGCTTATTTCTTGGCACATAAAGCACAGCAGTGGTCAAGCTTTATGTGAGTGTGTTTGTTTCCTAGGATACAAAAAAAATAGCTAAAAGGCAGAAACCAGTGACCAAGGAAAGAGATGTGCCAATTATTCCACACAATGACCAACAGGAAAGAAGACATTAATGAGACAGAATAGAGTGGAATGGAATAGAACTTTATTGACACTTTGTGGCTGATTGGTGGCAATTATATCATAATTAATCATGTAATCTGCAACTCTTACACTGCAAAAACATATGGACTACACAACTCAATCAGGGCAAAGCAATAGACACAATCTACATAGACTTCTGTAAAGCCTTTGATTCAGTGGTACATGACAAACTACTCCTGCATTACTGGATAGAAGCATTCCTGTCAAACAGACAACAAATGGTCAAAATTGGGAGCGTCCTCTCAAATTCTGTACCTGTCAACAGTGGTGTCCCCCAAGGCAGTGTTTTAGGACCAACTCTTTTCATACTCTACATAAATGACCTCTGTGATTATATTAAGAGTAACTGCATTCTCTTCGCTGACGATGTAAAGCTATTCAACACCACGGACAATACTGCTACCCTTCAAAAAGACCTCAAATATGTGTCGGAATGGTCAAACATATGGCAACTTCAAATCTCAACAAGTATATGCTCTGCCTTACATATTGGCAAAAAATAATAATAAAATAAAATACAAGCTGAATAGTCAAGACCTTGTTGATGATCCAAACTCTGTCAAGGATCTCTAATGATCTAAATGCGAGAGCCCATTGTAACTACATAGCCAAAAAGGCAGTAAGAGTTGTTAACCTAATCTTACGTAGCTTTTTCTCTGGTAATATTACACTAACTACTAATTACTAACTACTAATTACACTAATTACTAACTAGAGCATACAAAACATTTGCTAGACCAATACTCAAATATAGCTCATCAGTCTGGAACCCACAGTACATATCTGGTATTAACACAGTTGAGAAATTCCAGAAATATTTCACAACAAAAGTTCTCCACTCCTCTACTCATTGCAAAATACCTTATGCCACCAGACTCGAAATTCTAGACTTAGAAAACCTAGAACTATGCTGCCTTCAGTCCGATCTAAGTATAGTATATAAAATCATACATTGTGATGTCCTACCTGTCAGTGAATACTTCAGCTTCAACCATAACAATACAAGAGCAAACAATAGATACAAACTCAAGGTTAATCACACCAAACTTGATTGCAGGAAATACGACTTCAGCAACAAAGTGGTCAATGTCTGGAATACTCTACCTTTTTCCCCAAACCCCAAAAACTTTACCCTTAGACTGTCTACTATTGATCTCACCCCTTTCCTAAGAAGTCTGTAGGGGGCATGCATTAGTGCACCAACATGCCTATTGTCCCTGTCCTATTGTTTCTTTTATATTTTTATATTTTTTCTTATATTTATCAATGTATTCATAACTATGTTTTTACTTATACCTATTATCTTGTAAGCAATTGACAAATAAAAATAAATAAATAAAATAAATTATTGCCACTAATCAGCATACATTAAAATGAAATTTCATTACATAAAGCTCTCAAAGGACACCCCTCCCCAATATATATACTACATAACCATGACAGAATAAATGAATAAATAAATAAATAGGTAAATTCAAAATTATGCATATACCCAAAGTTCAGATGTATACATGTACATGGTGAGAAAAATAAATCTTGTGAATTTCCCAGACGGATGGGAAACAAAGTTGTTACAGAATCTGGTAATCCTGCTAGAAATATTTTGAAACCTCTTCCCAGAAGGAAAAAACAGAAACAGACCAAAAATGGGTGTATGGAGCCTCTAACAATGAGATCAAAGCACATAACACTTACAGGCAGTATCCTGAATAATAGGAAGCGAACTTCCTATAATCTAATCTGTCCTTATCACTTTCTGTATGGACTTTCTATCAGAGACACTGCTGCAACAAACCAAACAGTGATGCAGTTTGTTAAAATGCTCTCAATCGTACCTCTGTAAAAAGTAGCCAGAAGAAAGATGTACTCTCCTCATCTGATGCAGGTGCTGGTTTGCACACTTCACTAAGGATGAATTAAAGTGGTATTGAAAGAGAATCCCAAAGTTTCATTGCAGGCTATCTCTGTGTTCGGACAAAGACAAGTTGAGAGTAGTTATTTGTATGTCCAAGCACTTTCAATACAATTGATGTGAAATTACCTGCCCATGGTTAGAGTCCAGAAGAGGAAAAAATATTTATACAATTTACATTTGTTATGTTCATAGACATTAGTTCTGTTAATACTTAAGGATGTAGATTGCTTTTATAGCAAGAATCAGTGCATTCATGATTATTGATTATTGTCAGAATGGGATACAGATTCAAAAGCATTCTACCCCTGAATGCCAGAAATATCCCCTGAGAAGCCTCTAGTGCCAATTTATGGGGTTTAAAGTCTGTCCTCTTGAAGTGATTTGAGACCACAGGGTTCTTTCTTTCGTAGATATGAAGAAAGTTGAAGGAAGTCCACCCACTATTTGCTTCCATTCAAGCAGTAGACAGTGGAAATTCCTCTCCCAATTGCAGGGTCCTAGGGAAATCATTGCAAATGTCTGATTAACCTGGCCAAACTAAAACAATTGGCAGATGTGCAACAGTTGAATTCAAGTGTCATCCTAATTCCAACCCATAAAAATGTAATTATAATGCTGGTTTAAAGTGTTTATATCATTAAAGTGATATGTGAATTCAGAGACATCTGGTGATGGATAAGATTTGAACAAGGTCCAGAGCATGATTACATTTGCCATCCACAGCCCCAGGAAGTAATGCAGAGCAGCCTGCTCTGGTAATTATTTTCTTTGCTTGTTTGTTTGCAAACACATAATCTTTCCAGATTTCACATAACAATCAATCTGCCAACAGTTCAAACATTTGTCTACACCTAACTGGGATTAAGGAACATTCAGACTATTAGTAGGATTTCTAAGCAAAGTTGAACACAATCATATGTTGCAATATCTCTGGGCTTTCAAAGCACACTGCTATGTTTTCTTTGATCAGATCTTCTTTAAGCTAACAGTTACCAGACTGTTCCAAGTATGATTCTCCTACCCAGTCATCAAACCAGATAGGAACTGACCTTAACTGGCAGAAAAAGAGTGATTTTCCATCAATCATCAAGCTTCTTACTTAATTAAATATTGGTTTCCCTTTCCTTTGATTAAAGAAGATCTTGGAAAAAAAATCTCTGTATCTTCCTTGGTGCCAAGGAAGCTGTTAATTAGAATTTATTTTATTTTCAAAGATGTAGGTTGCTGGAAATCACTTTTAAGAAAAACAGCTGAAGGTTTACCATGTCAAGATTTAATTTCTCAAGGAACAATAGCATTGGAAGTGATGAGAGTTAGAAAGCCCTCTAATCCAAGATAAGATTCTTTACTCCAAAGACTTCCACATAAGATTATTCAACAGGAAAGCATACTTTTTAACTGGTCTCTGGAATACCTCTTTTTATGTAAGTGATTTTCTGAAAAAATGAACCCTTCTTTTTTGTGCCATGCCATGAACTACAAACCATCATTTCATAATCCTTCTATACTATGCTTCCAGAAAAAACGCCATGGCTGCTCACTTTACACAAAATTATTCATTGCCTGGGAGGTAGCATTCTCCCACTTTATTAGATATCAGTATGATGACTAAGTTTGGTCCTCATATTCTAATTAATGGTGCTGTTATGTCAGCTATACATTCTCTTAGTTTTGCTCTTCTGTTAATAGTCATCATAAGAAAGACTGCAACAATACTATATTTAAGACTTTATAGAATGTAACATACATTTCAAATGAGAAGTAAAATATTTTTTCAAAAACTCTAGAATTTTGTTCTGCAAAGTTCAATAATAAAATCTGATGAATGATGATAGTCAATTCTTCCTCTCTGATATTTCATCAGTTTTAAATGCATAGGATAAGGAGAACACAGGCTGAATACTTTCTAAGTCTAAGTGAATCAAAGGGGCACAAATGATGTTTGGAACTAATTTTTATATATTGAGCACTCCACAAAGTCTGAAGGCTGGGGAAATGGAGCTTTCCTCTTTTCCTGATCTTGAATCTAGTTCCCCTGAGGGGTAGCTTATTTGAGCATTTGGGCAGCTTGCTTGTTCCCTCCTCCACACAATGGGAGGAAAGGTTTGAGTTGGATTCCTGCTGCCTTTCTGGCTAAACCTCCATAGCCTCATGCAGCTCACATCAACACCTGCAGATGGACAGGAAAGTGTATATTGATTTGTTAGGCTTTGCAAATGACTCTGATCAAAGAAAAAAATGTATTGCTGTATTTGTACAGTTTGTCTTACCTTCTACAGTGCAAAGGGGGAAAAGGTGTGGGGTGGGGAAATGTGATCCTGATGTTGTCTTAGCTTCTTCCAGGCAGCTAGTAGTATCTCTCTTCAGTCCCATTTAAGCCAAGCTGCAATTTGCAAATGTATTTTGGTTGAGGCTTTTGCAGAAGCCCAGCCTATCTGGAAGGCTGGCACGAATAGGCAGCAGGATGTAATTCCAATAGTCAAAGCCCCTTCCTTTTTTACATGCTTTTATATCTCCCACATTCTTCCACATCCTGATGCTCCTGCATGTAGGATTGATGGGGGGGAATGCAAAAGTGTACTTTATTACCCTCTTCACTGACCTGATATTTTTCCATGTTAGGCAATGTCAGAGAATGAGGTTTGAAACTAATTTCCGTATCCTAAGCCTTTTCTTGTGCTAAGATAGGATTTGGATTTCTCTGGAGAGTGAGAAAAACACAAATACTGTTTATTTTCCCCAGAATAATCTGGTCCTGATCAGCACCTTGAAAAAGAAGTCCATTTGAAGCCATTATGGTTCATAGAGCAGTGGCATATGTAAGTATATCTATAATTACTCACACTACAGTATTCTGGACTAGTTGTAGTTTCTGAATAGTTTTCAGGGGCAGCCCCAAATAGTATGTGTTGCAGCAATCCATTCAGGAGATGACTAAGGCATAAGCAGTGCCTCCTGGTCCAGGAAAGGGTGCAATTGGTGGATAAGATGGATTTATCCACACATAGCTACCGCCTGTTCTTCAAAGAAGAACCACAATCCTAGGAGAACTCTCAAATTTTGCACCAAGTCTACACTCCCCCATTTTGCATAGGGGGTGGATGTGTGCTGCCTCACTGAAAATTGAAGAGGGAAAATCGCTGGGTCTATGTAATCCTAAAACCTGAACCCTCCAGATACCGAAAAACAATCCTGAAAGTGTTGCTCGATTGGCTCGTGATAGAAATATGTAATATGAAATACGTATGTAATTGTATCATCAGCATAGCTGGAGGGCTGGAGAGAGCATGGATAGATCCCACAAAAAGGGGGGATTCTGCAAAAAAAAAAAAAAAAGTGCCGTGAGACAAATCCCTCCCCCAATCAACACTGCCTGGAGACCGGTCTAAAGGAAGGAAGTGTTGTTAACACCATGGCCCTCATTCCCAGTTCCCTGAGGTGGTTCAGAAGCATATCATGATTAATGGTATTAAAAGGTACTGAATGATCACAGATAGTTAGAATGGATGCAATCTCTCAGTTATATCATTTCTGCCAGAGGTCATCCACAAGCATAATGCTGTCTAAGTCCCATACTGATAATAGTCCAGAGAATTTGCTTTTTCCACAATTTTCCATTTGAACTATCAACTTTATCTGAAAAGGAAAGGTTAGAAATAAAACATATATAGTTGGCTCCAGTGATAGTTTCTTAAGAAGGGGGCAGACTATCTCCTCCTTAAGCATGAGCAAGAATATTACCTCTCTCAAGGATTTTCTGAACACTGCCTGAACCCAAGCACATGTTCTCTTCCTGAAAGCTTGAGTTAATCAGGAGGGACCTCAGTCTAATACACAGTGGCTGAGCTCACAGCACCCAGGACTCCGTCTGCTTTCTTTTCCAAAGTAACAAGATCAAACTCTTTCTGTAAAATAAAGCTAGACCATGCCTTATCGTTACGGGATCTGCCAGACAGTAAACTTTGGGAATCTACTTTATCTGACAGATGTGTGGAGTATTCTTCTTGCTGTGTTAAGTTTCTGGTCCCATCCATCCAAGGAAACAGCAGGCTGCCCTGAACAGGACCACTGGCTGGCTATTTATAAGAATAGAAAAATAAATATGTTTTGCCTCCTCTCTCCCCATAAGGTAGTCCTTACTAGAAGCCTTTACCTATGTATAATTAGATTTTCTCCTTGTTGTTGCAGTGTTTTAGGTATCTTCTGCCATTTCATCATCTGTGCCCTAACTAGGGGAAACCAGGGCTCAATGCATAAACGGCTGCATGGGCATAACCAGAGTTAAATATGTAGCTATCCTCTCACTTCAAACAGCAACCAAGGTTCCAGTCAGACTAAGCACATGACCTTCACAAACAACCCCAAAGTCCCTCTGAAACCCAATTAAATCAAGCACTTGAAATGAATAGCTTTGTGACTAGGTCAAGCATTCAGCCACTCCATGCCAACCAGAAAATAATCTGTCCATGTCAAGGGAGTGATAGCAATCATTCCAAACCAAATGATGCCATTACTGTCCTGAGACAAAAAACAGATCTGATGTATTTACTGGGCCCTTAATTAGGATTACCAAATATTTGAACAAGCAAAGGACAATAGGACAGATATGGGAGAAAGGAGAGCACCTTCTTTAATATTTGTATTCATCTTCATTGGAGAGGAAGGGATTACAAGTGAGACACACAATGGGGAATACACACTGAGAGGAATGTAATATGCTGACTGTTTGTGTAGTAGGCTCATGTTGCAAGCTGTAACAGCGTTAAGAGGGTAAAATCTCCAGCAAGTAATTGTTTAAAGTCTTTTTCAGTTTCTGGGACAGTTTATTAATTTATGTTTAGCACTCATTAGGAAAGCACAGAAAAAAGCTACTGAGCTAAATACTCAAAAAGCGAGACAATATTTGATGTTAAGATTATCTCTGCTGGATAGAGGATATGAAGACAAACAGAAGGGCATGTCCTCCTTTTGCCAGATGTCAGGTAACCTTATCCTCAATGACTTGGGTCAGGCCCATGATTGCATTTGATGTCATGAGCTTGTCAAAACCACACCCAAGAAGGTCAGATTGATGTCCCTCAAGATCATAAGTCTAGGGAAATTATTTTGTTTTCATCTAATTTTTAATATTTTAATTTTAAATTTTGCTTTAACAGTTTTTACCTATTTTAATTGTCTGTAAAAATGAATTGAATGTTGTCCAGAATCACTTTGTGAAATGGGTGGCTACACATATGTGCTTAAATAAATAAGCTCTGCTGCTAACCCAACCATAGAGTCAACAGTTCAGGCAGGGAAGTTTTTATACAACCAAGAGTCTGGTACAATCTCAACTAATTCCTAGAGCACAACTTTGCAAATATGGCCTCATATCCAGTTATTTATGAGGCAGGGCCCTTGAAAGCTGGATGCCCATAACTACCCTATATTACTCCTGCCTTTAAGCCAAAGCTGATGCCACTCAAAACTCAGTTGGGTACATTACCAAGAGGGAGCCTCCCCCTTTTGCACCCATTTAGGACTCTACTCTCCTATCTGTAATGAAGTCACAGATGATCAAGTCTTTATTAAAGGTTGACCTGGCATTCCACAGCAGCTGAAAACAGCAGTCTTCCACTGGGGTCATTCACAAGTGCAATCAATGCTGTTCATCAGTACAATCAGTCCTATACTTGGGCCTGAAGCCTGAATGAGAAAGATTGATTTTTTTCATGCAATCTTGTCTATTACAGTTTCTTTCTCCAGGAGCACTACATTTTCATATTGTTTCACTAATGTGCATTTTGATATGCATATTCATGCTATTTTGTTCGACAGTATATCTTTATTTGAAAGCTGCAATATGAAAAAGATACTGTTTGTTCAAAGAGTAAATTCACATTAAAATGTGTGCAGATTTCTTCATCTGACCTACCTTTAGAGAAACCATTCTTGTCTTCAGCATCAAGCAAAGATTTTGATTTGTTTCATTGACTGAAAAGTGCATTTATTTTGATCCATACATAGGAACAGGAGAATGCCCTGTGACAAGTTTGTACTGGGTCTCAGCAATGATGTTTGGGCTGTGAGTGATTCTCTCAAAGACTACAAGGAATAGACATTTCTTTATAATGTTTTTTTTAATCTCTGATTTGATAATAGACCATTTTATCCTAATTATTTACATCTGAAAATCAATCTCTGTCCACTTCACAAGCCAATCTGTCATTCCCAACAGGGACTGCATTAGTACGGATATTGTGCTTCTCTAGTAACATCCATTTGTTCTCAAGCAGCAAATTTGTTATTATTATTTGTATTAAAATGTTTAATTTTGTATTCAAACGTGCAAATTTTTTGCTTCATCCTTCCACCCTCATTCTCCCCACCCTCCTCAAACTTCCTCCATCATAAATTTATGACAGGTTGAAAGGGATTATTCCATATGGTGACAGAATTAAGAATTCACCTGGTCACTGAGAAATGGGGATACTGTAAAGTAAACTAACTGGGAATTCTTTCCACAGATAGAAAACCGGGTAACTATAACTCTATGCAACAGTGCATAGTTCTGTGTATGATAAACCAGGAATCATCTGCTAAAACCTTCATCATCACTGCACTGCTTGAGGTATCATCTCCTACATTTCTGGCAGAGTGGCAATCCAGAAATTTTGTCATATAAAACACAAACACACACACACACAGACACACAAAAGATTGAAGGTGTCTGTGAGTATAGTAGGTAGCACATAGGCAGGAAAATCTATGGCAATGACAGGGTTGTTAAACTTCAACTCCCTTCTTATCTTGGACCAGACTGACTGGGATAATTGGGGACTGAAGTTCAGTAACACCAGAAATACCATAGATTGCAAACCTCCAGATTACCATATTGAAGAAACAATTTCAAGGCTCCACTGAACCATGAAGTTCACTGCAGGACATAGTGCCCATCCCTAATTTTCAGGCTAGCCAATCTCATAACACAGATGTGACAAGAAAAATGAGTGAGTGAAGGATAAAATATGGATGATGTATTATATTAGTTGGAGGGAAGAAGGAGTTTGATATATGTGTCTAGGGTCACTTGTCTGTAAATACAAATGGAATCTTGATGCAAATTCCATTCAATCAGAGTAGACTGATTCAGAGAAGAATGTGGCAGAAGTTAGGGACCAATAAACTACATAATCTGTTTTCCTAGCCAGTATTGAAATTGTGTTAAATAAATATACTAGGACATATAAACCAGAGATGGATAATTCCATTGAGATTAGTAAATCTGATACAATAGAAATAAGAGCTACTACTCACAGGTCAAGGAAACAGAGGTAGGGGAATTTCACAGAGACATGATTCAAAGAGATTGGATACTGAATATCTAAAAGCCCAATATTTGTATTTCCCTTTTCTGGTCAAAGGCTTGACATGCCTTTTTCTTTTTAATTTCCAGGTAAATCTTGACTGGGAATGCACAATGCCATGATTTGGGAGTGATTACTGCTGAATTTTGATGATAGGAACTTAAAAAGGTCTTGGAATATTTAAAAAAGGAGTAATTTGTGTATTCATTTCTTTTTATATTTACATTTATATCTTCATTTATATTTACATATATTTACAAATTTCCCAGTCAGGGTAAAATAAGCTTGAGCCACTGCATCTCTCTTTATAGAAATTAAATAATATTCTATTTCTCTTAGTATGTAACATTACTGTATAAACACTCATTAACAGTTCATTGTTACTAATTTCTGGACTTGCAAAATATCTGGGAATCTAGCACTGTCTAAGAATCAAGACTGAAAGAAAATGATCAAGGCTGATAGAATGTTTACCCTTTGGAAGCTGAAAACTCAGTAGGTACAATATTCAGATGAGAAATTCTATTTTTGTTCCATTTGCTAATTTGTAATATGGCAAAAGCATTCATTTTCAGCACTTGTAGTTTACTTTGGGATGAAATGTTAGGTGTGACAAGACTTTTTTTTACTATTTGTAACACATAATAATCCTTTTAGATATGTTTTTAATAATAATTCTGGGTAAATGTTACTGTATTTGACTTGCAATCTGCTTTATTTCAAGAGCATGCGATTTAGAAATGCCCCTTATTACTTTTGAGACTACATAGTTTCTGATTAAGACAGATGGAAACAGTCTTTGCTTTCTGTATGAAAACTGATCATAACAGCTTATTAAACATCTAGGATAAAGTCAGGATCTGTATGAAATAATTTTGTTTTCAGTTTTCTGAAGGATTTCTATATCTCACACAATATGGCAATTGTTTCAGCTTTCCTAACTAAAAACTACTTTTCTAAAAATGAAGTTCCAACAATTTAAAAAATTGTTATTTTCTTCCTAACAAGGTTTAGGAGATCCCCTACTTCAACCTAACACTATTTTTGTGCCTGATGAGATGTGATTTGCAGGTCTGGAAATTCTGTTTCATTCCATCTCAAATGCAAAATGCAAAAATGCAACTTGTACAATCATGTACAAAATACAACTTGTACAATCATGGCACAAACATCTGTCACATTTTTCCTCTTTTCTTTTCCCCTGGATTTTAACCTTGTCTGATGAAGACCTCTCATGAAAACCTGCAATTAGCTTGGAAAGCTTCAGTGGGCCGAATAAAAGAATTTCATCTGTGGAATTTGTATCAAACAATGTATTCTTTATCTCTAGAAGACAATATTTTGAAACCAACATTTGGTGTGTTAGAAGTCACTTTGCAAGTCTCCTAAGAGGTGCTATCAGCTCAGAATGCCAGGGTGCCTTGTCACACAAGTAGCATGGCAATGCATTAGATCAATGTTAAAATCCATTGACTAACCAGTTCGTGAATCTGGGCCAGAGAAGCGAAAATCTGCTGTGACACAGGGATACAGAAAATCCAGCCATTCAGCTAAAATACCAGGCAGGCAATGTTAATTAAATTTAACTTAAAAGAAACATAACCAGCAAAAGCAGCAATTTGAAAAAAGATCCAACTCTGTAATATTTGCATGTTCTAATGTGAAACCCTGAATGGATGATTTCCTCATAGTCCTCCTTGTTGCTACTAAAATTGAATTGAACTCCATAGAGTTCCTCTCCTAATAAATCAAACTGATCAGCAAAAGAGCCATTTCATCTTTTCCTTTGGGAAACTTTGCCAGAAAAAGCAACCTGCAGAACTAGTTGTGCTTTCCATTGTTTCAAGTTGCTTACTGGCTCTGAGGAAAGCTTTATGCTGGATTTTGGTGCCCTGAAAATAGTGCACACCATCAATAGCTAAACCAACAATCTGGCTTAACTCCAAGTCCAACTCAAGACACTTTATAGCCTGCAGCAGTTTGGGCCAAGATTGTCAACTTGCTTTGTCACTAAGATGCCAGTTCCATCTCCCTTAATGGTTCTCTCTTCACTTGCACAGTGTAGTTCTCTCTGAAGCAGGTTGCTTCAGATTTCTGTGTAACAGGAGGAACTGTCTCACTTCATTTCCAACCCATTCAGGATTTAGATTTTTGTCAATGTTAAAAGCAGGACCAACATTATCATATAAATGAATCAGCCTTGGATTATCCATTAAGCAAAATAAGCTCATGCTTAGGGCACCAAGGGAAGAGGAACATTGGAATATTTTGCCCTTAACTCTTTCAGTGCCACACTTGACTTAGCTGACTCTTCTTAGTCAGCTGTGTTTGTCTATAATTTACATTGCTGGAAAAATGGCAAATAGCTAAGTTTTAAAGTTTTGTTTGAAGGCATCACCAGATACCATGATTGTTTGTTTTCTCATGATGTTTGACTGTGCTTGGGGAATCAGTTGGCCTTAATCTGGCTCTGAGCTGTGTGAACCTTCCTGTTTCAGAATGGGCCATGAAAGTGATTGAGGATGCATGTGTATCTTTTGAGAGGATGGAGAATCAAGAAAGACAAGAACTGATAGTTTTGATTCTAATGTAGAGGAGAAGTGTTTGGTCTCTGCCTTTAGCAAAAACATATTTGGGTAAGCAGTGATGAAAAACAATGAGAACTTGTAAAAAGACTGGACTTACTCACAGTTCCTCCCACCCTGGGCTCTGAGTAATCAGTAAGATTTTTGTCTTATATCTACAACATTTGTGCATACAATTACTGTCATATGATTGTATGTGCATATGTGGCCATGAATTGTGGCTTCATGCCCCTTCCAACATTCTGACACAATGAAAGGCTTAACAGAACTATCCTCTGCTGCAAGAAGGAAATATTAAATTATCGAACAACTAAAACTTAGTCTTCTTCTTTGGCTCATTAATTTCCCAGGAACTGTCAGCAGCCAGTGGACCTTACATTCAAATTACTAGGTCTTAATTGTTAATTTCTCATAATCCATCAGCCAACTGACGTTACGAGCTAATATTAGCAGTGTCGGTTCCCTTATATAATAATAAAAGAAGAAACAACTTCTGAATCTGAACTTAAAACAGTGAGGAGGGGGAGATCACTGGAGAGGAGGGGGTCACTCCAAACACTACTGAGCAAAAGACAGAGGCTTAACATGAGTACTGTGGGCTGATTCAGGTGGATGTGCAACCATAGGAACCGTTTTCAACAATCATCATATAAATAAATTAGACACAAACTAATCTGGCTTTTCCTTCCAACAGCTGTGCTTAAATTAAAACAACTGTGGAGAACTCAGAAAGAAATGCAAAGTGTCATAGCTGCTGTACTAAACACCACTCTCAAAAGAGCCACCAAGACCAAAATATCCTCCCTTGTCAAGACTACATGGTGAGTAACAGTTATACAACATATTGCCCTGCAAAGAAAAAATATACTGGGAAATTGTTTTTTTTTTTAGAAAACAGGGTATTTCAACTTGCTATTTTTTTTTACCAATACAAAACCATGGACAAATATATTTAGATCATCTAATGAAATTGATACCATCCATTTTGGATGAAAATACATGCTTGATTATTTCTCTGTTGCTCTTGTTTGCACTGAACTTCTAGAATAAAATTAAAATAAATACATTTCTGTATAAAGCTTCTTCCAAAGATATAGAGGACTTTTTTAATTGAAAGATTCCCCTATACATTTTATCACAAGTATTTACAAAGAATTCAGTGTAAATATTTTAGGCATTAGAACATAAGCTAAACTTGAACTCCCATAATTCTTGATCAGACTAGAAATGGGAGTTGAGGTTCAAACTTGTTGAGAAGAGTGAAAAGATTGTTTAAGCAACAGAAAGAGAGAGAGAGTGAGAGAGAGAGAAAGCACATCTGTACTATAGAGGTAAGATATTGACAATTAGAAGAACTGATAAAGAATAAAGGATGAGCTGAACATTGAAATTGTCTGTTTATCTGTAATTATTTACATTTACATATATACATCCATCCTAAAATTCACTCGACTGCTATTTCACTGTATCAGAAATTTCATACATCATTTGCAAATTTCTTGCATGTCCAATTCCAATCACACCAATAAAGAATTCTATTCTTTTCTATTCTATTCTATCCCATCCCAATGAATACATGCTTTATACTGTATACTAGTGGAGAATTTTAGATTCCAAAATGCATCCCAAAAATTATGGCTTATCTATAAGTATGTATGGTAATTGTTTTAAAAAGTATACTACTTCATATATTGTTGTTTTAAATATTCAGTCATATCCAACTGTTGCGATTTGTAGGCAATTGTTCTCTATGCTACCCAACAACTTCTTTCAGTTGTTGGATGTTCATGTTTATATCATCTTTGATATTATTAGGCCAGCATCTTCTTTGCTTGCCCCTTCTTCTTGTTCCACTAACTATTCCTAACATCACACTCAGGGGTGGGATTCAAATTTCTTGACAACCGGTTCTGTAGACATGGGCTAATTTGTGGGTGTGGCTTGGTGGTCATGTGACTGGGTGGATGTGGCTTGCTGACTGGGGGCTGGCTTGGTCATATGACTGGCTGGGCGTGGCCTGTATGTAAATATTGTAAATATTTATGTAAATATTGAATTTTTTATCAAATAAGAACAGTTTTGACCCAAAAATCAGACAAAACAGATTGAGTTGGTTGCAAAATCACAGATTCATTCACAGATCTACCTTCTGCAATCTGCTGCCTGAGTCTGCACTGAAAAATAGAAGCTTCAGTCCTAAGGAAGGTTCAGCTCTACTCTCAGGTCATTTTTCCCCCACCCCCCACTTTTCCCCTACCCCAACCCTCTAAAACCACCCCTGACTGGGCCTCAGGGAAGCCTCCTGGGTGAAGGCAAAGAATTTAGATGAATTAGAAAGCAAGAAATCCGACAGGAGAGGACGGGAGGGGCCAGCCAGTGGAGTGATTTGCTGGTTCTCCGAGCTGCACAGAATCGTAATAACCAGTTCTATAGAACTGGTCCGAACTGGTCCGAACACTCCTGATCACACTTCTCCAATAAATCTGGCATGGCTAAAGTAAATCATATGTAGTCTTGTGATTTTGACTTCTAATGATGTTTCTGAATTTATATAATCAGCACCTCTCTGTTAATTACTCTGGCTTTCCAGAGCACACTACTCATGGATAAGCCCATCCATCAATAATCTATCATTTAAACTTTTAATCAAAATACTATAAAAATGCATGGATAAGCAATTAAATGAAAATTAAAACATGAAAATTTCAAGGGCCAGTTTATCGTCATTATATTTTATTTAAAATGTTGAGGGTCAACTTATCCACAGATGAGCTTATCCTCGGATACATACCTCAAGTTTAGGAGCAAAAGATTTTACTTACCTTCCCCAAGTAAAATGAAGCTGTTGGAAATATGCAGAAAAATAGGCAGCTGGATTTTGGGATAATCTCAGAGGTTGGGAGAAAACCAACAGACCTTTTTCTATTTGAATTTAAGCATGGCACCAACAATTTCTGGTTGTGTTTTCTCATGAGATTGTTGTCATCTCCTCCACAATACATAAATGAGATAAGTGTTAGTTATTCTTGGTTCTACTGACGTTAAGTTGGTCATTTATGCTTTCTTTTATAATCCCAGGTTGTGTCATTCACTCCATGTCAAAGCCTAACACAACTTTGTGTTCCTTCCATTATCTTGGAGGGAAGACAGGTGACTGAATTGACTGATAATGGAGACAACAGAGGCAAGATAAGATTCAGTCATCAGACAATTAATTTCCTGCTGGCCTAGTTTTGTGCCAGCTTCCCTTTTAACAATGGGAAAAATCCCAGAATCACAACTTTTAAACCAAGATCGTGTTATTGTAAAATCTGCCTGAACCATCCCTAAGAACAATCCGTAAGAAAAATACTTTCAGTGGATTTTGTAATATTGTGTTCCTTAAAGTTATTTTTTTTAAAAGTGGTCTCTGCTTCTAGGTTTTCAAATGAGGCCAATAGCCAGCCAAAATCTTGGGGGAAGGGCAACCTCAAAATTAGGGAACAGTTTGAATCTACTGCCAGACCTACTCCTAGTTCTCATAAACTGCTACAAATAATTAAAATATGTACTTTAGTAATTTGCAGAGAATATAATTTCATCGTGTTGTAATAATGTGAGAAGTCCAATAGGCCTGGTAAAGTATACTATATCTAAAATATGTATGTCAAAATAATAAAAAACAGTCTACAGACTTTGTATTCTATAAAACTGTCTTTCCTAAATTCAACTGGTTTATATATATAAATTTCAATTATACATATTCATTGAAAAATGGCTAAGGTACCTCAAGAAATTAAATAGATAAATTCCAGGAAATATTCCATATTCCATAAGCAAATTCACAAATTGGACCAGCTCTTCATTTAGAAACAGATTTTTCCAAATGGAGCTTCAATTTATATTCCTACCGTGTTACTAAGTAATTACATTTTATGTAACCCTTTGTATTTCACATAAAGGGTTACAAATTTATTTGTTCCACGCTGGAGCAAATCCTTGCAACTTGCTCCCATAAATATTAGGTGTCAACTAATTAAGGTCTAATCATTGTGACTGTAATTGCTAATGCTTGCCACGTTGAGGTTATTTAATAATAACCTGTTGCTTGTTCAGAGATATTCTAGTATTTCCTTTGATTCTATTCATTCATTTATCTGTTGTCATCTTAAGTTTTCTCAACCTTGTCAGGCATAATCATGTTCTGTGTTCCATCGTATGCTTGCATCACATGTCCAAGTATATGGGTTTCTCCTTATTGATCATTGCTTCAAGAGAGCAACCAACCTTTATTTGATCCAAGATTGAATTACTGGGGATTTTTTGTTTTTGCAACCCATGGTAACTATCTCCTAAAATTCAAAGATCCACTGCTCTCAGTGTTCAACTTTCACAATCTATTTGCTGACTGAAAAGACCATGGTTAAATTATTTGCTCTTGATTGTCCATGAATATCTTTTTTCTTTATGATTTTTTCTGTCATCCTTTTCCCCTTTAGAGTTAATCTCTATGGCCTTAGCACATTATCCATTTTTTTCCTATTCTTAAGAGCAAGAAAATAAAAGCATCTGCCACCTAACTTTCTTTTCATTGATTGTAAATTCATTAGGTATGCATGTTGCCACTCATATTCCCTTTGTCTCTTAACCCATTTTTTCAGTTTCCTTTTTTCACTTTCATAAGGAACCATTTTAAATTGTGTCAAATTGTTAGCAGTTCAACCTTCAGTTTTGATTCCAGCTGTTACCTAAATTCTGTCATTTTTTTAATATAGACTCTGTCAAGTTAAACAAATGTAAGAACAATATGTTAAGCCCATGCCACACTGCACCAACGGATGGAAAGAGGATATAAAACGGAGAGAAACACTTGCCATCTGTTGGTTAACGCGATGCATCCATTTTGTACTCACTGCGTCCGTTTTTTTCCCTCTCTATCCATCCAGCATCCGTCGACTGAGGTTCCATCCGCTCAAAACGTTTTGAGCTGCTCAAAACTTTTTGAGCAGAATATGTATCCAACGCATCCGTTCTGCATCCGCTACGCATATGGGGAACATCCGTTCTGCATGCGTCGTCATCCGTTACACATCCGCTACATCCGCTAGGCATTCGCTGTGCATCTGTGCAACTCAAATCCGCTCCAGCAGAAAGCAGACACAGGGAGGAAGCGGAACGGATGCGGAACGGACGCGCAGTGTTCGTAGCACAGACGGAGAAAGGATGCAAGTGGATGCAGCTCGCAAAGAAAGCATTTAAAACGGAAAAAACGTTCGCAGAGGGGAACTTTCTCGGATATTAAGGATGTCTAGAGGATGCCTAGAGGATGCAAAAGGACACATAGTGGAAAACCTATATTACCGATAAAAAGGGGGAGGAACTCACCTGGATCTCACTTTCAGTCCAGCAGCCCTGCTGTGCAGACCTCTGCAGCCTTCATCTGGCTCTTGCTCTTCCACAGCAACCAGTCATCTCCACCATGGATCGGAACACACTCCACCATCATTTTGCAATAGTGCGAAGCCATCTACAGGCTCTTTCAACTGTTCTACGGGAAGAAAAGGAGGCGGCCAAGAAGCGTCTGGGTCCGGAGATGGATCGGGAAAAGAGCAGAGTACGGACTGTACAACAAGCTCAGGAACGCAGACACTGGAGCTCAGGAACGAAGACACTCGTGCATTCCAGAACTTCATGAGGATGCCTCCAGCCATGTTTGACGAAGTTGTGCAGCAGCTGACACCCAGGTTGACCAAGCAGAGCACCAACTTCCAGCCCAGCCTGGAACCTGGGCTCAAGGTGGCACTCACTCTGCACCACTTGGCCTCCGGGACCACCTACAGGAGCATGCATTACGGCTGGAGGGTGCCACACAACACCATCAGCATTGTGGTCAGAGAAGTGGTGCAGGCCATCATCGAAGAATGCCTGGAGGAGCTCCTCCAGTGCCCCTCCACTGAAGAAGGATGGAAGAAAGTTGCAGAGCAATGGTATCAGAAGTGGAACTTCCCCCACACCGTTGGAGCCATAGATGGCAAGCACGTGGCCTGCAAAGCGCCAGCCAAGTCAGGGTCCACTTATTTCAACTCCAAGGGCTTCTTCAGCATCATCCTCTTTGCCATGGTCGATGCTGACTACAAGTTCATGTACATTGATGCTTCAGGCAACGGCTCATCTTCAGATGCCCAGGTATACAACGCCAGTCACCTCAAGGAGGGGCTGGAACGCAACCTCATCATGGGCTTCCCAGATCCAGACCCCCTGCCCAACGACATGCAAGATGTGCCCTACTTCATCGTGGGGGATGACACCTTCTCCCTCACAACCTACCTCATGAAGCCCTACACTTCCAGATGCCTCACCCGTGAAGAGAGGATCTTCAACTACAGGCTGTCCAAGGCAAGGCGGGTGGTGGGGAACGCCTTTGGCATCCTGGCCAACAGGTTCCAGGTACTTCTCACCACCATGCAGCATCGCCCAGAGACCGTGAGGAACATCGTGGAAGCTTGCTGTATCCTGCACAATCTCATGCGCACCCGCTACCCAGTCTTACAGAACAGGCTTGTGGACCTCCAACAAGGCAATGGGGACATGGAGCCTGGGGAATGGAGGCAAGGGGAAACCTGATAGACATTGAGGATGTGCAAGGCTCCAACAGAGCCTCACATGAAGGGAAGAAGCAGCTCAACCTCCTGAAACACTGGTGCAACTCCCCAGCTGGAACAGTGGAGTGGCAAGACAACATGATAGATGATTAATGGATGCTTCCTTGAGACTGTCTCATCACACTGATGAGATTGGGCCATGTATGTTGGGTGGGCCCACAATAAACAGGGCATTTAATAAAGAGTTGTGTTTATGTTCAAATGTGTGGATCAATGCTTACATTGTTATTGATAATGAAGGGCCATAGGTGTGGCAGCTGGGAGGGTGGACCATACAGTCCAACTATGCTTGCACTGGAGGTTTATCTATCCCACAGCTATCTTAGCCCATCCCAAAGGCATCCCTGCCCATCCCACAGCTATCTTAACCTATCCCACTGCTATCTTAACCCATCCCACAGCTATTACCCATCCCAAAGGTATTCCTTCCCATCCCACTGCTATCCATACCCATCCCACAAGCATGCAAAGGCTTAAACCATTTCTAAAAGTTTCCACCAAGACTTTATTAACAAAAATAAATGAAGCAAGTGAGTGAAGCAAAGATAATCTTTATTAATAACAAGCTGTAAAAGAAAAATGACCCAAGTCAAGTGTCCAAATAAAGTCTACAGGTAACCACCCAGTCTCTGGCACTCTTCTCTGTCACTCAGAGGTGTGTCCAGTCTCAGGGGTGAAGGGTCCAGGTGCTGTGGAGGTGGCTGGTGCTGGAGTGCTGGTCTGAAGTGCCACTGGGGTACCTGGCCCCGAGAGGACAACAGGTGATGGTGTGTGGAAGAAGCTCTCAGACAGCTGCCTCAGCCCCGTGATGTTGAGAGCTCCTTCCTCCATGCCATGGGGTTTCAGCCCCAGTACTGATGACAGATGTTCTGAGGCCGGGCTTGGCTGTGGGGTGGAGGAAGGAGCAGTGTAGTGGGGCTGTCTGGTCTGCAGCTGGGTGAGGGCTGGTGTCGGTGGCATCGGTGGCATCGGTGGCATGGGTGGCAGTAGTGGCACGGGTGGCATCGGTGGCATCAGTGGAACCGGTGGCAACGGTGTCGTCTGATGAACCTGTGCCTGGACTGGGAAGGGCTGCTGCCTGTGCTGCTGGACCTCCTGGTAGCCATAGCCCTGGAAGGTGAGGGCCTATGGAAAGCCTTGGAATGGGAGGGACATCACCTGGGGTGGAGGAGCAGACCTGGACTGGGTGGGAGCAGGTTCATCTGGATCTGGAGGGTTGTGAAGCAGATCGGTGATCCTGTCCTTCACCACCTGGTACTGGGATTCCGCCATGTCCATGAGGGTCTGGTTCACATAGGTGAGGAACGGCTTGCGGTTGGAGGATGAGGAGTTGGTGTGTACCAGCTGAGAGAAGATATCTATGCTGCTCTTGATGGTGTCCCTCATCTCCAGCAGGACAGTGTGGCTCTGCCCCTCCTGTCTGGCTCTCTGCCTTTCTGTGGAGGTGGAGCTGGGGGTGGATGCGGGTTGGACTGTGGTGGAAGTGCCGTCTCCTTTCTCCCACTGTGCCAGGGAGTCCTCCATGCGCTCCGCCATGGTTAGGACACCTGTCGGTGGGTTCTCCGTCACGGCTCGCTCCACAGACACCTGCCTGGAGACAGGAGCTGACTCTCTGCCAGAAGAGGACTGGCTCTCAGCAGGCTGCCTGAGAGAGAGGGTTGTGAGAGGGGCTGCTCCTCGGTGGTGGATCTCACCCTCCAGGAAGCTGCATTTGCCCATGACGTAGGTCTCTCTGTCCGTCAGATTGACCACGGCCTGGCCAGATTTCTTGAGGTGCAGCTTCCCGTACCAGGTGTGCATGTGCTTCCACCAGCCGAGGAGCACCTCCGAAGTGTAGCCCAGGCTCTCCGCCTTCTCTCTCTGAGCAGCCTGCTTCCTTTTGGTGTCCCTATAGAGCCTGTGTCCCTTCCGCCATAGATACTCATTCTCTCTCAGCCACTCCAGCACTTCATCCTCATGTTCCTCCTCGATGTTGTATTGCCTCCTCTCCCGTTCTCGCGTCTGTCTTTTCCTCCCTTTGGCAGGACCACATGGACCCTCATCAGAGGGGCTTCCATGTTGTAGGGGCTGCTTCTCCACACCACCAGCATCAGCATCACCAGCAGGACCAGCAGCAGCAGCAGCAGCAGCAGGAGGACCAGGATCAGCAGCAGCAGAGTAAGCGCCAGCAGCACCAGCAGCACCAGGAGCATGACAGGACGAGCAGGACCAGGAGCAGCTGCAGGACCAGGAGCACCAGCAGGACCAGGACCACGAGCAGGACCAGGAGCATCAGCAGGACCAGCAGGACGAGGAGCAGCTTCAGCAGAGTAAGCACCAGCAGAAGCACCACTGCCAGAAGCAGCATCAGCAGAGTAAGCACCAGCAGAAGCACCACCGCCAGAAGCAGCTTCAGCAGAGTAAGCACCAGCAGAAGCACCACTGTCAGAAGCAGCATCAGCAGAGTAAGCACCAGCAGAAGCACCACCGCCATAAGCAGCATCAGCAGCTCCTCCAGAAGCAGCATCAGCAGAAGCCTCAGCCCCAGAATAGTGAGCCCGGCCTGCAGAAGCCCCAGCAGAAGCAGAGTGAGGGCTAGGGGGTGGGAGGGTGGCCCTGTCCCTCTTGCCAGGGCTGGCAGCAGATGGCTGAGGCTTTCTCTTCTTCCCCATGGTTGTGGGGTTTCTGGCTGGCAGGCAGGCAGGCAGGCAGGCAGGGAGGCTGGCAGGGAGGCTGGCAGGGAGGCTGGCAGGGAGGCTGGCAGGAAGGTAGGCAGGCTGGCTGGCTGGAAGCAAGGCTGGCTGGCAGGCAGGCAGGCAGGCAGGCAGGCTGGCAGGCAGGCAGGCAGGTTGGCAGGCAGGTAGGCAGGCTGGCTGGCAGGCAGGCAGGCAGGCGATGTGTCTGGAAACAGGTCTTTCCTCTGAATGTTGACCTGCTTGGGAGCTGCCTCCCTTTATATCCGCAGGGCTGACGCAATGCATCCTCCCCGCATGCGCAGTGAACGCTAGACATCTGCTAGGCATCCTCTAGGCGTCCGCTAGGCATCCGCTAGGCTTCCGCTGTGCATCCTCTTCATCCACTTGGCTTCCGCTGTGCATCCGCTTCATCCGCTCGGCGTCCACTCTGCATCCGCTGTATCCGTTCCGCGTCCGCTTTGCTGCGCTCCCCCGGAAGCCTTGCGGATGTGCCATCCACTCTCCATCCGCTAGGCTTCTGTGGAGCATCCGCTTTCCATCCGCCCTGCGTCCTCCCCCCGTCCGTTTCTTTCCATGTTGTCTGCTCTGGTTATGCAAATTTTTGCCCCTTTTGAGAGCGGACAACAACGGATGGAACATTTTTCTCGTCCGCTGTGTCCTTTTTACAAACGTTTTGTATCTGTCGGGCAGTGTGACAGGGCCTTTACCTTGCTTTACTCCCTTCCTGTTCTGAATCAGTATGTTTTTCCAAATTTATTTCTTACAATACTTTCTCATTTTTTTAAAGATTTTCCAGAAGTAGCTAGGACATCCTTAATATGTTCCACGTACTGGCATAATCTACTACATGCTCAAAAGCTTTGTTGTAGTCAGTGAAGCAAAAGTAAACACTCTGCTTATATTTCCTCTATTCTCCATTATCTGCCGTACATTATCTACCTGATATTGTATCTATATATCTGGCATCTCTCTCTAAAGAAATTTCTAAAGAGATTTCTTTACAAGGTTAAGTTGTAAGCAACTCATTTCTTGTACGTAGCATTAAATGAAATGATTTGGTAATTTTTATGTTTTCTTGTATTTTCCTTCACACTATATTATAAACACTAAACATTTTCAGTTTCTAAGCCACACAATTTTTTTCCATGTTTGTTGACATTAAGAACTTTAACTGTTTCTTCTCCAACAGCATTAAACTATTCAGTGGGATACCATCTGCACCTAGTGTTTTCCTATATGATAGCTGGTTTATTGCTAATCATACATCACTTTCATACTCAGACTATGAAAGCCACTTAGATCTTTACTTCTTTGAAATTTTTGGAATATTTTTGAATGTTGGTTTTCACATTTCTTACAAAATGGCTTCCTGTAGCTCCCCAGGAGTTTTGCATGTGCAATCTGCTACATCTTTCTGAGCACTGATCTTGTTTTCTTACTGTATATTCTCAAAGTTATAATTTACAGGCACAGTTATTTTCTAAAATTGTTTCAGTTTAACCAGCATGTTTGAACCAAAAATTCATGATCTGTTCCACAGTCAGCATCAGGTGACTAACTGGTGTCAGAGTTCTGACAGATGTCCTAACTAAACCATGAGCCTCAAGCCAAGCTTCAAAAGAAATCCAGTTATTTATTATGAGCTTCATGTCAGCAAGGACCAGGTGGAGCCAACTCTGACCTCAGTTAACTCACACTTTGCCTCTGACTCTGTTTCCCCCTCCACCCAAAATGTGTCATCAGTCACACAGCCCAACAAAGCAATTTCGTGGCTTGTAAAAGTCACTCCCGCAAGTCACTGTGGATTTCCATGAAGACAACCTCAACATATTGGTTGGAATGTGCTTTGTTTGACTGAGATGCCAACTCCTTGATGCAGCTGCAAATTCACTTTCCCATCCCACTTGCCTATGGCAACTCAAGGTCAGGGGTGCTTTGCAAGTTGAAACTGGATTGTACCTCTCCAGTTGTGTTTTGTTATGGATTAGTCTATTTGATTTTGATGTATGGTAATGCTGATATATAGAGTCTATATTGATATTGCTTGTTTCAAATGTGGTGGTAAAGAAATAATTCTTTTTGCAAAGTTCAGTCAAATCCATTTCTTCCATTATTCAAATATTTCTACAATTCTGGGTTCCTCCAGTTTTGCATTTCAATCACTCTTTATTAGTACTATACCACCTTGCAATCTACCATAGAATTCTTCAATTATTTATTTATTTCAATCTATTTTGAGCTCAGTGGTCAATATCCCTGCTATAAAACATGATAAATGTTGTAATAATGTGAGAAGTCCAATAGGCCTGGTAAGGTATACCATATCTAAAATATGTATGTCAAAATAATAAAAAAGTCTACAGACTTTGCATTCTCTCCTTTTTTCAAAATGAACATTATCACCACCGATATACTGTCAGAAAAAAATACGGTACTTAATGGATAGCAGATGAACATTATTTTAAAATTGTTTCAAAGGTGTTGCTGTGAATAGTCTCCTTTCACAATTCTTGTAGAAACCTCCCAGCAGAGTCAGTATATTTTAATGATTCCTCTATATGCATGGGTTTTTTTTCTGTTCCAGCAATGATGTTAGAGGTTTAAGCAATGAAATGAAAAACTTTATTGCAGTCATTAACCAGCACAGATTTAAGAAAGATGTCTAGTTCTTTCACCATAATTTCACTACGAAAAAAAGAAAGAAATTCAATAGCTTCAGTTTTCAGATGAACACATTTTTCAGGAATGGGGAGGACTGCACTGATTAACCAGCCTTCAAGGTTGTGGGTAGATAGCCAAGGAACTATGGGACCAGTTTGTACACTGCAGCCAGCATCTATGAAAGGATGGTAGAGCTTGGGATTAAGTATCTAGAATTAAAATGAAAAATTCTGGGGCTCATTTCTATTTTCTAGGAGAACCAATCAATGCAGCATAGCAGCTTATTTCCCCCGAGCCAAAAAACAACTCACATAAGTTCACAAAACCAAAGCTGTTTGAGGTCCCCAGTCATTTTTAAGAATGTAAAGAGATCCTAATATCAAAATGTACGAGAATCATTGATCTATATCATCTATATCTAATCTATGACCAAATAACCTTTATTCTAGCTCCCTAAATTTCAAAATTAACATGGAAAATTCCTTTTTAGCCTTGTCTGATTTGCACTAAACATAATACAAAATTTCTCAGGCAATAATCTTTTTTTTTCCTGTCAGTATCGTCTCTGTGGCTCATGAATGAAACAAATGACTTCAGTGACTGGGAATATAGGCTGCCATTCTACTATTGCCATTCTGTTGCTGTTTCTGTATGTGGAAAGATAGGAGCAGAAATGGGATTCTACTGGTTCGGGTCAGTTCGAGCAAACTGGATATTAATTGTACATCTGGTTCAGCGAACCAATAGTTCTGAAGACCAGCTGGCCCTGTCTACCCTGCCCTGTGCCTCCTAGGGACCCATGCACCTGGTTCTGGCTCCCAGGTAAGTGTAGGGAAGTTTGCAAGGCCAAAAACAGGGTGCAGGGTGCCATATACCCCCTGTACCCCCACACCTTATTTTGGGTCTCCTGAGGCTCCAGGGAGGCTTGCTAGACCAAAAATGGGGTACAGGGGGATTCTCCATGCCCCATTTTCCCTCCCAGGAGGCTCCAGGGAGGCTTGCTAGGCTAAAAACAGCCTATTTTTCTTTCACGGGAGTGCAGAAGGAGTGCTGCCTGTCACAACCCTTGATTAGTTTGCCTCTCTCTCCTGAGGACTGTCTGCTCTCCCTCCCACTGGCCAGCATGTAAGAGCTTCATAAAGTTTGTTCCTGCCCTCAAACAGTAAGGCCGGCACATTCAAAGTGCAAAGGTTCTCTGAACTTGCAATTGGCTTGCAACCAGGGGTGGGATTCAATATTTTTAACAACCAGTTCTGTGGGCATGTCTTAGTTGGTGGGCATAGCTTGGTGGTCATGTGACTGAGTGGATGTGGCTTGGTGGTCATGTTATTGGCTGGACATGGCCAACTCAATATCATTCACATCAAGGCATGCATATCTTCGCCAGCCTCTCATGACTGTGGGGATGCTGCAACAGTTGTAAGGGTGAAAAATGGTCATAAGTCACTTTTTTCAGTGCCATTGTAACTTTGAATGGTCACTCCACACAAGCAAAGTACCAACAAAAGAGGAAAAGAAAACTCCATAGAAGTTCCAGAGATAGGAAGTCTAGTCCTGCCAAGAATGTAATAAGAGTTAATGGAGAGGCAGTTTCTGAAAGCAACACCAGAGTGTTTCCTTCCTGCCTTCCTTACAGGATTAGGCCAGTAATTTCTTCTAACAACCGGTTCTCCGAACTGCTTAGAATGTTAACAACCAGTTCTAGCGAATAGGTGCGAACTGGTAGAATCCCACCCCTGCTTGCAAAACCTGAGTTCCTTCTTCCTCCTGCTCTTTCTGCTATGCCTGCTTCTGCTTCATTCTGCCTGCTTCTCCTTCTCCTCTTCCTGTTCCTGCTTTCTGTTTCTCCTGCTACCTCTTCTTCCTTCTTCTGCTTCTTCCACACTTTCCTCCCCTCCTTTCACCAGCAGCGCAACTGAGCTTGCGTTCCTTTCCCACATCTCTCCAAGTTTGCAAGACAAACATGCAGCTGTCCAACTTGCAACCAAGTGCTTTCCCAAAGCCTTGTTGGAGGGTATGTATGCGTGTATGAATGTCACCTTAAGTGTTGGGTCTCCAAGAGAATCCCTCTCTCATTAGCACCAAGACTGCTGGCCTAGTTGTTTGGTCTCTCTCCCTCCCTCCCTCCCTCTCTCTCTCTCTCTCTCTCTCTCTCTCTCTCTCTGCCTTTGCCTCTCCTCCTCCTTCTCTCTTTTGACTTGTTTTGTCAGCACTTCCTCAACATGCTGGATCTTCGGTTTGTTTTGCTGGAAGGGTCAGTTAGAATTGTCTCTTCTCCCTCACTTTCTTCCCACTTTCTTAGAAGCAGAAAGTCACAGGTCTATTCTGGAAGAGAATCGCTATGCTGAACCATTGTAAAGTGCAGGTGGTGGTCATTCACCGTCTTTCTGCTTCCCCGGGTCTTTGATTGGGGGTTTCTTCTGGGGCAAAAGCAAACAGCCTCTTCCAGTGAAGATTTCTCTGTGTCTTCTAATTTTCTTCCAAGCAGAACAAAAAAGCCACTTCCTGCAATGGCTTTTCCAGTTCTTTATTCTGATTTTCTCTTGGAGCAAAAGAAAGCCCTTTCTATAGTGAAGTCTTCCCTGTGGGTTTATTCTGATTTTCCCCTGGACTGGAGCAAAATCATCTGGTGGCAGGCTTGAAGTCTAATCCCACACTAATTTTACTCCATACATGGTCCACCCACTATTTCATTTATCACTTCTGTCTGTGCCTCCTTTCCCAAACTCTACATTTTTTCTTTCCCCCGTGAGGTGGAAGCAGATAAAAAACCACCAAAAGATTCGTTGATCCAAGGAAAACAAGGTTTTATTCACATGTCTGCAGAGACGGGTCCCCTCAGGCATTGAAGGAACCCAGAGCAAAATTCAGGCAGCATTTTTATCCCCTCTTAC
>BLBF01000044.1:5999654-6013346 GCA_015471245.1 Laticauda colubrina
TGAGTTTTGAGACACACTTCCTTATTCAATTCAATGGGCCATCCAACGTGGCTTCGGTTCTGCTCACACCCCCACCCCTTCTCTCATACACACACACAGGTCCATGGTAAGATTGTCTTCCATGAAACCAGTCCTGGTGCCAGAAAGGTTGGGGACCTCTGAATTAGACCAAGCAGGGTCCCTACAGTCCCTTTTAAGTATTATGTATTAATAGAAAATCAACTAACTTAGCTCTGATCCTAAATGCTAAAGTTGCTGCACATAAAAAACAGAGGAGCTCTGATCAACTATCACAGCCACATTTTGGGTCTGAGTGGAGGGCCTGGGAAAGGTGTCAGAATAACAGAAAAACACTTAGAAGGGACTTTGGGGGGGGACCCTATACCATTTCAGAGAAATGGTTGTCCAGTCATTTCTTAAAAACCTCCAGTGTTGAAGCATCCAGAATTTCTGGAGACAGGCAGTTCCACTGGTTAATTGTTCTGACTGTTAGGAAGTTTCTCCTTAGTTTTAGGTTGCTTCTCTCATTCAGTTTCCATCCATTACTTCTTGTTTTTCCTTCTGCTTCTTTGGAAAATACATTGCCCCTCTTCTTTGTGGCAGTCCCTTGAAAGCCTGTTGCCTATCACATTCTTGGGTAAAGCATGGGAGCCATTTCCTCTTTTCAGTGGCCCATGCAAGTACATCTATAATATGTAGATAACTGTTGTGTTCGCAAAGAATGAGACTCGAGACCAGCGTAACTTCAGCTCTTTATGCTTGAATTTACCAGCATAAATTCAACTTGGAATTTAGTTCTTAAATTCCATCTGAGCCAGGAGCCACGGCAGTCCTTTTTTATAGAGAGGCTGCTCGCGGCTTGCGGCCAATGATGGCTCCTTGATTCTCCCGCCGCTGAGTTGGCCAATCATAGGCTAGCTATTTTTGGCCAATCAGAGTGAAATAGAACACCAATCAGATTCAAGTGTTTGTGGGCCAATGGGAATAGAATAGTTGGAGTATGTAACACCCCTCCCCTGTTGGTTTGGTCCTACATTACGTAGTCACATAAGTAGGTGGGGCTTTTATGTTGTCTAGTTGACCTGCGCAGTTTAGTCGTGCTGTTGTTTTCAGTGGGTTCGGAGGGATCGCTGTTCCTCCCGTCTTTCTCTGTGGAACCTCCTGGAAGGTGGAGTCAGCCATATTGCTCCCACCTGGCCTACACGGGTTGATGGAGTCGGCTCGGCTGCTCCCTTCCGGAGCAGCTTCTTGGTCTTCTTGTGCCTCCTGTTCCTCTTCATCAAAGTCTTCTTCAGGTAAGTCGTTGTTTCTTTCTGAGTTTATTTGCAAATGTGGTTTGTGGTTTGTGTTTTGATTTTGTAGTGTTTCTTGTTCAGACAGAGAGTCTCCCCCTCCCCTCTTATTTGTGTTTGAGGGGTCTTCCCCCTCTCTGGTTGGCTTATTATTGTTTTTGTTTAAAGTTTGCATGTGTGTGTGTTGTTCTTCGTGCCTGGGTATGTCAGTGGTTTGTTCCAATGCTCTTGATCTTAATTGATCAATGTGTCTCCTCCAGCTTCTACCATCCTCCATTTCTAATCTATACGATCAGGGTCCTGTTATTTGTGTTATTTTTGCTGGTACCCATGAGTTTTTTTAGCATAGACTAGGTTTCCTCATTCAAATGTGTGGTGTCTGCTGGAGGAGTCTGTTGGTTTTTTAGGGCTGTATGTGGGGTGTAATCTATCCAAATGTGATCTTAATTTTCTGCCCATTAATAATTCTGCTGGGCTTTTATTTGTAGTTGAGCTCGGTGTGATGTATTGTATGGTGAGCATTTTATAAATTTTCTCTTGTATGTCTCCCATATCTAATTTTTCTATGGTTTCTTTGGTATACCAGACCATGTGTTCTGCCCGCCCGTTCGTAACCAGTCGGCCTGGAGCTGTCAAAGCATGCCTTATTCCGTGTTCGGTGAGGAACTTTTCAAATGTCAATGCTATGAACTGTGGCCTGTTATCTGAAACTAATAAGTCCAGTAACCCATGTGTGGCGAAAAGTTTTCTCAGTTGTTTGATAACTGCTTCTGTAGTTGTTGAGTTCATGATGCTTACTTTCAGCCAATTTGAGTAAGCGTCTACTATGATTAAAAATGTGTGTCCTTTTGTAGGCCCTGCGAAATCTATGTGAATTTTTGACCAGGGCCCCCTCGGTGTTTCCCGGTATAGTATAGGTGCTGAAGGAGGCGCAGGTCGGGATCTTTGGCATTTATCGCAGGTTTCTCCCCATTTCCCAATATCCTTATCCATCCCTGGCCACCATACATAACTCCTGGCCAGGGATTTCATTCGTATGATACCCGGGTATCCTTCATGTAGCATATTCAGTATTTGCTCTTGTAATGCCTCTGGTATTTCCACCCAATCCCCCCATAGAATGCAACCTTTTAACAATGACAGTTCAGTTTGCCTGTTCTTGAACGGTTTAAATTTAATGTCTGTCTCATTTTCCAGTCACCCTTTTCCTACTCAGTTTAAAACCTGTGACAAAGTTTTGTCTCTTGTGGTTGCTTTCACAATGTCCGCTGCAATTATGGGTAGGTTTGGTAGTGTCTCAGTCTGTAGGGTGGATGTGGTTGGTGCCGGGTCACTCCCTAGTTCAGGTAGGGGAGTATGGCTCAGCGCATCAGCGTGAGAAATGTCTTTGCCTGGTTGGTGAATCAGTTTATAATTGTATGCGGCAAGGAACTCAGACCATCTTGTCATTCGTGGGGAGAGTATGTTTGGAGTGGCCCTGTTTCCTGCTAATATTCCCAGTAGGGGCTTGTGGTCTGTAATAAGTGCAAATGTCCTACCGTAAAGGTATTCATGAAACCGTTTGACATCGGATATTGTTGCTAACGCCTTTCTGTCCAACTGACTGTAGTTCCTTTCTGTTTTGGATAGTGTTTTGGAGTAGAATGTGATCGGTGCTTGTCTCCCATCTGGCAGCATGTGGCTGAGTACGGCTCCGACACTGAACGGTGATGCATCGCAGGTGACTGTCAATGGTAGTGTCTCGCTGTATTGTATTAATACAGATTTGGATGTTATTAAATCTTTTATTTTCTGGAACGCTGTCTCTTCTCGTCTTCCCCAAATCCAGGTGGCTGCCTTGTCCAGTAGTCTATCTAGTGTTCTGCAGTTGTTGCCTTCTGTGGCAGAAAAATGTTGTAGAAATTGATAAGTCCCAAGAATGCTTATAATTCTACTTTGCTTTTTGGTCTAGGCGCTTCTTTGATTGCTTTGATTTTTTTATCTGTGGGATGGATGCCCTCTTTATCAATTAGGTACCCCAGGAATTCAACTTTTGAGGTGGATAGCTGACACTTTTATTTTTTGACCTTGAGTCCCGCCTTTTGGAATCTTTGTAGTACTATTTTGAGATGGGCTTCTAGTTGTTTCTCGTCTCTGGCTGACATTAGCACGTCATCAAAGTATGGGACTACCCCTTTTATCCCTTGTAACAACCGTAGGGCACCACCCCTTTAATTCCCTGTAAAAGACACTCCATCAGGCTTTGGAGCACCCCTAGGGCCACGCTGACTTCAAATTGCAGTCTTTTGCATTTGAAGGCTCCCCTATGAGTCACGATCGTTTGTGCCTCTGCTGTTTCAGGGTCGACTGGCAATTGTTGGTATGCTTGCACAAGGTTGAGCTTTGTGAAAACCTTGCCTCTCCCCAATGAGTGTAACAGGTGTTGCACTACTGGAACAGGATATGCGCTTTACTGTAGTAAAGCATGGTTTAGGGTGGCCTTGAAGTCACCACAGATTCTCACGCACCCATCTGGCTTAATTGGGGTCACGATTGGGGTTTCCTATTTAGCGTGGTCAATTGGTTCCAATATGCCTTGTGCTATGAGTTTATTTAGTTCTTCATCAATCTTCGGTTTTAATGCGAAGTTAACTCACCACGCTTTTAACTTAATAGGAGCTATTGTCGGATTTAAATTAAATGATATGGGGGACCCTCAGGACTTGCCTAGTTTGCCATCAAAGACGTCCTGGAACTACCTTATTAAGTTCTCCTCCCAGTCTGTCTTGGTGACGCTGTTGATGCCGGTCACTCCGATTCCCAGGGGTTCGAACCACTCGAGTCCCAACAGGCTTGGGCGGTTCCAGTCTACAATGGTTAGAGGCAGAATTTTTGTGTGTTCTTTGAAGGTGACTTGGAAGTGTCCAAGTCCGACTATGGGGATCCTGTTTCCTTGGTAGTCTTTTAGTATCAGCATCTGGTTTTCTAATTCGGTTCTGTCAGTATGTAATATCAGTCTTTTAATGGTATTCCATGATACCATTGATAGATATGATCCGGAGTCCACCTCCATCTCGCATTCTTGGCCCTCAATCCTGACTGCCACATGTACTTTTCGGCCATTGGTTGCGTTTGAATGACCAATAGTAATAGTTTGGTGTGTTTCTTCTTTTCTGTAGTTTTCGTTTAGCCGCTTGCCTTTGCTTTCTCGACTCTCACGGCTCCATGTTTGTCTTTCTTTTATCCTTGGTAGTGTGTTGTCTCCATGTTGGGGGGTTGTAGCTCTTACGGTTTCGGCAGACTCTTGCTATGTGTCCCCGTCTCTCACAGTACCGGCACATAGCGTCTAGGAAACAGCACTCGGAAAGGGGGTGATCTCCTCCACACCAGGCGCACTGGAACCCCGACTTACATCCTTTCTTCTCCCATCTATTTCATTCAGCCTGGAGTCTGTGGATCTCCTCTTCATCATCGTTGATCTCAGACAATGATTCACTATCCGCATAGTGTTTGATGGTCTTGTGTGTGTTCTCTGACTTTTTCTCTGGAATTTGTCTTGTTTCTGCTGGTGTTTTTGGTGTTGTCACATTCATTTGTTGCATTTTGGCTGCTGATTTTTTAGCTGCTTCAGCTGCTGTGGCCTCAGCAATAGCCTCAGTGACTGTAATTTTTGGTCGAGTTAGCAGTCGGCTTTGTAGGATGAGATCTCTTAGACCAAGGACCACCTGATCCCTCATGGCTTCATCCATGTTGAGGAACTCGCATGCCCCTCCAATGTCCCTGAGAACTGCTTTGAAGTCTGCAATGCTCTCACCTTCTCTCTGGTCCCGTTTGTAGAACTCGTGTCTCCGAATAAGGCTGGAGACGGTCAGTGCGTAGTGAGCCTTCAGTAATTTTTCCAAATCTGGCCAGGCCATCTGCTTTACACTCTCCAGTTTGGCTAATGCCTTGGCCATCTTGAATACTGTGGGCCCACAGTGCATCAGGAACACGACTCTCTTTCTGTTGTCAGAGATTCCTTGCAAGTCGTTGCTTTCCAGGAACATGAGGAATCTGTCGATGTGTTATTCCCAGTCCTCCATTGCTGGATTGAATGGTGCAGGTGGCAAGTTGGTTCTGGCCATTTCGTCTGCTTAATTCTCATTGCCACGTGCTCGACTGGTCTCCTTGTCTCAGAATCCCACGTTCATCACCAGTGTTGTGTTCACGAAGAATGAGACTCGAGACCAGCGTAACTTCAGCTCTTTTATTTAAATTCCGTCTGAGCCAGGAGCCGTGGTAGCCCTCTTTTATAGAGAGGCTGCTCGCAACTCGCGGCCAATGACAGCTCCTTGATTCTCCCACTGCTGAGGTGGCCAATCATAAGATAGCTATTTTTGGCCAATCACCATCAAGTAGAACACCAATCAGATTCAAGTGTTTGTGGACCAATGGGAATAGAGTATTTGGAGTGTGCTAATATGTAACAATAATTAAATCCCAAAAAAGGTGAGCAACATTTTTACAGAACAATAGATACGTTGAGGCTGGGTGTGACAAGGAATGACTGGGAGGGGAAGGGCCAGCCTTGATGTGAGCAACATTGAGTTCGTCATGCCCTTCCAGACATGTGACCACCAAGCCACACCACAAATTAAGCCATACCCACAGAACCAGCTGTAAATTTGAATCCCACCTCTCAATAGGAGGAGCTGCAGATGAGGCAAGGATCAGATAACAGGCCACTGAGTCTGAAGGAAGGAATGGGGTGTGTGGCAAATGTTTCAGAAGGACTCTCCCTAATTTCTTCAAACGTAAATGGAGATAGGAGAGGAGTACTTATTGTGTCTAGTGATCACACTATGACAGACTATGATTTTTTTTATCCTTCATAAAGCTATCAGCTAGCCCAATCGTATACAGATTTTATAGCAATCAGTAACACAAATATATTTGTCCACATATTCTTCCTAAGTCTTTCCCAACTTCCAGATATTTTGGACTATAGTTCCCAGTTAGGCCTACTGCCTGAGTATTCTGGGAGTTATAGTCTAACACATTTGAAGGGTATCTCTGATTTTTGGGGGGAGGGTCTGTTCTACTGTACTATGAATAGTGTTGAATGAGTGAGATTTCTCCTCTTATATAGATAGAATGAACACCTCACTACCCTTTGGATGCTTCTTATTAACTATTGCCCAGGGAACACTGGAATGTGTTAACAACCAGATTCTTTGGATTCATCAGACCCAGGGTCTGACAAAAGCTGGGAAGCATGGAAATTATTGAGTAGACTTACATGGGTACAAGATCCATAGATACTATGAATAAATGGAGCTATCTGGTGGCATTTGCTCTTTCTGACTGGGGTGACATGCAGAGAACAACACATACATATACCTGTCTTTTGTGTCTTGAGCAGTGGACACTTAAAGACCTCATGGCAGGGCAACAGAATGCAATTTACTTTGCTAGTTTCTGGGCAAGATCTATTTAACTTGTATATATTTTAATCTTGTATTTTACACTTTAAATTTTATGCTATATAGTATGTCTCATTTTAATTGTGATGCTTCTGACCCAAACAAACAGACAGACAGACAGACAGACAGACAGAAAGACAGAAAGACAGACAGATAGATAGATAGAAATATGGCTCACCCAATAAAGTTGGTAATAGATTTAGGGAACACAAAAGACACTAGAAGCTGGAAGACCTAATCCTAACTTGGGCACAAAGCTCCCTGGTGAGTTTAGGCCAATCACTTTCTCTCAGTCCTGGGCAGAAGACAGTCCATGGCATATAGTAGAATGAAATACTTTTGGAAGCAAAATCAGATGCATAAAAAATGTCATGTTCCTTTTCTTTTTTATACCTTCCCCTAGCACTTTACACTGTTAAATCTACCTATGCCCTTCAGATGAAAATACATCGATTTGCCCACAGATATAACCTCTGGCTCCCCATCCTGCCCAGCCCAGTTTCCTGTGTAATTATGCAAAGTAAATAACTGCCACACTGCTTCACATTGATTTTGCAGGCAATGCTGTTTGCTTAACCTTTTGAGAGAATCTGCTGTCATGGTGCATCTTAGAGCCTTTCCTATTCCCACCAACAGCACTTTTTCTGCAACTAGTACGCATATGTGTGTGCATGCGTACACGTGCACACACACACAGAGACATTTACCTTGGAGATTCAGTGCCCTTTCTAAGTCTGGAGAGGGTTGTTGAGGATGAATTACTGCTATATGTCTTTGATCTGGTTAGATTGCCCCATTCAGATTGCTTGTGCAGAACTCAGACACTTTTAGTTGGAATTAAATTCTGTTGTGCTCATTAGGATTCTGGATAAGTGGGGGATGAGGCTGCAGCCTTAGGGAGATTGTGCACTGTGGCCTAGAAATGTTTAGTTTAGTTTAGTTTATTGTCATTGCACCTCGGACAACAAAATCAAACACCATCATCAATGCACATCATGACCATGAAAATAAACACAAACACCCTTCACACTCCACACATTGAACTGAAAACTCCCAACACTGCACTATACAGTAGAATTCAAAGGAGCTACTGTCCTGAGATATAAGCTGTTTTTCAGCCTATTTGTCCTTGTTTTTATTATTCTGTACCGTCTGCCAAACGGTAATAATTCAAAAAAAGGTTCCCAGGAAGAGATGGATCTTTGAGAATGTTTTGAACTTTCCTAAGGCAGTGGGAGCTATAAAGTTCTTCCAAAGAGGGGAGAGGACAACCAATGATCTTCTGGGCAATGACATTAACCCTCTGAAGTGCTTTCCTAGCTGCCACTGTACAATTGGCAAACCATACAGAGGTACAGTAAGTTAAAATACTCTCTATGGTGCAGAGGTAGAAGATCACCAGCAGTTTTTCATTCAATTGTTGTTTTCTGAGAAGTCTCAGGTAGTATAATCTCTGCTGGGCCCTTTTGACCAGGGCTGCAATGTGGGCACCCCAGGTCAGGTCCTCTTTTAGGGTAACACCCAGAAACTTAAAACTAGCCACTTGCTCCACTCGGTCTCCATTGATAAACAAGGGCTGGATGTCTGATCTGTTCCTTCTATAGTCCACTATAAGTTCCTTGGTCTCATTGGTGTTGAGGACCAAGTTATTGTTTCCACACCATGAAAGCAACTGGTCCACCTCATCTCGGTAGGCAGACTCATCCCCCCCCCCCCCGAGATGAGTCCCACCACCAAATGTAGCCTAGTTGAGAAGCCCCTTTTTGGATTTCACTCATTCTTCTATTTTAACCAGAATAATAACCTGTCTGGACCCCATTTATATTGCCCCAGTTTTCTGGTTTTCTTTTTATCATTCCTCAATTTGTAAAAAGAAATAAGAAAAAAAAGGCCAGTTACATTTGTCATTTTTACTAGCACTTGGGCTAGAAGGAGAAAACGACAAACTATTGTTAGTTTTACCTGGTTAAAAATAAATCAACAAAGCAAAAATAGATTCATCTTGTCACTGTTCTATTGTGCCCTAAATGAACTTATATCAGAGAGAATTACAGTTTCATCCATGAAGTTATAAATAAACAAAGACTGGTCCACTATTTTCAATAGTTAATGTATGAAATAAATAAATAAATAAATATTCAATTTGTTTCATTGTCCCATTATTGAAATTTCTTTTTTGAAAAGTCCAACATTTAACCTTTCATTGAGGAACATGCCTTTTTTTTAAAGGGATAGCAGCCAGTGACAGGCACAGAGGACAATTCTGTTATAAATACACAGTACCCCATTGGAATGGAGATGTTTGCCCAAAATGAAATGAAATATATCAGATGAACTGGACTGGATAGCACAAGTTTTTTTTAAAAAATTGGATAGCAGCAAAAGACCTGTAGACATTGCATTTCCAGTAGTGGCATGGAGGGAAGGGCACATTACAGAATAATAGAGTTGGAAGGGACTTTGGAGGTCTTCTAGTCCAACCCCCTGCTCAGGCAGGAAACCCTACACTATTTCAGATAAATGATTGTCCAAACTCTTCTTAAAACTTCTAGTTTTGGAGCATTCAAAACTTCTGGAGGCAAGTTGTTCCACTGATTAATTATTCTGCTAGGAAAATTCTCCTTAGTTCTAAGTTGCTTCTCTCTTTGATTTGTTTCCATCCATTGCTTCTTATCCTGCCTTCAGGTGCTTTGGAGAATAGGTTGATCCGTTCTTCTTTGTGGCAGCCCTTTAGAAACTGGAACAGCAGGTAGAGGACAATCATTTTGTTCCTGCCCTCCAGAAATGATCAAGGGCCAGTATATGTGTTGGGATAAGCTGGTTGTGAAGATCAGACGCTAAAGAGAACAAGCATTTCTGCTTTATTTTATGGATATGGATTAAAACTGCATTATGAGGAGGGAGAAGGAAGGATTTCATCTCCTTTAGTGTACATGTTAAATACCCTGTTATTGTGTCTGTCTTCTTCTGATTAACCAGATGTGGGATAGAAGTATAGAACATAAATATCAAACTCTTTTTCAAGTTGGTCTGACTTGGGGTGAGGAATGTATTGTATCTGTCCTCACCCCAAATGTTTTTTAAATGGCACTTTTGCAAAATACAAGAGTTGCTGGTGTTTCCACAAAAGGTGACCCTTCCATTTTCAGGATATTATGAGATGCACAACCAAGACATGTGGCTTCTAGGCAGTGGTGGGATTCAACATTTTTTACTACCGGTTCAGTGTGCGTGGCTTGGTGGGCATGGATGGCTGATGGGCATGGTAGGGGAAGGATACTGTAAAATCTTATTCCCTCCCCACTCATGGGGGAGGGTTACCGCCGGTTCTCCAAATTATTCAAACTTTCTGCTACTGGTTCTCCAGAACTGGTCAGAACCTACTGAATACCACCTCTGCTTCTAGGGCATTTATTATCCATTGCTCTGTTATTTCTGGCTTTCCCCTTGTAATAGTTTTTCTTTGGTAAACAAAAACATGGGGAAATTGTCAGGGAAATATAGTGAATGAAGTGAAAAATGACAACAATGGCTGGGAATCCCTCCTCTTAACATTTGAAGAATAAAATCAATTGTAGAGTAAAGTTCTTGTTTGGAAATATCCATGGTCTCTCGTATTTTCAGATAGAAACAGAAAATATTGCTCCTTGAAACCTTGCAAAATCGTTGCCTTTCTTCATGGTTTAAAGCCCATGTCACAGTGAACCAACAGATGCAAAGAGGATGTAAACTGGACAAAAAACCTTGCCATCCGTTTGAAAACGCGATGTACTCACTGCCTCCGTTTTGCTTCCTCTCTATCCGACCAGCATCCGTTTATTGACGTTTCATCTGCTCCAAAAGTTTTGGGCTGCCTAAAACTTTTGCGCGGAAAATGTATCCAGTTCGTCTGTTCTGCATCCGCTACGCATCCACTACGCATCCGCTACGCATCCATTATGCATCCGCTATATCCGCTAGGCATCTGCTCCGAATCTGCACAACTCACATCCGCTCAGACGCAGGGAGGAAGTGGAACGGACGCAGAACAGATGCAGAACGGATGCCAAGCGGAAACAAAGCGTTTAAAACAGAAAAAACGTTCGCAGAGGGGACCTATCTTGGATATTAAGGATGTCTACAGGATGACTAGAGGATGCCTAGAGGATGCCTAGAGGATGCAAAGGGACACCTATACTGCCTATAAAAAGGGGGAGCAACTCATCTGCATCTCACTTTCAGACCAGCAGCCTAGCTGTGCAGACCTCTGCAGCCTTTATGTGACTCTTCCTCTTCCACAGCATCCAGTCATGTCCACCGTGGATTGTGACAAAGTCCTTTCAGCAGCCACCATCATTCTGCAACAGTGCGAAGCCATCTACAGGCTCTGTGAACTCTACTACGGGAAGAAAAGGAGCCACCCAAAAAAAGTTTGGGTCCAAAGATGGTTCACCAGAAGAGCAGAGGATGGACTGTACAACAAGCTGATGGTGGAGCTCAGGAGCGAAGACACTTGGGCATTCCAGAACTTCATGAGGATGCCTCCAGCCATGTTTGACGAAGTTGTGCAGTGCCTGACACCCAGGTTGACCAAGACAAACACCAACTTCCCGCCCAGCCTGGAACCTGGGCTCAAGGTGGCACTCACTCTGTGCCACCTGGCCTCAGGGACCACCTACAGGAGCATGCAGTATGCCTGGAGGGTGCCACCCAGCACCATCAGCTTTGTTGTCAGAGAAGTGGTGCAGGCCATCATCGAAGAATACAAGGAGGAGCTCCTCCAGTGCCCCTCCACTGAAGAAGGATGGAAGAAAGTTGCAGAGCAGTGGTATCAGAAGTGGAACTTCCCCCACACCGTTGGAGCCATAGATGGCAAGCACGTGGCCTGCAAAGCGCCAGCCAAGTCGGGGTCCAGTTATCACAACTACAAGGGCTTCTTCAGCATCATCCTCTTCGCCATGGTCGATGCTGACTACAAGTTCATGTACATCGATGCTTCAAGCAACGGGTCAGCTTCAGATGCCCAGGTATACAACGCCAGTCACCTCAAGGAGGAGCTGGAAGGCAACCTCATGGTGGGCTTCCCAGATCCAGACCCGCTGCCCTACGACACGCAAGATGTGCCCTACTTCATCATGGGGGATGACGCCTTCTCCCTCACAACCTACCTCATGAAGCCCTACACCTCCAAATACCTCACCCGTGAAGAGAGGATCTTCAACTACAGGCTGTTCAGGGCAAGGCGGGTGGTGGAGAACGCCTTTGGCATTCTGGCCAACAGGTTCCAGGTACTTCTCACCAACATGCAGCATAGCCCAGAGACCATGAGGAGGATCGTGGAAGCTTGCTGCATACTGCACAATCTCATGCGCACCCACTACCCAGTCTTGCAGAACAGGCTTTTGGACCATCAACAAGGCAATGGGGACATGGAGCCTGGGGAATGGAGGCAAGGGCAAAACCTGATCGACACTGAGGATGTGCAAGGCCCCAACAGAGCCTCACGTGAGGCGAAGAAGCAGCGCAACCTCCTGAGACACTGGTGCAACTCCCCAGCTGGAGCAATGGAGTGGCAAGACAGGATGGTAGATGCTTAATGGATGCTTCCTTCAACCTGTCTCATCATACGGATGAGATTGGGCCATGTATGTTTGGTTGGGCTACAATGAACAGGGCGTTTAATAAAGAGTTGTGTTTATGTTGACATGTGTGGATGATTAATTATATCGTTATTGATAATAAAGGGCCATAGGTGTGGCACCTGGGAGGGTGGACCATACAATCCCACTATGCTTGCACTGGAGGTTTATCTATCCCACAGCTATTACCCTTCCCAAATGTATCCCTGCCCATCCCACAGGTATCCCTGCCCATCCCACAGCTATCTTAACCCATCCCACAAACATGCAAAGGCTTAAACCATTTCTAAAAGTTTCCAGCAAGACTTTATTAAAAAAAAAGAAATGAAGCAAGTGTGTGAATCAAAAATAGACTTAATTAACAACAAGCTATAAGACAAAAATGAGTCTCTGGCACTCCTCTTGGTCGCTCAGTCTCAGGGGTGAAGGGTGCAGGTGCAGTGGAGGTGGCTGGTGCTGGAGTGCTTGTCATCAGCTCCTCCAAAAGCAGAAGCAGCAGAAGCCCCAGCCCCAGAAGAGTGAGCCCATGCTGCAGAAGCCCCAGCAGAACCAGAGTGAGGGCCAGGGGGCAGGATGGTAGCTCTGTCCCTCTTGCAAGGGCTGGCAGCAGATGGCTGAGGCTTGCTGTGCTTCAGCATGGTTGTGGGGTTGCTGGCTGGCAGGGAGGGTGGCAGCAAGGCTGGCAGCAAGGCTGGCAGCAAGGCTTGCAGGCAGACATGCAGGCAGGGCAGGCAAGGCAGCCAATCCTTCCGGCAGCAGGTCTTTCCTCTGAATGGCGACCTGCTTCCGAGCTGCTTCCGTTATATCCGCAGGGCTGACGCAATACATCCTCCCCGCATGTGCAATTAACACCAGGCATCCGCTAGGCTTCCGCTGTGCATCCGCTGTGCATCCGCTGTGCATCCGCTTCATCCACTGTGCATCCGCTGTGCATCCGCTGTATCCGTTCCGCGTCCGCTTCGCTGAGGCCCCCCGGAAGCCCTGCGGTTGCGCCATCTGTTCCTATCCACTTCCATCCGCTGGGCTTCTGTTCCGCATCTGCTTTGCATCCGCCCTGCGTCCTCCCTGCGTCCGTGTTATCCGTTCTGGTTATGCAAATTTTTGCCCCTTTTGAGAGCGGATAACAATGGATGGAACATTTTGCTCGTCCGCTGTGTCCTTTTTGCATCCATTGGGCAGTGTGACATGGGCTTAAGGTAGAAGGACCATTGTTAACACAATTTTAAGTAGCTTTAATACAAGACTTTACACCAAGACAAATTCCTTGTGTGTCCAATCACAGTTGGCCAATAAAGTATTGTATTGTATTGTATTGTATTGTATTGTATTGTATTGTATTGT
>BLBF01000044.1:6013356-6120895 GCA_015471245.1 Laticauda colubrina
TTGTATTGTATTGTATTGTATTGTATTGTATTGTATTGTATTGTATTCCATTCCATTCCATTCCATTCCATTCTATTCTATTCTATTCTATTCTATTCTATTCTATTCTATTCTTTGTGAATATCCAATATCAAATATAGTTTCTTCTTATTTCAACAAATTCTGGGGGATTAGAACAGATTATTGGAAATACATTATGTTAACAAAAAGACAATAAACATAATAATCAAATCCAAAATAAACTGAATTCTGCCTGGAGCACTGGTGACCTACAATAGTCCATTTGTAGTTTTTATTCCTGGGCACTTGAGGAATGAACACCATAACAAAGCACTGATGCTCCAGTTATGCTAGAAATCAACAGCTCACAAAGCCTAAACTTGTCATTGCCTTACCTTGATGATGACTTTCAGATGCTCCCCAGCCACCACACTGATGTTTCTCCCCTCCCTTTCCTCTTTGATGCACCACAGTATCACGCTAGCAGCTTTCTTTTTCCTGATTCAACTGATGTGGCAAGACAGGCTGGGAAGAGAAGGTATCACACTCCCTTGCCAGTCCAGATACATAGCTACCCGCAAGACTGCTTTTGGTAATTATACCAAAATGCCAAAAATAAGATTTGTGGGTCAGCTATACAAAGTTGTATGAGCTAGTGAATGGAGAGGAGGAGTAAATATTTTTGAGGATAAGTTTGGTGCCTATTGGCTTCAAGGATATCTCCATGTTGTTGTTTTGGAAGCAATTGAGAATCCAATAATTTCTCCATGTCCTTTTCCAAGACTTATTTTTTTAAAAAAATTTGGTTCAGTCTCCAGCTTTAATGTATATATTTGATGGTAGTTCTCCACCCAAATACTAACAAGCCCAAATTTGCTTAGCCTTTTGAACTCGGGAAAAGTTACTAACTGCTGTCACCCATCTTGATGGCACAAAGTTACCAAGGGGAAAAAAATGGGTAAGGGGATGGGGGTTATATATTTCACTTTCTTTAAATTATCCTTTCCAAAACTCAGCTCAAGCACAAACAATATCCATGCCTAGTTTTGGGACTAATTTGAACTAAATGTCTCATGAAATGAGATATAAATGCATTCCCAATTCACAGAAAATGAGTATCTCTTTGTATTTGCTAAGTTACCTTATAGTGTAATTTGGATATGTCTATTTCTACCAGCTTATATTACAGAGAATGACAATTTCTCTCTGCTACTTTTATTGAGTGAGCTGATTAAGGAATGCCCAGAAATAATCTAAAAGAGCCATGAAATGTTAAAATGAGAATCAATGTTTTGGTGGTGGGAATTTGTATAGTTAAGGTATGTTTTTGTTTTGTATGAGAGAAATGTCCATAGAGGCTAAAGAAATCATGAGGAATGAGTTGTCAAATAAATTGTATGATTTTCCACTTAACAGAGTCTATGGAAATAGATTGAGGGTGGCAGCATCGTGTGTTGATTCCAAATAATTAGTTATTTGACTCAAGAATGTTATTTAATTATATAAAAATGAGGCCTCTTGGTTGGAATGCTGCAGGATGAAACATTGATACATTTCTGCAGAGTTATCTTTTTTCATATAAAAGTAAAGAAATTCTACATATATTCATTTTGTTCATTATATAAAGACATATGCAGAGTGGCCTTATATTGTTTTTCCATTAACAACCATTGCAGGGGTGGAACAAAGTTGTCTTCAGGATATCTTTATTCAAATATCACAGTTTGCTAGTTGTCATATCTTCCCTATATTCAACAGTCTAAAATCTAGGTTTCTTACTACTTAAAAACTTGGCATTTTTCTCCTTCGTTATCTAATACTGGAACATTTTAAAACCTAGGATTAAGGTTAAAGACCTTAACACTTCAAATAATGGCTTTCAGCAAGTTTTCAGCCACAGAACATTATGTCTTATTTGGAAATTAGACCATAAAACATCATAATTTTTATGAGAGAGTAGAATAGTGCTAGATATTGCTAGATGGAGTAGTGCTTGAAACCAGTTTGATATAAAGGTGAAAATATCAGACTAGAGATACCCTAATCACAAAACCAGATATGTGACTTTGGACCAATCTCTCTTTCTCAGCCCAAGAAGGAGACAATGGCAAACCACTATTGAAATCATGAAATTGCAAGAAAACTGCAGGGACAGTTTTCAAAGGCAAAAACAAAACAAAGGTGGTGCTATTCTTGATACCAGGAGATTATAAAGCCCATTGCAGTGAAGAAGTTAAGAACTGGACTAAAGAAGACTTTCACACTGTTCTATATTATACCTAAAATACCCTCTTCTGATTAGACCAGAAATACTACTTGCTGATTGGTCTAGAAAAAGGTCCGGGGACTGAGGAATCTCACATTAGAGAGCCGACTACTGACCCGGCCAAACATCACGGTCACCGAGGCCATCGCCGAGGCCACCGCAGCTGAGGCCGCAAAGAATTCAGCAGCAACCATGCAGAAAATGACCCAGCAAACATGGGCCAACAGGCCAACACCAAGAAAGGAAGACAGAGGGCAATCAAAGGACCACCACTACCGCGCACCATGAGGACGTCAAGTCTTTATCCGAGACCGATGATGAGGAGGAAGAAATACATAGACTCCAGTACAGACAGGAAAGGAGAGAACACAAGCCGGGTTTCCAATGTGCTGGGTGCATTGGAAATGGAAATTGGAAACCTCCCCTGATCCGAGTGCCATTTCCTAGACACTATTTGCCGGCACTGTGAGAAACGGGGACACCTTGCTACCGAAATAAAAAGAGCTACAGCACTTGGCAACGAGACAGCACCCCCCCCCCAGGACCAGAGACAGGCAGGCAGGGAGCCATTGGAGCCGCGAAAGCAGGAACAAGTGGCCCAGTGAACTACTGAAAGGAACAGACTCACCAAACCATTATCATTGGGCATTCGAGTGCAACAGATGCCCGAAAGGTAAACGTACAGGTCAAAATTGAAGGCCAACAGTGGAACATGGAAGTGGACTCCGGGTCATACCTGTCTATGGTATCCTGGAACACCATCAAACAACTAATACCCAGCATACGGAGAAGAGAATTGGAAAACCAAAGACTGACCTTAAAGGACTACCAGGGGAACAGGATCCCCGCAGTCGGAGTCGGCCATTTTCAAATAACCTTCAAGGAACACGCATAAATTCTCCTGTTGATGATAGTGGACAGGGATCACCCAAGCCTGCTGGGGCTAGAATGGTTTGCGCCACCGGGGATCGAAGTGACCGGCATAAACAGTATCACCGAGGCAGACTGGGAGGAGAACCTGATGAAGGACTTCCAGGACGTATTTGACAGGAAGCTAGGCAAGTACCGAGGGTCCCATTCGCACTCAAATCAAAGATCGATGAGCAATTGGATAAGCTCATCGCACAAGGGGTACTGGAACAGATAGACCATGCATGGTAGGAAACCCCAATTGTGACACCAGTTAAGCCTGATGGGTCTGTGCAAATCTGCGGAGACTATAAGGCCACCCTAAACCACGCGCTACAACAAAGTGCATATCCTGTTTCACTGGTGCAACATCTGTTACATTCATTGGGGGGAGGAAAAGTCTTCACGAAGCTCAACCTGGCTCAGACATACCAGCAATTTCCTGTCAATTCTGAAACAGTGGAGGCACAAACCATTGTGACTCACAGGGGGGCATTTAAATGCAACAGGTTGTAATTCGGAGTCAGCGTGGCTCCAGGGGTGTTTCAAAGCTTGATGGAGTGTCTTTTACAGGGAATTAAAGGGGTGGTGCCCTACTTCAATGACATGCTGGTATCCACTAAGAACAAAAAACAATTGGAAAGCCGCCTCATGGAGGTCCTACAAAGATTTAAAGAGGCGGGACTCAAAGTAAAAAAAGAAAAATGCCAGCTGGCCATCGAGAAACTTGAATTCCTGGGGTATCTAATAGACAAAGATGGAATTCACCCCACTGAAAAGAAAATAAATTAATGAGTCCCAGAAATGCTTGTAGTTCTGTTTTGTTTTGTGGTCTGGGGGCTTCTTTTATAGCTATAGCTTTTTATAGCTATAAAAGAAGCCCCCAGACCATAAAACAAAACAGAACTACAAGCATTTCTGGGACTCATTAATTTTTATAATGTCTTTTTGCCACAGAAGGCAACAATGGCGGAGCCACTGCATAGACTACTTGATAAGATAGCTACATGGACCTGGGGCCGATGGGAAGAAGCCACGTTCCAAGGAGTAAAAGATCTGCTGACAGCAGAATCTGTACTCATTCAATACAACGAAACCCTACCATTGACAGTGACATGTGACGCATTGCCTTTTGGCATCGGGGCCATACTCAGTCACACACTACTGGATGGGAGAGAAGCACCAATTGCATTCTACTCCAAGACGTTGTCCAAGGCAGAGAGGAACTACAGCCAGTTGGACAGAGAGGCACTAGCAGCAATCACCAGAGTAAAGCATTTTCATGAATATCTCTATGGTAGGACTTTCTTACTTGTTACCGACTACAAACCACTCCTGGGGATACTCACAGGGAACAAGGCCACCCCAAACATATTGTCATCACAGATGACAAGGGGATCCGAATTCCTTGCCTCATACAACTACCAATTAATCCACTGGCCAGGGAAGAACATTTCACATGCTGACACCCTGAGCCGTTCCTCCCTACCTGATCTGGAAGACGACCCAGCACCGACCACATCCACACTACAAATAGAGACCTTTCCAAACCTACCCATAACCGCGTCAGATATTGCAAAAGAGACCACAAGAGACAGACAAATGGCGCAGATTTTAAACTGGGTAGGGAATGGGTGGCCGGAAACCGATGATGGCAAGACATTTAAACCCTTCCAAAACCGACAAACGCAGCTATCAATATTGAAGGGATGTATACTGTGGCGGGATAGAGTTGTTATTCCAAAAACATGCAGGAAAAAGTACTGTGCATGCTACATGAAGGACACCCAGGTATCGTCAAAATGAAATCCCTGGCCAGGAGTTATGTCTGGTGGCCCGGGATGGACAAAGACATTGAGACATGGGTGGGAACATGCACAAAATGCCAAAAGTCCAGACCTACCCCCCCTCCTGCATCTACCCTCAAATGGGAGACACCCAGGGATCCCTGGTCGAGAATCCATATAGATTTTGCTGAACCCACAAAAGGATATACATTTTTAATAATTGTCGATGCTTACTCCAATTGGCTGGAGGTCACAGTCATGCAGTCCACAACAACAGAAGCTGTCATTAGACAGCTAAAAAAACTATTCGCTATGCATGGGTTACCGGACTTGTTAGTCTCAGACAAAGGGCCACAGTTCACAACGCTGTCATTCAAAAAATTCCTTGCTGAACTGGGTATACGACATGCCCTAACAGCGCCCACTCACCTGGCTGCAAAAGGACGGGTGGAACACATGGTCCGGTATACCAAAGAGACATTAGATAAAATAGACACAGGGGACATTCAAGACAAAATCAATAAATTGCTAGCCATCCAACATATAACACCAAACACGTCAACTAACAAAAGCCCAGCAGAACTCCTGATGGGCAGGAAACTACACTCACACCTGGACAGATTATACCCAACATACAACCCCGAAAAGCCACCAGACTCCTCCAGTAAATACCACACATTCACAACAGGGGATCTGATATACGCAAAAAACTTTACGGGGGACCCACTTTGGATACCAGCTAGAGTAACCCAAATAATGGGACCCCGATCATACTGATTAGAAACGGAGGATGGGAGAAGCTGGAAGAGACACATAGACTAACTACGGTCTAGGACAATAGAAAGAAACAACGATAACATGGGGAATGCAGAACAAACACACACACAAAGACCACACCAAAGAGACTATGACAAAATCAGAGAGGGGGGAGATCACCTAAACATAAATCAAAGGGGAGGAGAAAACCCACTAATCACACAACAACAAACAAACCAACAACAAACACCACCGATAGGCCATTGTGAAACCAAAACTACTTACTGGCAGAAGACTTCAGTAGACGGGAATTGGCAGCGGAAAACCAATACAAGGCCACTCCTGAAAGAGGCAGCCGAGCCAACTCAACCAGCCCGGACAGACCAGGTGGGAGAGGCAGAGCCGACTTGACCAGCCTGAGTAGACCAGGAGGGAGCGGCAGGGTTGACTCACCCTTCCAGGAAGTTCCACCGAGAAGGAGAGGAGAAACAGTGATCCTGTTCGAACCAGCCGAAGGCAACACCACAACTGAGCTGCGCAGGTCAAGTAGACAACACAAAAGCCCTGCCTACTTACGGGACTACGTAACGTAGGTCGGGCTAAACCAAGAGGGGAGGGGTGTTCTATATTAACATACTTGAAATACTCTCTTCTGATTGGACCAGAAATACTACTTGCTGATTGGTCTAGAAACGCGATCTTGATTGGTTTGCATTACCACCCTGTGATTGGCCCGCCAGATCGGCGGGGGATTCAAAGAGCCATCATTGGCCGCGAGCCAATAGCAGCCGCTATAAAAGAGGCTGCCACGGCTCCGCGGCCAGAGCAGATACAAGCAACTAAATAAAGAGCTGAAAAGTCACACTGGTCTCGAGTCTCTTTTCCCGCGATCAAACACACACTGTCACTGTCTCTTACCTAATCTCATAAGCTTGTTGTGAACCTGCTGTGTAAACATTAATTTAAGTCTAAATGTAAAAAATGGAATAAGATTGTAAATTCCCAATCCTGACCCTTGTAACCCAGTTAGTCCAGAATTAATGGCAGCACTCTTGGCTGGGAAATCTGATATATCATAGGAATATAGGATACTTCTCCTAAAGGAAAAGAGATAGATTACAAACTGAGAATAACTGTAACCACAACAACCAGCACTCAATATATATGTTATGGTTACAGTGGCTTATTCCACAGCCCTGGAAACTAAATCAATAAATGGAGATCATTTATTAGAGGATTTAATCTGGATGTTTCTGTATTAAAAGCATGTACTCTAGCAACAGGTAATGGCTTTATAAGTATTGCTAACCTAATTGTTATGCTTTAGGCATAAGAGCTGGGAGAAATTCAGTGGTGCAAGGCTTTCTGGACAACTGAGTTTAGGAGTAAGACATGACATCATTCAACATTATTTTAGACAATTGCTGGCAACTTATATTTTCCTTATGTATCAAATTTTTTTTTTTTTGCACCAAGGACAAGTGTCCTAATTTCATTCCCTACTATCCAGCTTATATTACTGATTAAAATATGGTGAAGACCGTCAAGTTAATAGACACAATGGAAAAATGCATTTTGAAGCAGAGGTGGAGTCACAGTTCCCAATGTGCTTTTTTGCATTTTGGCAAATGTAGCTGTCTGAGAAATCATCTTGAGGAAGCTAAGGGTTTATGATGAGCCTGAAATCTCAGAATTACATCTGAAGTCCCTAAAAGGAAGGCAGATGGCATTCTATAATATAATAACATTAAAATAGAAATTAGCATTCTTTATGGAGAACCTGGACTTTTTTTCCTGTGTCTTTAAAGCAGTCAATATGTTACGTTTTGGAAACCAGATTTTAAATGAACAAGTTCCTAATTTTGCCTGGAAAAATACAACAACATTAATAATCATCATCATTGTAGGAGGGAATCCTTTCTAAAACACACATTTCCTTTCTACCTTCAGTGCCATCTTGGGTAGGCTGCAAATACCTCATTCAGATGTCAGAATCCTGCCATGTCATTTTCGATGTGTCGGGATTTTCCAGCAATTGGTCAGAAGGAGAGAGAAAATGACTCATTTAGCCCACAGCCTCAGTGAAGAATATTTTTAGGAGCTCATTAAAAGAGAAAGGAGACTGAAGAATAATGATCTTAAAAAGAGATCCTAGTGAGAAAAAGAAAGGGAGTCAAAACTTAGCTATTATTTTTTATTCCACTCACAGCTCTTAGCACTGCCACTGGGCCTGTCAGATGGAGCAACAACATGTTTGAGACTAATATGGTCAAGACCTTTTCTGCATGCACGTGGGTGAGAAAGAACTGGTGTGCGTGCCTTATAACAGGGTATATAGGCAGGGCTGCTCATCAAACAGTCATTTCAGAGCTGGGAATAAACTATGAGGAACTAAGTTTGGGCACAAAACATCGCTTGTCTTCTTATATCTGTGGATAAAAAAAAATGCCCTCCCTACCACACACCCACACACCCTCAGTAGTTATTTAAAGTTGACAATTAATAAATACAACAGAATTTATTATGAAATAAAAATGTAGGAAATTGTTTTCAATTTTTCCATACATTTTAACCTCTTCCAAAACAGGGGAATCCAGGAAGAGTTAAGAAAGTCAAGATGTCTGTTGCAACTGTGCAGTTGCAGTCCTGCCTTCTTTTTTACATGCTTTGCATATACATGATGACTAAAAAGGAGGCATGGCTTTGATTGGGTAGTGAAGGATAGCATCTGGGCTTTTTTGACCCTGATTTAAGAAGTATGTTTTCAATCCTCTTTATATGAGGGCAATCATTTTGAGAGTGGAGAAATGTACATGTATAGAAGAGCTCTTGATGTTTGTATCATTTCAGGAGGTGTTATGGAACTGAACCAGAGGTGGTATTCAAATTTTTTTACTACTGGTTCTGTGGGTGTGGCTTGGTGGGTGTGGTAGGGGAAGGAGACTGTAAAATCTCCAGTCAGAGGTGGTATTTGACAGTCTTCCAAACTACTCAAAATTTCTGCTACCGGTTCTCCAGAACTGGTCAGAACCTGCTGAATGCCACCTCTGGACTGAACTAGTTTTCTTTGAATTTAATGTATAATGAAAGAATAGGAGGAAAACCACTTTCTTATTCCTTTGTTTCTATGCCCAAGTACTTTACGTGATCAATGTGATAAAGTCTAAAGAATCCACCTTATTAAGATAGAACACAATCTTTACAATTTTAAAATAATTTTGTTTTAACAGTTATATAACAACTATATTATCTTCGCCAATAATTGGTGGGGAGCACCTAGGACATTTCTAATAGACTTGATCTAGTAGTCAAGACACCAGACTTAAAATCAAGAAACCAAGAAAGCTTTTAACCGTTCATCTCTCTCAACCCAACCTACCTCACAGGATTGTTGTTGTGGGAAATGGTGATGTGAAAGGAATATTGATATGTTTGCCATTTTGATTTATTTATAGTAAACACAGGATAAAAACTATATGAATAATATAGTATATTTATTTTTATTTAAAAATAAATGAATAACTATAGTGGGGAAAAAAAGCAATTGTTATTTTACATTCTTCTTACTATAATGAGCTTGCTCTTGCCATGGATAAATTTCCAACCCATTTTATAGGAGCTTTAGTTCTGCGCAGAAGGAGGTTGGCAATCTAATCTTAGCAAAGTACTAGGTTAAAGTAGCTCTAGCTCTTTTTCATCAGATCAGAAGGCGTTCCATTAGACTCTGGAAGACGCCAGGGGCTACGCTTACTCCAAATTGGAGTCGGTGGCATTTGAATGCGCCTTTATGGGTGACAATAGTCTGCGCTTCTGCTGTTTCTGGGTCTACTGGGAGTTGTTGATAGGCTTGTGCCAAGTCGAGTTTGGCGAAAACTTTGCCATTTCCCAGGGAATGGAGCAAATGCTGGACTACGGGCACCGGGTATGCGCTTGGTTGTAATGCGTGGTTCAGGGTAGCCTTATAGTCACCACAGATTCTGATGGACCCGTCTGGTTTAATGGGTGTGACGATAGGCGTTTCCCACTTGGCATGGTCCACCGGTTCTAAAACCCCTTGGGCTACTAATTTTTCCAGCTGTTCCTCTATTTTTGCCTTTAGTGCAAAAGGAACTCGCCTGGCTTTTATTCTTCGTGGGGCTATTTGGGGGTTTAAATTGAAAGAAATAGGGTTTCCCCGGTACTTGCCCAGTGATCCGTCAAACACGTCGTGGAATTCTCTGACGAGGTCGTCTTCCCAGCCGGTTGTGGTCACTCGATCGACCCCAGTCATCCCGATGCCCAATGGCGCGAACCACTCGATGCCCAGGAGGCTTGGTCTGTCTTGGTTGACTATGGTCAGCGGAAGCACTTTGATGTGGTTTTTGTAGGCAACTTGAAAATGTCCTTTGCCCATCACAGGGATTTGGTTTCCCTGATAGTCTTTGAGGGTTAGGTGCTGCTTCATCAAGTCTTTGGTCTTGATACCTGGGACTAACTGTTTAATTGTGTCCCACGATACCATGGAGAGGAAGGACCCCGAGTCCACTTCCATCTTGCAGTGTTTTCCCTCGATTTCTACGACGATTTTAATTTTTCTTCCACTTTCCGTCTGGGAGCTTTGGATAATGACAGTTTGGTGTGTATTGGCTTGCTTTTCTTGTTGCCATTTTCTTTCGGCTCGACTTGGCTCGGCTCGTGTTGGGGAATTTCTGCGTCTCGTCGGGCTGTAAGATTTTTTATTTCTGCAGACCTTCTCGATGTGCCCTCTTTTTCTGCAATGTCGGCAGATGGCATTGAGGAATCTGCATTCGGCTCGTGGGTGGTTTCCTCCGCAGCCAGCGCATTCCCGCCACTTTCTCCTTTCGCGCTCTTTCTTGTTTGTGAGCAAATGGTGGACCTCATCGTCCTCCTCGCTTGATTCGTTTGTTTCGCCCGACTCTTCATAATGGGTCGTTGTGGCAGGATGCTTTTTCTCTTTGGCTGATGTTTCATTGCCGTGCGTGTTCATTTTCTTAAAAGTCACTGCGGATTTTTTCGTAGCTTCAGCGGCTGTTGCTTCCGCAATGGCTTCGGTAACGGTGATGTTGGGCTTGTTGAGCAATTTACTCTGTGCGGTTGAGTCTCTCAGGCCCAACACCACGCGATCTCTCATTGCCTCGTCTATGTTTGAGAATTCACACTCACCCCCAATTTGTCTGAGTGCAGCGACGAAGTCGGCAACGGTTTCTCCCTCTCTCTGGTCTCTTCGGTAGAATTCATGTCGCTTTATTAAATTAGACACCATCGGGGCGTAGTGTGCTTTCAGGAGTCTCTGTAATTCTGTCCACGTTAATTGTTTAACGTCCCGAGGCTTGGCGAGGGCTTTTGCCATTTTAAAGACGGTTGTTCCGCAGTGCGTCAGGAACACGGCTCTCTTTCGTTGTTCGGAAATGCCTTCCATTTCGTTGCTCTCCAAGTACATTTGGAAGCGATCAGCATAGGAATCCCAATCCTCTTCGTTGGGATTGAAGGGTGCGGGCGGTGCGTTGTTTCCAGACATCTTAGTTGCAGTCTGGGCTTCTATCACCACGTGCAGGTTTTGTTCCGTTCAGGACGATCCCACCTTCGTCGCCAGTGTTTTGTTCGGAAAACACACGAGGTAGACCGGGTTCCAACAACAAATACTTTTATTATCAACAGTTAGTAACGGAACACCGGCTGAAGCCGGGGCCAGCCCTTTTATACAGGCTGGCCTGCCTGCTTGCAGCCAATGGCAGCTATTTAGATTTGCCGCCTTTTTGGTATCTCTTTGGATTGGTTCCTAGTGAACCAATCCACTGTTCTTTTCTTTAGCCAATCAGAATGGTAGATTTGGAGTCATCCACTTTACATACAGAACACCAGGGACTATGATGTACTGCTGAAATGGGAAATTACTATGTGTGTGTGGGGCCCATGCAAGTTAGCCATATTGTTGGATCTGGGGATGGAGAGATGAGAACAGCTGACCAAACGTGCCCACTGCTTTGGAGTATGTTTTATTTCTCTTTACAAATTGGGATGACTGCAAGGGTATTTAATAGGCAGTAGTGACAAGGAATAGATTTTAATAATGGGTATGTTGTTCCTTTTCTTGGAAAAGACAGATCTGTTCACACAAATTTATGCTCCCATAATTTGCAAGTTGAGTGGCATATACTCATATCAATGTTCAGAAATGTCAGTCCCCAAAATGTTGTGAACAGACGTATAGCAAGTTTTGCTATGCATGCAGCTCTGATAAGGAATCTAGCTATGGATTTGTTTCTGCATATAGTGCAAATTGTAGGCCTAAATATTCCGGCCAAGATTTGTGGCTCCACATTGTAACCTGTTTCAAAAAGTGAAACTGTTAATCAGTAAAACAGAACTTTTTCAAAGGTAAACATTATAGACTAATGTCCCAAAAGGATTATCCTTTGCTCAGAGCAAAAATTGGCTGAGAAACTCTTTCATATTTTATTGAAATATTATTTTAACACTTAATATCTTCTGATCACCATGAATGGTACTGAAATACATCTAAATTGTTTAAATATGTTGCAGTGTGCGAGTCCTTTTAGATGACATGACATGTCTAATGTCACTATCAATCTATCCATCTTCCAAATAGAAGCAGAACATTGAGCCATTTTAAATGAACATAGGTAATATTAGGGTAGACATTTAATAAATTGGGGAATAACACTGGAAAAGGTCATAACTGGGTAACCTGTCATTTTGAACCTATAAATTGGTGTAGAAAATTAGGAGTGCAAAATCTGAAATTTAAATTTGATATTTCTCAGGTGACTTTCAATTTGTTGAGTAGAGTTTTGGCTTTTAGTGAGCAACCTTAAGTTCTCCTCAGTGCACATCTCTCTCCCCCCACCTCTCCTTCTCTCTCTCTCTCTCTCTCTCTCTCTTTCTGTGTGCACTTGGGAGAGAGCATGACAGTTCTTTCTCAGCAGCCCAATTAATTCAGATTAGCTCCACCACGCCCTCTTCACTATGGGAGGGGGGAAGGTTACATAGAAAACTTATCAAAGTCTCAAAGAAACCCACAAGGCCTTTTCCAAAAGTGAAATGTCTATCCCTAAACACAATGTTTTATAACAGTGAGAGAAATGGAGCAGATGGTTTTTTTTTTTTTTTAATTCCTTCATAAAAAAAAGAAAGGAAAAAAGCTGTAGTTAAGATAAATTAAATAAGAATAATTCCCTGTCTATTCTGAAACTTTTTCTCCTTTTTTGGCCCAGGGTAGTATCTTTGTCTGTTGCTACAGTAAGTAAAACTGCAGGTCATAAATGACTAATTGATTTCTTACACGAATTAAATTTGAAGTACTTTACATGAGCAATGTGAGAAAACTAAGGAGGTCATGGAGGCTATGCTGCGCCGGGAAACAGACAAAGAAATTGATTTGAAAATCAATGCTTTGAGAAATGATTAAATGTTCTCCTTGCCAAAATGGACCTAAATGAGTATCTGAGGTTCTCACCAAGATGAATTAATTAGAAGATTCTACAGATGCCAGCGGGATATTATGTTTGAGCTCCAATTTGTTCTTCTAACCCGCTGAATTGAGACGAAATGAGGAAGCATATCAAAGACCTTACGGAGATGATGAAGAAAAGAGGATTCAATACATTGCTGCAAGGATTTTGAGTAAGTGGAATGTTTTTGCCCCTTTTTTTTTTTTGTTTTTGCACCTGGCCTCCTTCTTTGCCCCTTGTAAAACATCTGGAGCTGGACAAGGCTAATTCTCCTAAGAGGCAGAGGGAAAAAAATGTCTCCTGAATTCTCACAGTCTATTTAGTCCTTGGAGTCGGTGCCCTCTTTGCTGCTGTTGTAATGCTACCCAAAATACATCAGTAGCTTGATAACATTTTAAGCCTAAGGGAATGGGGAGGGTTTTTTGCAGGAAAGGTTTTGAATTTGGAATTTCTACTTCAATGTCAGTTTTAAATATCCTATGATCTAATGAAGCCGAGAATGTAAATCCATACCATTTCTTAAGTATTTTTTTTTAATTCAGAGATATAGTAATCTTGAACATTCAATTTTTCTTTTTCCTTTTTAAAGTAGTGGCATTTCATATAAATTAGAACAAACCAACAAAATAATTGCTAGTATTGTTGAACTCCTAGAAAGAGGAACCAGCATAATGATATAAGCTTCTCCCTGTAAGGGAGAAATAATAGTTTGATGATGCAAAAATCTCTGGGGACATCACTGAAAATGCTACCATCATTATTATACTACCAGGTTTGCTTCTTGACCACATGACCAAAACTAGGGAGTTTTAAGATCCCATCAGTGGAAGATTTGGATCTTCAGGTGGTTCTCATTTAATGACCTCTTGTTCAGAAACTGTTAAACAAGTTATAAACATGAATGAATGATATGTTCACCCACTCCTTAAAGATGCAGCTGTTACAATGTCCTTGTGGTCATGTAATTGCTATCCATTTACTCAACAACTAAGGTTCTTTTTTTGCCAACATTCCTTTAAAAAGTCCTTCATACTTCCATCCCCTGATGAAACTGGAAGCTTATAACATGTCTTCCTGAGGAAAATATTGTATATGAAAATGTACTTCCAAATAATTAAACTCATCAATAAATGATCTTGATATGAGCAACTTTAACTAGCAGTTATAAATGATAGTGCAAAACATCTGAAAAAGCCTAGCTTAGGAAATCAGTCAATATTTCTATCACAATTATGGCCTAGTTCTCATTGTGCACATAATTAGGGCAGGTATGTGTGGTTGTAGTGTGTTATGGGATACCAAAAATGGGTTAATTAATTCAGTTTAGATTTAGTCTGAAAAGACCCAGTCATGCATGAATTAACTTTTCCTGACAATGACAGTAGCTAAATTAATCAACTGATTACTCTCAGTACCAGTATCCAGTTATCTATTGGACTTCCGTTGTTCAGTTGCCTCTATTCTTAGAATGGTATGTACAGTCTATCTACCTTCTCTCAGAGTCGAGAGATACAGATATTATAGCATGTCATATTCCCTTGTGCAGGGCTTTACATAATTTCCACCTCCCTTCTTTGTAGGGGGTAGGGGATTTCTCTATTTTTGCCCAGTGTAATCCTGTATGATAATTTTAGTTATATTGAACTCTTGTACTTTAGACAGCTATAAAGATTGTGTTAGCTTTAGGAATTATCTAGGTCCTGGCACTCAGTGGAGTTGTTGAAAGTGCTATCTAGAAGCTCTTAAAATGGTATAAGTCATATATATATTATTTTGAGAGCTTCTGTATAACCCCCTACTACAGCTCCAGGACCAGAGTAGCTCTAAAGCCAAAGACCAGCATAAAAACAATGTAATATAAAATTTTAAAAGAAATAAATCACTTGATGTGATTTAAAAAGACTCTTCAAAAAGACCTTGACTATGTATCAGAATAGTCAAACAAATGGCAACTTCAAATCTCAACAAATAAATGCTCTATCTTACATATTGGCAAAAAAAAAATCAGAAAATAAACTACAAGCTGATCCTGTTGATGATCCAAGCCCTGTCAAGGACCTTGGGTACTCATCTCTAATGATCTAAGTGCTAGAGCCCACTGTAACTACATAGTCAAAAAGGCATTAAGAGTTGTTAACCTAATCCTGCGTAGCTTTTTCTCTGGTAATATCACACTACTAACTAGAGTATACAAAACATTTGCCAGACCAATACTTGAATACAGCTCATCAGTCTGGAACCCACATTACATATCAGATACTATTACAGTTGAGAAAGTCCAGAAATATTTCACAAGAAGAGTTCTCCACTCCTCTACTCATTGCAGAATACCTTATGCCACTAGACTTGAAATTCTAGACCTAGAAAATCTAGAACTACGCCGCCTTTGGTCTGATCTAAGTATAGAACATAAAATTATATATTGCAATGTCCTACCTGTCAATGAATACTTCAGCTTCAACCATAACAATATAAGAGCACACAATAGATGCAAACTCAAGGAAAACCACACCAAACTTGATTGCAGGAAATACAACTTCAGCAATAGAGTGGTCCATGTCTGGAATATTCTACCTGACTATGTGATTTCTTCTCCAAACCCTAAAAACTTTGACTTTAGACTTTCTACTATTGACCTCACCTCTTTCGTAAGAGGTCTGTAGGGGGCGTGCATAAGTGCATCAATGTGCCTACAGTCCCTGTCCTATTGTTTCTTTTATTTTTCTTATATGTATCCATTTCATGTATTCATAACTGTGTTTATACTTATATCTGTTATCTTATAATCGCTTGACAAAATAAAATAAATAAATAAAAATAGTGGAGGAAACGTAGGCAGGAAGGTCAAAAGTGCAGAACGGTGCCCTCATAATCATTGTCACTGAGTCCATCCACCTTGTTGTTGATCCTTCTCCTTCCAGAGAATACCATTGCCTGAGCTATTCTGATCTTTATAGGTACAGACACATCACAGCATCTGAATATTTCTTTCCAAGGCCTTCAAGGTTGATTTAATAAGAGCTAGCAATCTTTTTGCTGTCATCTAGAGCTGGGATCCCCAAGTAGCCAGCATGGTGGTGGTGGTGGAATTATTTCATACATGCATCCTAAATCCTGTGCAGGCAACAAATGAAACTTTCCAGGCCCAGTAGCAGTCCACAGCCCATCAGTTGGGGACCCCTTATCTAGAGGTCACCTGTGATCTTGCAACTATTACTTCTGGCAGCTGAATCTGCCCTTCCTTTGACTCCTAATGTTTTCCTTAATCTTCAGCATGTTTACCTAACAGTAACTCCACCTGAATCCAGTGGAGCATTGCAGCATGCCAAGGATTAAAATATTAATCTCTGATTTCTCTTATAAAAATGCCTAGGAATGCTTCTGAAATCTCTAGGTCTGCTCTCAGATAAATAATATATGCATGAAGGTTGGGGTTGAAATATATTCATGTAAAAAAAAATCCAAATGCAAACAAAATATTTTTTCTAATAATTTGGGTTTAAAAATAGGCCATGTGTCAATATGCTCACAGAATCTCAGCATACCATCTTGAGGGGATTTCAGCAGGTACTGGCTGCTAAAATAATCCATGGATTAGAGACTAAAATTTGCATAAAGTAATAGGAGAATATTGGAGTAAAAGTGGGCTTTCAAAATAGAGATGCCACTGCAAAAAAGGCTCTCCTTGTGACCCCCATCAGCTGACCTTCTTTGGCCAAAAAAACCAGAGCATGTGCCTCTGCCTGACTGGAAAGGATGAGTAGAGTTCATTCACTAGAGACAGTCCAATAATTAACACAGTCCCAAATTATGAAGGGCTTTAAAGATGAAAAGCAGTACCTTGAATTGCACACAGAAGCATACTGGAAGCCAATGCAGCTCATGGAGCAGTGGTGTCACATGAACCAAGTAATCAGTACCATCAACTCCACATTGCTATACCTTGCAACAGTTGAAATTTCCAAATACTCTTCAAGAGCAGCCCATTTAGAACATTTTGCATAGTGCAAACTAGAGGTCACAAGAAGATGAGTGACAGTGAACAGGGCCCCTGTTCCATGAATAGGTGCAAGTGATGCACAACCAAATTGCACAAATTCCTTATTCCTTCTAGCCATGCTTGCTACCTGCTCCTTGAGCAGGATCTACAAATCCACTGGGTCTATCTGGGGCACTGGGTCTACCTGGAGAACTGCTACTCCACAGAGATACAAAAATAGAAGGTCCCTGGAATCAGGAAGTCCAAAAAAACAGAGCCATTTGGTCTGGTTTGGTTGGGTTCAGCTGAAGCTCATATACAGGAATAATAAGAATGGAACTGAAACAAATGCTAAAAGGGTTAATATCAAAAACAATATTGAAGAACAGGAAGTAATACATGCTTTGGAAATTTTGGAAAATTATAAGGCTTCAGGTGTAGATTGTGGAACTGGAGAAATGTTAAAATATGGTGGTGCTTTCCTTTGGAGTGGTGCCACTTGCTTGGTGTATGTAAAAACACATCTTTGCCTGACTATTGAAGGATAGATAAATAGATAAACAGATAATCAGAGTTGGAAGGGACATTGTAGGTCATCTAGTCCAACCCCCTGTCCAAGCGGGAGACCCTATACTATTTCTGACAAATGGCAGTCCAATCTCTTCTTGAAAGTCTCAAGTGATGGTGCTCCCACAACTTCCAAGGGCAAGCTGTTCCATTGGTTGATTGTTCTCACTGTCGGAAAGTTTCTCCTTATTTCCAGGTTAAATCTCTCCTTGTTTTGTTTCCATCCATTATTCCTTGTCTGGACTACATGCGCTTTAGGCCTTATCATTCCCCCATTAAAAAGAAAGCTAACAAAAATAAATGCAAAAATTACAGCAATGTTACTTTTTAAGTGTGCCTGGGAAGTTATTTAGCCCAATTCTGATCAGACTTGGAAGAGTGGTTTGATTATGTCAGACAGAGCATATACAAAACTGAGAAAAATGAGAATATTTTTGACATATTTTTTCTTTTAAGAGAAAACATGATACAATGTATAGTTTTGAGTTATGGGATTTTTTTCACAACTCTGAGGGGGAAGGTTGATTAACAAATGTGATAAGAATAGTACAATATATGATAAAGGATGCATGAGAATAACTGGAGTGTTTAACAAGTGGCTCAGCAATGAGCAAGGAATAAGACAAAGATGTACAACTGGTTGTTTAATACATTTTTAAATAAATGTATTAATAAGTATTAACAATTCTTGCCATGCTGTTAGAACTTTACTGATTAAAGATCTGAAAATATATGTATTTTTATGTATTTACATATAGAGGTGATGCTATGCTATTAGATGAGCACTTGAATGGTTTTCAGTGAATATAAAATGTTATGTATGATGCAATAAAGAACATGGCTCTGAAAATTAATGTGTCAAAGATCAAGTTAGTTACACAAGAAAAATATAACTAAAAGTAATAAATGTGTGCATACTTTGGTTGGAGCTGGGAAAGCTTGTTATTTGTAAAAAACCTTAACTAAATTGCATGATGCAACATTCGTATGAACTTGACAATAGACTAAAGTAGTTGTAATTGATAATAGAAACAATGTGGCCAACTGCCAACTTATACAAATATGGAGAAAAACCAGAACAAGTACATCACATTGTGTAGCTTGTTGGAATTTTTTGAAAACGGGTGGAGACATTTAAAAATATTAAATTCTGTTGGAAAGATGATGAGTAACTTTTAGTATATGGTTAGAAATGAATGACAAAATAGCTGTATATATAAGAGCAGCTGCCCACTTTGTTTTCTAGAAGTTAGAACGGAATATGTGAGAAGAAACACAAAAGTAGAATGCAGCAAGAATGGTTACTTAAGAAAGTTGTGTGATAAGAGATCAGTTCAAGAATGAATGGGTGCTGAATGAATGTGGATTGAATACAAATATGAGTGACTAATATGGAAAAGATACACTGTGATTTGGTTACAGAGATAAAAATGAATTAGGTTTTAGTTGTGAAACAACAAAATAAGTGAATAGACTGAGAAAAATGGGAAGATTCTGACTGAAGGATCCTCAAAATCCTCAAAAAGAGAAAAGTGAGAAATTAAAGAAAGACAGCGTATCAAGCTATGGATGTATGTGGTAGCAGCCAAGATGGCTTACCAGAATTAGAAGATAGAAAGTTTGTTGTTAGAAATTAGGTTTAACCTCATTTTTTTCCTTATTCCATAGGCTTACTCTTTACTGCACTCTTCATGTCACTTATCCCAAAAGAGAATCACATGGTACTTACACATGCAAGGATCATTGGATACGAACAAAAAGAAAGACGGAAAACAAACTATCATTACCTTCCTTATCAGAAGCAATGCTTTTATAATAAAAGCATTTGTCAAAATTTGTCACAAGTCTTCATAATGCAGAGAAATTAGCTCTACCAGAACACTTGCCATGATGGGTATGTATGTTTAAGCCCATGTCAAACTGCACCAACGGATGGAAAGAGGATGTAAAATGGAGAGAAACACTTGCCATCCGTTGGTTAACATGATTCATCCGTTCTTTACTCACTGCCTCCGTTTTTCATCCTCTCTATCCGTCCAGCATCCGTCGACTGAGGTTCCATCCACTCAAAACGTTTTGAGCTGCTCAAAACTTTTTGAGCGGAGAATGTATCCAACGCGTCCATTCTGCATCTGCTACGCATATGGGGAACATTCGTTCTGCATCCGTTGGTATCCGTTACGCGTCCGCTACATCCGCTAGGCATCTGCTGCGCATCCGCGCAACTCAAATCCGCTCCAGCAGAAAGCGGACACAGGGAGGAAGCGGAACGGATGCGGAATGGACACACAGAGTTAGTAGCACGGATAGAGAAAGGATGAAAGCGGATGCAGCTCGCAAAGAAAGCATTTAAAACGAAAAAACATTCGCAGAGGGGACCTATCTCGGATATTAAGGATGTCTAGAGGATGCTTAGAGGATGCAAAAGGACACATAGGGGAAAACCTATATTGCCTATAAAAAGGGGGAGCAACTCACCTGGATCTCACTTTCAGTCCAGCAGCTCTGCTGTGCAGACGTCTTCAGCCTTCATCTGCCTCTTGCTTTTCCACAGCATCCAGTCATGTCTACCATGGATTGTAACACAGTCCTTTTGGTAGCCACCATCGTTCTGCAACAGTGCGAAGCCATCTACAGGCTCTTTCAATTGTTCTACGGGAAGAAAAGGAGGCGGCCAAGAAGCATCTGGGTCTGAAGATGGATCAGGAGAAGAGCAGAGGATGGACTGTACAACAAGCTGATGGTGGAGCTGAGGAACGAAGACCCTCGTGCATTCCAGAACTTCATGAGGATGCCTCCAGCCATGTTTGATGAAGTTGTGGAGCGGCTGACACCCAGGTTGACCAAGCAGAGCACCAACTTCTGGCCCAGCCTGGACCCTGGGCTCAAGGTGACACTGACTCTGCACCACCTGGCCTCAGGGACCACCTACAGGAGCATGCAGTATGGCTGGAGTGTGCCACACAACACCATCAGCATTGTGGTCAGAGAAGTGGTGCAGGCCATCATCGAAGAATACCTGGAGGAGCTCCTCCAGTGCCTCTCCACTGAAGAAGGCTAGAAGAAAGTTGCAGAGCAGTGGTATCAGAAGTGGAACTTCCCCCACACCGTTGGAGCCATAGATGGCAAGCACCTGGCCTGCAAAGCGCCAGCCAAGTCGGGGTCCACTTATTTCAACTACAAGGGCTTCTTCAGCATCATCCTCTTCACCATGGTCGATGCTGACTACAAGTTCATGTACATTGATGCTTCAGGCAACGGGTCAGCTTCAGATGCCCAGGTATACAACGCCGGTGACCTCAAGGAGGGGCTGGAACGCAACCTCATCATGGGCTTCCCAGATCCAGACCCGCTGCCCAACGGCATGCAAGATGTGCCCTACTTCATCGTGGGGGATGACGCCTTCTCCCTCAGAACCTACCTCATGAAGCCCTACACCTCCAGATGCCTCACCCGTGAAGAGAGGATCTTCAACTACAGGCTGTCCAGGGCAAGGCGGGTGGTGGAGAACGCCTTTGTCATCCTGGCCAACAGGTTCCAGGTACTTCTCACCACCATGCAGCATCGCCCAGAGACCGTGAGGAGGATCGTGGAAGCTTCTTGCATCCTGCACAATCTCATGTGCACCCGCTACCCAGTCTTGCAGAACAGGCACATGGACCTCCAACAAGGCAATGGGGACATGGAGCCTGGGAAATGGAGGCAAGGGCGAAACCTGGTAGACAGTGAGGATGTGCAAGGCCCCAACAGAGCCTCACGTGAAGGGAAGAAGCAGCGCAACCTCCTGAAACACTGGTGTAACTCCCCAGCTGGAGCAGTGGAGTGGCAAGTCAGGATAATACATGATTAATGGATGCTTCCTTCAGCCTGTCTCATCACACTGATGAGATTGGGCCATGTATGTTGGGTGGGCCTACAATGAACAGGGCATTTAGTGAAGAGTTGTGTTTATGTTCAAATGTGTTGATCAGTGCTTACATTGTTATTGATAATGAAGGGCCATATGTGTGGCAGCTGGGAGGGTGGACCATACAGTCCCACTATGCTTGCACTGGAGGTTTATCTATCCCACAGCTATCTTAACCCATCCCAAAGGTATCCCTGCCCATCCCACAGCTATCTTAACCCATCCCAAAGGTATCCCTGCCCATCCCACAGCTATTACCCATCCCACTGCTATCTTAACCCATCCCACTGCTATCCTTACCCATCCCACAAGCATGCAAAGGCTCAAACCATTTATAAAAGTTTCCACCAAGACTTTATTTAATAAAATAAATGAAGCAAGTGTGTGAAGCAAAGATAATCTTTATTAATAACAAGCTGTAAAAGAAAAGTGACCCAAGTCAAGTGTCCAAATAAAGTCTACAGGTAGCCACCCAGTCTCTGGCACTCTTCTCTGTAACTCAGAGGTGTGCCCAGTCTCAGGGTGAAGGGTCCAGTTGCTGTGGAGGTGGCTGCTGCTGGAGTGCTGGTCTGAAGCGCCACTGGGGTGCCTGGCTCCGAGAGGACAACAGGGGATGGTGTGTTGAGGAAGATCTCAGACAGCTGGCTCAGCCCCGTGATGTTGAGAGTTCCTTCCTCCATGCCATGGGGTGTCAGCCCCAGTACCGAGGACAGATGTACTGAGGCCGGGCTTGGCTGTGGGGTGGAGGAAGGAGCAGTGTAGTGGGGCTGTCTGGTCTGCAGCTAGGTGAGGACTGGCATCGGTGGCATCGGTGGTGTGGGTGGCATCAGTGGTGTTGGTGGCAGCAGTGGCATGGGTGGCATCGGTGGCATCAGTGGAACCGGTGGCAAAGGTGTCATCCAATGAACCTGTGCCTGGACTGGGAAGGGCTGCTGCCTGTGCTGCTGGACCTCCTGGTAGCCGTAGCCCTGGTAGGTGAGGGCCTGTGGAAAGCCTTGGAATGGGAGGGACATCACCTGGGGTGGAGGAGCAGACCTGGACTGGGTGGGAGCAGGTTCATCTGGATCTGGAGGGTTGTGAAGCAGATCGGTGATCCTGTCCTTCACCACCTGGTACTGGGGTTCCACCATGTCCATGAGGGTCTGGTTCACATAGGTGAGGAACGGCTTGCGGTTGGAGGATGAGGAGTTGGTGTGTACCAGCTGAGAGAAGATATCTATGCTGCTCTTGATGGTGTCTCTTATCTCCAGCAGGACAGTGTGGCTCTGCCCCTCCTGTCTGGCTCTCTGCCTTTCTTTTTTTTTTTTTTTTTTTTAAAAAGTTTTTATTAATTTTCTACAAACAAACAAACATACAAAACATTAAAAACATCTACTCTCATATATACTTCCGGTGTATCGGTTGGTTCATCAGTTTTGTGCATTCATTTTATAGTGTCAATTACAATTATATTGCATAACCACTCATATTGTCAATCCATATTCTAATATTACTAAAGAAAAAAATAAAAAAAAAATTTTTTTCTGACTATACTTTTCATCATTCATGCTTTGCGAGATAACAATACTTCAAACAATTTGTCGTATAATCATAACAAATCAATCCTAAAAAACTCTTCATATATATAATATTAATGCTCTATTATTGTATTTTATCATCTAACCATTGATAAAAAAAACCCCAAATTGCATAAAATTGTTTATCTTCTTGTTCTCTAATTTCAAATGTCAATCTACTCATCTCAGCACATTCCAATATTTTCTTAATAATTTCTTCCTGCAATGGTATTTTCTCATTCTTCCAGTTTTTAGCAAATACAATCCTAGCCGCCGTTAATACATTTACAATCAAATATTTCAAGTCTTTATTATATATATCAGGTAAAATTCCCAATAAAAAGATCTCTGGCTTCAAGTCTATGTGTTTCTTTGTCATTTTTTCCAACCACATGTGAATTTTAGTCCAATATTTTCTAGCATTCTCACAAATCCACCACATATGATAGTATGAGCCAGGTATCTGATGACATTTCCAACATTTTTCAGATTTATTCTTGAACATTCTTGCTATTCTTGTCGGGGGAAGGTGCCACCTGTAAAACATCTTATACAAGTTTTCTTTATATGCTATTGACATTGTCATTTTATAATTTTGAGACCACAATTTTTGCCATTGCTCTAAATCAATTCCATATCCAAAATTCTTCCCCCATGCAATCATAGTTTCTTTAACTTGTTCTTCCTCTAGCTTAATTCCCAATAAATAACCATATAACTTTTTAATCACTTTCTCATCAGTACCCATCAATATCTTATCTAAATCAGTCTGTTTATCATAGAATCCTTCCGTTTTAAAATCTTCAAGATATCTTGAGTGTATTTGCGCATATGAAAACCAATTCATCCTTATACCTTGTTCCTCTAAATTTTGGATCGTTTTAAGTCCACCCTTTTCATCCAACAGTTCCCCATATCTAACTGTTTGTTCCTTTTTATAGATCATAGGATAGGAAAATGCTTCAATAGTCGATAACCAAATTGGAATTTTCAAATAACATTGTTTTTTTATCTTCTCCCAATTTAACCACAAAGACTCCCGTATATAATGTCTTCTGAAATACCCCTGTGTTTTAGTTCCCTTGTACCATAAAAAAGCATGCCAGCCCAACAGTAAATCATGTCCTTCTAATGTCAACAATCTATGTTTTCTTAATGTTATCCATTCTTTGACCCACATCAAACTTGCAGCTTGATAATACAATTCCCAATTAGGCAGGCCAAAACCTCCTCTATTTCTAGCATCTTGCTAAAGTTTTAACTTTATTCTCGCTTTTTTACCTTGCCATATAAACTTCAACATAGTTTTATTTAAATCTTCAAAATAGTCTTTTCCAAGTCTAATTGGTATTGTTTGAAAGAGAAATAAAATTCTAGGTAAAATATTCATCTTAATTGTTGAAATTCTCCCTATTAATGACAATTGTAAATTTTCCCATTTCTTCAAATCTGTAATTATCTGTTGTTTAAGTTTAATATAATTATTCTCTTTTAATGTGCTACATCTTGCTGTCAAATATATCCCCAGATACTTAACCTTGTTTGTAATTTGAATTTTCAAAAGATCTGTCAGTTCTTCTCTTTGTCTCAACAACATATTTTTTGTCAAAATCTTTGTTTTATCTTTATTTATTTTCAAGCCAGCCATCTCACCATATGTCTCTACCTTTTCCAATAACTTTGGAGCGGTTTCTAACGGGTCTTCCAGAATAAAAGCTAAATCGTCAGCAAAAGCTTGTAGTTTAAATTCTTCCTTTTTAATTTTCATTCCTTTTATATTTTTGTCATCTCTAATATTTCTATTCAACAATTCCAAAGTTAATACGAATAACAAAGGAGATAGGGGACATCCTTGTCTTGTACCTCTTCTTATATTAATAAGATCTGTAAATTCTCCCTCCATCATTACCTTTGCTGTCTGTTTATTATATATGGCTTCTATTGCTTGAATAAATTTTCTGGCAAAGCCCATCTGTTCCAATAATAATAACATAAATCTCCAATTCACGTTGTCAAATGCTTTTTGAGCATCTAGGAATATCAAAGCCATTTGTTTTTCAGGATGAGCCTCATAATATTCCAAGGTATCCAAAATTACTCTCATGTTGTCTCTAATTTGTCTCTTTGGTAGAAATCCATTTTGATCTGGATGGATAAAATTATTTAAATATTTTTTCAGTCTTTCTGCTAAGATTGAAGCAAAGATTTTATAATCTGCATTCAATAAGGAAATAGGTCTATAATTCTTAATTTGCAACGGGTCAGCCTCTTCCTTTAAAATAAGTGTAATATAAGCCTCTGACCATGTTTTGGGTGTCATCTTTTTTAACATAACTTCATTCATAATTTCTAACAATGGAGTGTTCAATGATTCTTGAAATTTTTTATAGAATTCTGCTGGAAGTCCATCTGGACCTGGTGCTTTCCCATTATTTTGTCTTTTAAATGCTTCATTTAGTTCCATCATTGTTATATTGCTTTCTAACATTTCTTCAGTCTCTTTAGGTATCTTCGGTAAGTTAGCATTCTGTAAATACTGTTTAATTTTTTTCTCATCAATATTCTCTTGTTTATATAGTTGTCCATAATAATCTCGAATAATTTCCTTTTTCTCCTTATTACCACAACAAACTTGACCTTGATCATTTATTAGTTTCAATATTTTTCTTGATTCCTTCTCCTTTCTCAGTTTATATGCTAACCATCTACCTGGTTTATTTGCATCTTCAAAATAATTCTGTTTAGAATTTCTAATTTTCTGTGCCAGTTCTTCTTTCTCTATTAATTCCATTTTATGCTTAATTACATCCAGTTTCAATTTAATATCTTTTTTCTGTGGTATTTTCTGTAATTCTTTTTCAAGTCTTATATATTCATCTTCCAAGGCCTTAGAGGTTTGTCTTTTCCTAATATTCTTTTTTCTTGTATAGTCTATTATCAAACCTCTTACATATGCCTTCATTGTATCCCAAACATTCTGTATTGAGGTATCTTCTTTTTTATTTTCTTTAAAAAAAAAGACTAATTCCTTCTCCATCCATTGTATAAAATCTTTCTCCTTTAAAATGGTATTGTTTAATGTCCATCTCGATCTTTTTTTTTGTCCCTTCCATTTAATTGTCATTGGACTATGATCTGCCCAAGTACTTATTTCAATATTTGTTTCTTGAATAGTAGATATTAATTCTGTTGAGATCCAAATCATATCTAACCTGGACCATAATAAATGTCTATTAGAATAAAAAGTATATTGTTTAGTTTTAACATTTCTTTCCCTCCAAATATCTTTTAAGGTTAATTCATCTGTCATTTTAAAAAAAGATTTAGGGAGAATCTTTCTATTTTGTTTTGTTGTGCCTTTCTGTGGAGGTGGAGCTGGGGGTGGATGCGGGTTGGACTGTGGTGGAAGTGCCGTCTCCTTTCTCCCACTGCGCCAGGGAGTCCTCCACGCGCTCCGCCATGGTTAGAACAGCTGTTGGGGGGTTCTCTGTCGTGGCACGCTCCACAGCCACCTGCCTGGAGACAGGAGCTGACTCTCGGCTGGAAGAGGACTAGCTCTCAGCAGGCTGCCTGAGAGAGAGGGTTGTGAGAGGGGCTGCTCCTCGGTGGCAGATCTCACCCTCCAGGAAGCTGCACTTGGCCATCACGTAGGTCTCTCTGTCCGTCAGCTTGACTGCGGCCTGGCCAGATTTCTTGAGGTGCAGCTTCCCATACCAGGTGTGCATGTGCTTCCACCAGCCGAGGAGCACCTCCGAAGTATAGCCCAGGCTCTCCGCCTTCTCTCTCCAAGCAGCCTGCTTCCTTTTGGTGTCCCTATAGAGCCTGTGTCCCTTCCGCCATAGATACTCATTCTCTCTCAGCCACTCCAGCACCTCATCCTCATGTTCCTCCTCGATGTTCTATTGCCTCCTCTCCCGTTCTTGCATATGCCTCTTCCTCCGTTTGGCAGGACCACATGGCCCCTCATCAGAGGGGCTTCCAGGTTGTAGGGGCTGCTCCTCCACACCAGCACCAGCAGCAGCACCAGCAGGATAGGCAGCAGTACCAGCAGCGCCAGCAGGACCAGGATCAGCAGCAGCAGAGTAAGCACCATCAGCACCAGCAGGACCAGGATCAGCAGCAACAGAGTAAGCACCAGCAGCGCCAGCAGCACCAGCAGTGCCAGCAGCACCAGCAGCGCCAGCAGGACCAGCAGGACCAGGAGCACGAGCAGGACCAGGAGCACGAGCAGGACCAGCAGGACGAGGAGCAGCTTCAGCAGAGTAAGCACCAGCAGAAGCACCACCGCCAGAAGCAGTGCCAGCAGAGTAAGCACCAGCAGAAGCACCACCGCCAGAAGCAGCTTCAGCAGAGTAAGCACCAGCAGAAGCACCACTGCCAGAAGCAGCAGCATCAGCTCCTCCAGAAGCAGAAGCAGCAGAAGCCCCAGCCCCAGAAGAGCGAGCCCGGGCTGCAGAAGCCCCAGCAGAAGCAGTGTGAGGGCCAGGGGGTGGGAGGGTGGCCCTGTCCCTTTTGCCAGGGCTGGCAGCAGATGGCTGAGGCTTTCTCTTCTTCCCCATGGTTGTGGGGTTGCTGGCTGGCAGGCAGGCTGGCAGGCAGGCAGGCAGGCAGGCTGGCAGGCAGGCTGGCAGACAGGCCGGCTGGCAGGCAGGCAGGCAGGCAGGCAGGCAGGCAGGCAGGCAGGCTGGCTGGCTGGAAGCAAGGCTGGCTGGCAGGCAGGCTGGCAGGCAGACGATATGTCTGGAAGCAGGTCTTTCCTCTGAATGTTGATCTGCTTGGGAGCTGCCTCCCTTTATATCCGTGGGGCTGACACAATGCATCCTCCCCGCATACGCAGTGAACACTAGGCATCTGCTAGGCATCTGCTAGGCATCCGCTCTGCATCCGCTTCATCCGCTCGGCTTCCGCTGTGCATCCGCTTCATCCGCTCGGCGTCCGCTCTGCATCTGCTCTTTCCGTTCCATGTCCGCTTTGCTGCAGTCCCCCAGAAGCCTTGCGGATGTGCCATCCGCTCTCATCCACTTCCATCCGCTAGACTTCCATGGAGCATCCGCTTTTCATCCACCCTGCGTCCTCCCCCCATCCGTTCCTTTCCGTGTTGTCCGCTCTTGTTATGCAAATTCAGGGCACTTTTGAGAGCGGATAACAACAGATGGAACATTTTTCTCGTCTGCTGTGTCCTTTTTACAAACGTTTTGCATCCGTCGGCCAGTGTGACAGGGCCTTTAGTTTGTAAAAATTAAGCAAGTTTTTAAAATGTGTATTGAAACTATTTAACAAGCTTTCTTTGATCACTGCATTTTCTTGCAGTCATATTTAACATTGCATCTCTTGAAAGGTACCAGCAGAGAAATAGTCCACTTATTTTATACAACTACAATAATAATATAATGACATCCTCCTCTTCTTTCCACTCTTCCCTAATGCCTGGAACAGTGGAGAAGGAAAGAAAAGAGGAGAGTGGCTAGAAGAAGATGGAGGATTTCAGTTACAGTAGTAATAAATGCACCATTAGAAGACTTGAAAAAAACAGGTTATGGGCAGCTCCTAATGGTGAATATCTATGTAGCCATTAGGATTCAAAAATCATTTAATGGCACATCATCAATCAATCTTTTTCTCTTTGTTTTCAGGTGCCAAGGACTGTTATTCAGTTTTCAGAAGGCAACATTTTCAGAAATACTTTGCCAGTGTCTTTTTCCTAGTGTTGAGAGAATATGACTAACCCAGTGCCTAAGGCAGATATAATAGTAAGCTCTCTATTAGTCCAGGACCTTAACTTTGGTTAAACCAAACTGGCTGCCATAATGGCAGCTTAGCAAATAGAAAGGAAAGTTGTTATTTCTATGAAACAAACCATTCTGTATTTTTCCAAAACTAAAATAACTTCACATGTGTGAATATTTTCAGGTCAGTGTTAAGGCAACCATTTGGAGTAGTCCCTGCAATTTTTTGGCAAAATTTCAGAAGTAGTTTGCCATTGTCTCCTTCCTAGGGCTGAGCGAAAGTGACTGGCTCAAGATCATTCAGTTTGCTTTGTTCCTAAAGTCTAGAACTTGTAGCCTTCCAGTTTCTAAAGGGTCTGTCACATTGGCTGACGGATGCAAAACGTTTGTAAAAAGGACACAGCGGACGAGAAAATGTTCCATCCGTTGTTATCCGCTCTCAAAAGTGCCCCGAATTTGCATAACCAGAGTGGACAACAACGGAAAGGAACGGACAGGGGGAGGATGTAGAGGGGATGGAAAGTGGATGCTCCACGGAAGCCTAGCGGATGGGAGTGGATGGCACATCCGCGAGGCTTCCGGGGGAGCACAGTGAAGCGGACGCGCAGCAGAAAGAGTGGATGCAGAGCGGATGCCGGGCGGATGAAGCGGATGCAGAGTGGAAGCCTAGCGGAAGCCTAGCGGATGCACAGTGTTCATTGCGCATGCGGGGAGGATGCATTGCGTCAGCCCCACGGATATAAAGGGAAGCAGCTCGCAAGCAGGTCACCATTCAGAGGAAAGACCTGCTGCCAGACACAGCTCTAGCCAGCCAGCCAGCCAGCAAGCCAACAACCCAACAACCATGGGGAAGAAGAGAAAGCCTCTGCCATCTGCTGCCAGCCCTGGCAAGAGGGACAGGGCCACCATCCCACCCCCTGGCCCTGACTCTGCTTCTGCTGGGGCTTCTGCTGCTGGGGCTGACTCTTCTGGTGCTGGAGCTTCTGCTGGCGCTGCTCCTGGTGCTGGTGCTTCTGCTGGTGCTTACTCTGCTGGTGCTGGGGCTTCTGCTGGTGCTTACTCTGCTGGTGCTGCTCCTGGTGCTCTTGGTGCTCCTGGTGCTGCTGGTGCTGCTGGTGCTCCTGGTCCTGGTGGTGATCCTGGTCCTTCTGGTCCTGCTGGTCCTGATGGTTCTGCTGGCGCTGCTTGTGCTTACTCTGCTGCTGCTGCTCCTGGTGCTGCTGGTGCTGCTGGTGCTGCTGGTGGTCCTGCTTTTGCTCTACTGTTGTTGTTGTTGTTGCTGCTGCTGCTGCTGGTGTGGAGGAGCAGCCCCTACAACCTTGAAGCCCCTCTTATGAGGGCCCATATGGCCCTGCCAGAGGGAGGAAGAGGTAGACGCGTGAACGGGAGGCAATACTCAATTGAAGAGAAACATGAGGATGAGGTGCTGGAATGGCTGAGGGAGAACGAGTATCTATGGTGGAAGGGACACAGGCTCTATTGAGACACCAAAAGGAAGCAGGCTGCTTGGAGAGAGAAGGCAGAGAGCCTGGGCTACACTACATGCACACCTGGTATGGGAAGCTGCACCTCAAGAAATCTGGCCAGGCCGCAGTCAAGCTGACGGACCGAGAGACCTACGTGATGGCCAAGTGCAGCTTCTTGGAGGGTGAGATCTGCCATCGAGGAGCAGCCCCTCTCACAACCCTCTCTCTTAGGCAGCCTGCTGAGAGCCAGTCCTCTTCTGGCCAAGAGTCAGCTCCTGTCTCCAGGTAGATATCTGTGGAGCGTGCCACAACGGAGACACCCCAACAGCTGTACTACCCGTGGCAGAGATTGTGGAGGACCCGCTGACGCAGTGGGAGCAAGGAGAGGGCACTTCCACCACAGGCCAACCCACATCCACCCCCAGGTCCACCTCCACAGAACGTAGGCAGAGAGCCAGACCGGAGGGGCAGAGCCACACTGTCCTGCTGGAGATCAGGGACACCATTAGAAGCAGCGTAGATCTCCTCTCTCGGCTGATACACACCGATGTCCCATCTTCCAACCGCAAGCCCTTTCTCACCTACGTCAACCAGACCCTCATGAACATGTCGGAATCACAGTACCAGGTGGTAAAGGACAGGATCACCGGTCTTCTTCACAACCCTCCAGACCCAGCTGAACCTGCTCCCACCCAGTCCAGGCCTGCTCCTCCACCCCAGGTGATGTCCCTCCCATTCCAAGGCTTTCCACAGGCCCTCACCTACCAAGGCTATGGCTACCAGGAGCTCCAGCAGCACAGGCAGCCCTTCCCAGTCCAGGCACAGGTACATCATATGCCACCGGTGCCACCGATGCCACCCATTCCACCAATGCCACCCATACCACAGATGCCACCCACGCCTCACCTCGCTCAGCTGCAAACCAGACATCCCCACTACACTGCTCCTTCCTCCACCCCACAGCCAAGCCCGGCCTCAGAACATCTGTCATCGGTATTGGGGCTGACACCCCATGTCATGGATGAAGGGGCTCTCAACATCACAGGACTGAGCCAACTGTCTGAGAGCTTCCTCCACACACCGTCCCCTGTTGTCCTCTCGGGGCCAGGCACTCCGATAATGCCTCAGACCAGCACTCCAGCAGCAGACACCTCCACAGCACCTGAACCCTTCACCCTTGAGACTGGGCACACCTCAGAGTGACCAAGAAGAGTGCCAGAGACTGGGTGGCTACCTGTTGACTTTATCTTTGCTTTGGACACTTGACTTGGGTCATTTTTCTTTTACAGCTTGTTATTCATAAAGATTATCTTTGCTTCACACACTTGCTTCCTTTATTTTATTAAATAAAGTCTTGGTGGAAACTTTTAGAAATGGTTTAAGCCTTTACATGCTTGTGGGATGGGTAAGGATAGCAGTGGGATGGGCAGGGATACCTTTGGTATGGGTAATAGCTGTGGGATAGATAAACCCCCAGTGCAAGCATAGTGGGATTGTATGGTCCACCCTCCCAGGTGCCACACCTATGGCCCTTTATTATCAATAACAATGTAATCATTGATCCACACATTTCAACATAAACACAACTCTTTATTAAATGCCCTGTTCATTGTAGGCCCACTCAACATACATGGCCCAATCTCATCAGTGTGATGAGACAGGCTGAAGGAAGCATCCATTAAGCATCTATCATCCTGTCTTGCCACTCCACTGCTCCAGCTCGGGAGTTTCACCAGTGTTTCAGGAGGTTGCGCTGCTTCTTCCCTTCACGTGAAGCTCTGTTGGGGCCTGACACATCCACAGTGTCTATCAGGTTTCACCCTTGCCTCCATTCCCCAGGCTCCATGTCCCCATTGCCTTGTTGGAGGTCCATGAGCCTGTTCTGCAAGACTGGGTAGCGGGTGCGCATGAGATTGTGCAGGATGCAGCAAGCTTCCACGATCCTCCTCACGGTCTCTGGGCGATGCTGCATGGTGGTGAAAAGTACCTGGAACCTGTTGGCCAGGATGACAAAGGTGTTCTCCACCACCTGCCTTGCCCTGGACAGCCTGTAGTTGAAGATCCTCTCTTCACGGGTGAGGCATCTGGAGGTGTAGGGCTTCATGAGGTAGGTTGTGAGGGAGAAGGCATCATCCCCCACAATGAAGTAGGGCACATCTTGTGTGTCGTTGGGCAGCGGGTCTGGATCTGGGAAGCCCATGATGAGGTTGCGTTCCAGCCCTTCCTTGAGGTCACTGACGTTGTATACCTGGGCATCTGAAGCTGACCCATTGCCTGAAGCATCAATGTACATGAACCCGTCATCAGCATCGACCATGGCGAAGAGGATAATGCTGAAGAAGCCCTTGTAGTTGAAATAAGTGACTTGGCTGGAGCTTTTCAGGCCACGTGCTTGCCATCTATGGCTCCAACGGTGTGGGGGAAGTTCCACTTCTGATACCACTGCTCTGCAACTTTCTTCCAGCCTTCTTCAGTGGAGGGGCACTGGAGGAGCTCCTCCATGTATTCTTCGATGATGGCCTGCACCACTTCTCTGACCACAATGCTGATGGTGTTCTGTGGCACCCTCCAATCGTACTGCATGCTCCTGTAGGTGGTCCCTGAGGACAGGTGGTGCAGAGTCAGTGCCACCTTGAGCCCAGGGTCCAGGCTGGGCTGGAAGTTGGTGTTTGCCTTGGTCAACCTGGGTGTCAGCCGCTCCACAACTTCATCAAACATGGCTGGAGGCATCCTCATGAAGTTCTGGAATGCACGAGGGTCTTCGTTCCTCAGCTCCACCATCAGCTCTGTTGTACAGTCCGTACTCTGCTCTTCTCCCGGTCCATTTTCGGACCCAGACGCTTCTTGGCCACCTCCTTTTCTTCCCGTAGAACAGTTGAAAGAGCCTGTAGATGGCTTCTCACTGTTGCAGAATGATGGTGGCTACCAAAAGGACTGTGTTACGATCCATGGTAGACATGACTGGATGCTGTGGAAGAGCAAGTGGCAGATGAAGGCTGCAGAGGTCTGCACAGCTGCGCTGCTGGGCTGAAAGTGAGATCCAGGTGAATTCCTCCCCCTTTTTATAGGAAATATAGGTTTTCCACTGGATGTCCTTTTGCATCCTCTAGACATCCTGCAGACATCCTAAATATCCAAGATAGGTCCCCTCTGCGAACATTTTTTACATTTTAATATTTTGTATGCGAGCTGCATCCGCTTTCATCCTTTCTCCGTCCGTGCTACTAACGCTTTGTGTCCGTTCCGCGTCCGTTTCGCTTCTTCCCTGTGTCCATTTTCTGCTGGAGTGGATTTGAGTTGCGCAGATGCACAGCGGATGCCTAGCGGATATAGCGGACGCGTAACGGATGACAACGGATGTAGAATGGTTGTTTCCCATATGCATTGCGGATGCAGAACGGACGCGTTGGATACATTTTCTGCTCAAAATGTTTTGTGCAGCTCAAAACTTTTGAGTGGATGAAATGTCAATAGACAGATGCTGGACGGATAGAGAGGATGAAAAACGGAGGCAGTGAGTACAGAACGGAAGCATCGTGTTAACCAACGGATGGCAAGTGTTTCTCTCCATTTTACATCCTCTTTCCATCTGTTGGTGCTGTGTGACAGGGGCTTAACCTGGTGCCTTAATCATTACACAGTCTGGCTCTCTTCTTCATAATAGGACTTTATAAAAAAGAACCAAGATAGTGCCTACTCTTTCTCTTTTCTGCTGAAATATACTTGCAGCAAAACAACTGATTTTAAAATGGATAGAATTTCCGGAAATATTTCTTGCAAATTTAGTATAGATTCACATTGTGCCACCTCTCCAAGTTCTTCTCCCTTCTCCTCTTTGTGCACTTATTAAATCCCTATTCTGTTTTGGAAAAGAGAGAAAAGCAGGATGTACAGAGCTGGTGAGTACAAAATATTGCTGAAAAATGCATTAATCTGTTAACAAAGCCCCAATTCTTCAGAGGTCTTGACAGGATGCATTTTTCTTCATTTCTTTCTAGTGCTTCATTTCCCTTTGGACACCTGTCATTTCTTATCAATGGCAGTTGATATGGCAGACAGTAGAATGCTCAGCCTCCACCACTGTAGGCAACTGCTGGCTACAGGTCAGACCAAGTTCTCTTTTCCCAAAAGGTTCCAGTCTTGCTTTAACCATTTTGTGGCTTTTTGCCACCACTAAATCACACTACTCCCTCCATACGTGTTAACTCCATATGTCATATTGTTATAGCAAGACATATAAGAAAATAACAGAATTAACTCCTGAGTTTTAAGCATCAGACCCTTGATTATAGTTTGATTTAGAGCAGGTCAAAGTCCTAGAATCCATAATTATTCTGGAAGCAAAAACTAACCAAAATCATAACACTTAAGGTTTTGCTGTTTTGGTGTACAGGGCAAAAATATTGTTAACATATTTTAAAACATTATGATGTAGGGAATATATCCCAATCAAACCCCAATTGGGGGGGGGGGGGGGGGGGCTCAGACTATGTAACATTAACATCCCAAAAATGCAGTAAGGGACAGATAGCCAACAGCAACATGTGTCTCTCTGTAAATTTTGACAGAATCAGATCTGATAGAATCCCATTGCCTTTAGTGACTTAATGCTCTTGGTTTCTTTCATAACTGTTCCTTGCAAAATGGCATTGATATCACATAAGAGAAAGATCAAGTCCCTACTAAGATTTTTGCATCTTAGCAGAGCTCACTATAGAACTGAATTTTGACCGGTATTATTGGTGCTTCTGCTGCAGTAGTCCTTCTTCTCCTACACAGCCCCTGGCTTTCTTCATGGCAACCTGTATCTTTTTGAGATTTTTGTCTCAAAATTCACCAAAATTCAGTTTCCAACAGCTACTTTTCCAGACTTTAGTATGTTTTTGAATATATAGTTTGTCAGGACAACTAAGAGTTGTTAACCTAATCTTACATAATATTACACTAATATCTAGAGCATACAAAACATTTGCTAGACCAATACTCAAATACAGCTCATCAGTCTGGAACCCATATTACATATATCTGATACTAACACAGTTGAGAAAGTCCAGAAATATTTCACAAGAAGAATTCTCCACTCCTTTACTCGTTGCAGAATACCTTATGCCACCAGACTTGAAATTCAAGACTTAGAAAACCTGGAACTATGCCGCCTTTGGTCCGATTTAAGTATACTATATAAAATCATACATTGCAATATCCTACCTGTCAATGAATACTTCAGCTTCAACCATAACAATACAAGGGCAAACAATAGATACAAACTCAAGGTTAATTGCACCAAACTTGATTGCAGGAAATACGACTTCAGCAACAGAGTGGTCAATGTCTGGAATACTCTACCTGACTCTGTGGTTTCTTCCCCAAACCCCACAAACTTTAACCTTAGACTGTCTACTATTGACCTCACTCCTTTCCTAAGAGGTCTGTATGGGCCGTGCATAAGTGCACCAATGTACCTACCACCTCTATCCTATTGTTTCTTTTTATTTTTCTTATATGTACCCATTTCATGTATTCATAACTATGTATATACTTATACCTATTATATTGCAAGTGATTGACAAATCAAAATAAATAAATAAAATAAAATAAAACTAAGGATTGTGAAGACTTTCTCACAAATAGCCAGATGCTGAGAATGAAAAATTCTGCACAAAGACGCAGTCATATTCTAATGGCCAGCACTTTTAAGTGATAAGATTTGATAAGATTTGGACTTTCCCAACCCCTCCCTTTGCTGTGTACCTCCAGCTGTTTCCCCCTCCCTGTTTTTTCTCCTTCCTCCTGGGCTCCCCAGTGATATGATGAGGATAAACAGGCAATGACAAGATTCAGAGTTTGGGATAGAAAAAGGGAGGAGGAACTGCCATGTGATTCAAAGGACATCACAAATGGTTGCTGTAGGGTATGTTTCTGAAAACGGTTGCATTAATGATGATATCAAAGAGATTTTTTCTGTGAATTTTTAAAGAATGGTTTTCAAATAATAACTGCTTATTAGTCATGTACAACAAAATGTCTTATTCCAGGCAATCCTCTCCTATAGTATCTCTTTTATTACATGAATATGGTCATTTGAAACACATATACATAATATATGAGAAGATAAGCTGTTAATGACTGATTGATATTGGAATCTGCACCATTCAGTCTCATGAGAGGTATAAATACAACAAAGAAAAAAAACCCAGAATAGACTAACAAATGAAAATATTTTCCCAACATTCTGACTCATACATTTTGGAGTTTGTTTTATATAAATTTGACTTGTTTTCTAATTGGTTGCACATTCAACATTTGCTAAAGATTTTTAGGAATATTATAATCAAGCTTAGATCCTAGAAAATTAGATCTCAATTAATTTTATACAATCCACTCTGACTTGCACATTTATCCAGTTCACAGGCACATATCTTTCTTATTATTAAGAACCATAATATGAAGATATCTTCATCCTGTAGTGCTGATAAATAGATGAAAGACAGACAGACAGACAGACAGATGTGAGAGAGGGAGGAGAGAGAGAGAGTAGATGAATAAAAACATTAGAAGAGAATAAAGTGATTTGGTAATGATTTCTAACTCTATGATTTCTAAACCATTTTTTCTTTCTGTCAAAATTCAAGAGAAAGTTGTTTTCTCCATAAAAATGAATATAACGGACTTTGAATTGCTCATCAACATTTATCAATATGAGCACACAGTTTTGACTTCTCCATTCCAGATATATTGTATTTCTCCTCGTGCAAGAGGAAAGCACAGAATCAAAGTGGGAGAGGGTTATTTAAGTCTAAGACAAACAAGGAATCCAGATTAAGCATCCCCAATAGATAGTTGTTTAGCCTCTGCTAAAATACATGCTTAAAAGGAAGCTTTTGGTAATTGTCAACTATTTTTACTGAATGGGAGTTTTTTTCCTAAGATTTCAATCAAAACCTATCCTTCCATAATTTAAATCTTAATCTTGTGTTCTGCAATTTGAGCTAATTTTTAAATTTGAATCTATCTATCACACTGATGAAGTTATCTAGTTAGATAGCGAAACATCTACCAGCAAACAATCATGTTCACAGAGTGCCAATGACTGCCTGTTTGTCTGATTATATATATTTATTTATCTGACTATCTATCTACCTACTTGTCTATTTACCAGTAGTATATGCAGATTTATGAAAGTCTGGATAGTTTTTCATCCTCTTTTCCAATGAAGTCAAAATAACCACTTTTGTCTCGAGGGAACTGGTGAGCTGTGCCAATTTGCCTGTTTCTCAACTTTAAAGACAAAAGGTCTACAAAGGAAGAGAACGCAGCCCAGGAAGCAATCTAAAATGGTTTGATGTTGCTCCAATTGCCCAAGTTAGAAATCTATCAGGTTTGATATGAAGCTGATTTGAAGGACACCGAAGACTTTGGATCTTTCTTTACTGCTGAGCTGAGGTGCTCTCCATTCACCCATGAGAATTATGCAGAAACCTATTCTGGCATAAAATTTGCTATTTCTATTGCAACCACTATCTTGCCCAGCTACCTCTTTTTTCAGTAGTATTAGCCATATGACTTCTCTCCAAGGTAATGAGTGATAAAACCAAATAGATTATATACACTTAAAGTCTACTCTTCAATGATATTGGAATAAGAGGGAAATTAATTTAAATCTCCAAGATCACATTAATTGTACCCTATATTTCCAAAAGAACTATCTGATGTCAGACTAAACGTTTATGCATTATGTTTTTTAAAAAAAATCCTAAGGAACATGTGAAATGACTAAGAACTAGAGGAAAACAAATATTGTTCCTATCTTCAAAAAAGAGAGAGAGAAAGCAAAATTCAGCAAACTGTAGTGCAGTCTAACAATATTTTCTAAATATATAATTTTTATTAAAACTAAAGATAAACATGAAGATAAAAACTAATACATAGAATTAATAAAATATAAGGAAAAAGAAATCAAAGAAAAAGCAAAAATTATAAGGAAACAAAAAATGAAAGATATGAAATTTCTATTCTTCACAGTTTTAAGTACAAATATATTTTAAGCTCTCTAAAGTTACATCAGGTTATTCTGTAACTATCCTATCTAATAATCAGAACTATAAAACATCAATTTATGAAATGTTTTCATTTTTATCCAAAAAGTCTATAAGAAGTTATCAGTCACTGGTAAATATGTGTAATGTATTTTCTCTAATCAAAAAAGTCAAATTTTCAATTTCAGCAAATCTGTCATTTTTACCAATATTCCTCCATAGCAGGTAGTACTGAATCTTTCCATCTCCATGCATATAATAATCTCTTTGTAGTTATCATATGTCAAAATAATCTTCCATAACTTTTTTCTGTTTATCTATGGTCTGACATTCATATTTGAAAAAAATTGCAACAGATAATAAAGAGGTTAATTTGTAAGGACTTTAAAAGTAAGGTGATTATTATTAACATAGATTTATCAAAAACAAATATTACCTAATCTTATGTTATTTTTATCAAATAACTTCTGTAATAGATCATGGGAATGCTATAAATATAATATATCTTGATTTCAACAATGAATTTAGACAAAATACCCCATAATCTAATTTAATGATTAGCAAGCTAGTAAAATGCAGGTTGGGAGACCTGGAATAATGGCATCGAGAAGTGGTAGATTCTCCTTCATTGGATGTGCTCAAACAGTTACTAAAATGCCATTGCTTTGAGGTACTTAATTTCCATTACTGTCCTGAACAGATGACTCCCTAAATATCCTTGTATTAATTAATTAATATTAATCTGAGATTAAACATAATTTTTAATATGGTTAGTGCCATGGACACTTGGGTTGAATATTCCATACTATAGATTGTTATACTGTTCCTCTCCATCTCCCATCAAGGAGCTAGAAACTGAGAGTTCATCTTGTTCATCTAATCTATAATAAGTTTAACATATACATATAAAGAAAGCTAGTCTTCTCCTTGAACTGACCTCATAAGACAGTAATTTGAAGAAAGAGATTTTTAAATGAGCTACTGCTGACATTGCACATTTCCTTTGTTCAGAGGGATGGCAGCTTCTTGGAAGGGCTTCTTGTTGATGTTCTGAGCAATCAGTAGATGACAAATTTCTTGCAAGACCTTAGCTCCTCTGCAAGTGAATGAAGAAGCATGTATGCTGGACCAACATATTTTTCCTAGCTTCTGTTTTCTTTGCAATCAAGCAGATTTTTATTACTATCCAGGCCTTCTCTACCATCTGCCCTTTAAAGATACAATATATATGGTACCTTGCTCAAGTGTGAGCAAATAACTGTGAGAGGAATCTTGGAGTCCTAGTGAACAACCATTTAAAACTTAGAGCCAGCAGTGTGCAGCAGCTGCCAAAAAGCCAACACAGTTCTAGGCTGCATAAACAGAGGGATAGAATCAAGATCATGTAAAGTGTTAATACCACTTTGTAATGCCTTGGTAAGGCCACACTTGCAATACTGCGTTCAGTTTTGGTCACCCAGATGTAAAAATATGTTGAGATTCTAGAAAAAGTGCAGAGAAGAGCAACAAAAATGATTAGGGGACTGGAGGCTGAAACATATGAAGAAGGTTGCAGGAACTGGGTATGTCTAGTCTAATGAAAAAAGGACTAAGGGGGACATGATAGCAGTGTTCCAATATCTCAGGGGCTGCCACAAAGAAGGGGGAGTCAAGCTATTCTCCAAAGCACCTGAGGATAGGACAAGAAGCAATGGGTGGAAATTATTCAAGGAGATAAGCAACTTAGAACTAAGGACAAGTTCCAACACTGGAAGTTTTTAAAAAGATGTTGGATAACCATTTGTCCGAAGTGATGTAGGGTTTCCTGCCCAAGCAGGGGGCTGGACTAGAAGACCTCCCAGGTACCTTCCAACTCTGTTATTCTAAATGTGTTGGAATCGCAAATTGGAATAGTAATAATCTTAGTACATCACCAGTTTGGTGGACATTATCTTTAAAAAAATGACTAGCCTGTGCTTGGCCTAAATTTTCTACTCTTCTGTATAAGAGGCTATTCTTAAGTTTTTTCTTAATGTGTCTTTCCAGGCTAGCCAATCCTACAATTTGACTGTTAACAATTTGCACAGATCTAAAGTAGCCTCTCACTTTTCCCCTATCCAACAACAACCATTGCCTGATTAAATCTGGCTAATTATCATTAAGTATCTGTCATGACCTTGTCAGAGTCTGAATCCGAGGAGGAAGACAAATAGCTGACAGGGAGTGGGAGTGTGTTTCCATTGGCTATGGAGGAAACTGGGGAAGAGCATAGTCCGACTGGGCAGAGCAGGGGGGAGGTAGAGCAAGGGAGAGGGAATTCGGAGGAAGGCCCAGCCCCCCCTTCATCCTAGGGCACACAGGGAGGAACAGAAAAGAGAGCAATGTGTGTTGCATGGCTTATGGGGGAGGAAAGGGCCCTGATTCCCTTCATTAGCCACACCTGAGAATGAGAGTTTAAAATAGATGCAAGCTGAGTGCGGCATCTGCTGGGAACAAACATGAGTTTATCTTGTGTTGACGTTGGTTATCTGCATTCCTGGCATTCTCCCAACCATGTTGAATTACTGCCGCTTCTTCACGTCTGGAATTCCTTCTCTTGCCCTGCTGGACTAATTATGTCATCTTGCCTTGATTGGACTTATAGTTACAGGTTTTGTTGACCACATTTTAGACTTGATTCTCTGCAGCCAAAGGCTGTTCCTGGGAGAGTTTTTCTCCAGTCCAGAAGGTAATGAGGACATTGGAGGCAAAGTTGGAGCTAATAAAGGAATTCCTACTGATTATCTGACTGTGTTGCCTTTGTGCCACACCCTGGATCATCACGGTAACAAACCACCTGTTCTGTAATAGCATATTCGAAATACCCCAATCCGATTGATCCAGAAACACTATGATCTGATTGGCTGAAGAAAACACTGTGATTGGCTCACTCTAAATCAACCGCGATTGGCCAGGCTGATTGTGGGAAATTCAGAGAGCCATCATTGCAAGCCGCGAGCAATCCCTATTTAAAAGGCTGCCACGGCTCCGAGGTCTAGCACAGATCGGAACATCAAATAAAAGAGCTGACAAGTCATACTGGTCTCAAGTCTCTTTCCTGCGATCAAACACTGGCGACGAGGGTGGGATCTGAGACAAAGAGACCAGTCAAGCACGTGGCAACCAGAGCTGAACAACCGACAAGATGGCCAGCAGCAACTCGCCACCTGCACCATTCGATCAGGTGGCCAAGGACTGGGAATCGTATATCGATCGATTCCTCATATTCCTCGAGAGCAACAACCTGAAGGACACCAATGATCATAGGAAGAGAGCCGTGTTCCTGACACACTGCGGGCCCACAGTGTTCAAGATGGCCAAGGCACTGGCCAGACCCCAAGACGTGAAGGAGATGGCATGGACAGACCTGGACTAGTTGTTGAGAAACCATTATGCACCGGCTGTGCCCAACCTCATCCGAAGGCATGAGTTTTATAGGAGGGGTCAGAAGGAAGGCGAAAGTATCAGAGAATTCGTGGTGGTCCTAAGGAACATCGGGGGTGCATGTGGATTCTCCGATATGGATGAGGCTATGAGAGACTGCGTGGTTCTTGGATTAAGAGAATCCATGCTCCAGAGCCGACTGATGGCGCGAGCGGACATCACAGTCACTGAAGCCATCACCAAAGTCACTGCAGCCGAGGCCGCGAAAAAATCAGCGGCCAAAATGTGGCAGATGAACACGGGAACCAATGCAGCCCCGGAAGGCCAGAAGACAATGACCACCCACCATGGGAACGTCGATTCCCCATCTGAGACCAAAGATGAGGATGAGGAAGAGATCCACAGACTCCAGTTGGAATGAGACCGATGGGAGCGAAGAGGTCATAAGTCAGGGTTTCAGTGCGCCGGGTGTGGAGGAAACCACCCCCATTCAGATTGCCAGTTCCTAGATGCCCTATGCTGAAACTGTGACAAAAGGGGGCACATCGCAAAAGTCTGCCGAAACAAGAGGACTTACAATCCAAGGCGACGCGACAGCACCCCCCCCCCCCAGAACCAGAGACTAGTACACAGAGGACTGGTGGAGCCATGAAGGCAGGAACAAGCGGCTCAGCGAAAACTGCCGAAAGGAGAAGACCCACCAGATGGTCGCCATTGGACACTCGAACACAACCGATGCCTGAAAAGTGCACGTGCTGGTCAGCATTGAAGGCCAGCAGTGCAATATGGAGGTAGATTCCAGATCCTACCTCTCCATGGTTTCCTGGAAAACAATCAAGCGTCTGGTACCCAGCATATGCAGATGAGAGCTGGAAAGCCAGAGACTGACTCTAAAAGATTACCAGGGGAACCGTATCCCCGTGATCAGAATCGGACATTTCCACATAAAGTTCAAAGGACACGCAGAGATACTTCCACTGACCATCGTGGATAAAGACTGCCAAGCCTGCTGGGACTGGAATGTTTCGCGCCATTAGGGATTGCGGTGACTGGCATCAACCACATCGATGAAACAGACTGGGAGGAGAATATCATGAAGGACTTCCAGGAGGTTTTGAATGGTGAATGAGGCAAGTACCAGGGGTCCCCAATATCGTTCAACTTGAACCCAAATATTGCCCCGATCTGTCTAAAACCGAGGCGAATCCCATTCACCCTCAAGCCTAAAATTGATGAGCAATTAGACAAACTCATCGCCCAAAGGGTCCTGGAACCAATAGACCACGCATGGTGGGAAACCCCAATAGTCACCCCGATAAACTGGATGGGTCAGTGAGAATCTGCAGTGACTACAAGGCCACCATCAACTATGCACTGCAGCAGAGCGCTTACCCTGTTCCGATAGTACAGCACCTCCTACACTCACTGGGGGGAGGAAAAGTCTTCGCAAAGCTCGACCTGGCGCAGGCATACCAGCAGCTGCCAGTTGACGCCGAGACTGCTGAGGTGCAAATCATCGTGACCCACCGGGGGGCATTCCAGTGCAAAAGGCTCCAGTTTGGAGTCAGCATGGCCCCAGGGGTATTCCAGAGTCTAATGGAGTGACTATTGCAGGGAATAAAAGGGGTGGTGCCCTACTTCGACGTCCTGGTGTCAGCAAAGAACAAAAATCAATTGGGGAGCCGCCTTAGAGAAGTCCTGAAAAAAATTAAAGATGCAGGACTAAAAGTAAAAAAAAGAGAAGTGCCAACTATGCACAGAAAAAATAGAATTCCTCGGGTACCTGGTTGACAAAAACAGAATCCACCCCACTGAGAAGAAAGTTAAAGCCATAAAAGAAGCTCTGAGACCACAAAATAAAACGGAACTGCAGGCTTTCCTAGGACTCATTAACTTTTATAATGTTTTCATGCCCCAGAAGGCAACAATGGTGGAGCCCCTTCACAAACTCCTTGACAAGACAGCCACCTGGTCCTGGGGCAAGCGGGAAGAAACCGCATTTCAAAAAATAAAAGACTTAATAACATCGGAATCAGTACACATACAGTATAGTGAAACTTTACCACTGACCGTGACCTGTGACGCTTCACCCTTTGGCATCAGAGCCATCCTGAACCACAGTCTACCAGACGGGAGAGAAGCACCAATCGCATTCTTCTCTAAGACATTATCCAGGGCAGAGAGGAATTATAGCCAGCTGGACAATGAGCTGCTAGCAGAGATCACCGGCGTAAAGCGGTTCCATGAATACCTATACGATAGGACGTTCTCACTTATCACTGACCATAAACCACTCCTAGGAATACTGGCAGGGAACAAGGCCACCCCAAAGATTTTGTCTCCCCGAATGACAAGGTGGTCTGAATTCATTGCCACCTACAATTATCAACTAATACACCAACCAGGAAAAAGCATCTCACATGCAGACGCACTGAGCCGTTCCCCCCTACCCGACCAGGAAAATGACCTGGCACCCACCACATCTATACTACAGATAGAAACACTACCCAACCCGCCCATGACTGCATCAGACATTGCCAGAGAGACTATTTAAGACAGGCAACTGGCGCGAGTTTTGAACTGGGTGGAAAAAGGGTGGCCGGAAACCGATGGCGGCGAACACTTTAAACCCTTCCGGAACCAGCAGACTGAACTTTTTACACAAAGGGTCAAAGGGGTTGCATATTATGGGGGGACAGAGTGGTGGTCCCGGAGATATTACGGAAAAGAGTACTGATGATGCTGTATGAGGGACACCCAGGCATTGTCAGAATGAAAGCCCTGGCCAGGAGATATGCTTGGTGGCCAGGGATGGACAAAAACATTGAGACATGGGTGGCAACATGCGGAAAATGCCAGGAAGCCAGACCAAACCCCCCTTCTGCTCCTCACCTTGAATGGGAGACCCCCAGGGGACTGTGGTCAAGGGTCCATATAGATTTTGCCGGACCCACAAAAGGAGACACATTCCTAATAACGGTCAACGCTTACTTGAATTGGCTGGAAGTAAGCGTCATGAAATCCACCACCTCAGAGGCCGTCATGAAAAACTAACAGAACTGTTTGCCACCCATGGACTACTGGACTTACTAGTGTCAGACAATGGCCCACAATTCACAGCATTGTCATTTGAAAAATTCCTCGCTGAATGGGGTATACGACTTGCATTAACAGTGCCCGCTCAGCCGGCAGCGAACGGGCAGGCAGAATGAATGGTTCATTACACAAAAGATGGACGTTACACAAAAGATAGAAAAGATGGACACCGGTGACATACACAATAAAATAAATAAGATGCTCATGATACAACATAAAACACGCAACATTACTACCAACAAAAGCCCAGCAGAACTACTCATGGGCAGGAAATTATGGTCACAACTAGACAGATTGCACCTAACATCCAACCCTGAGAAACCACCAAACTCGTCTAGTAAATACCGAATATTTGCACTGGGAGACACAGTCTACACAAAAATTTTTACAGGGGACCAACTCTGGGTACCAGATAAAATCACCCAAGTAATGGGCCCCTGGTCATAACAGTTAGAGACGGAAGATGGAAGAAGCTGGAAATGGCACATAGACCAACTGAGGTCGAGAACAACCACCGACAACATGGGAAACACACATAAAAAAACCAGAGGGGGGAGAGAAACCCCGAATAATAATCAAAAGGGGGGAGAAAACTCCTCTAAAAAACAACAACCCAAACAACCCCAAACAATACCAAGAGGCAGAAAAATAAACCAACTCTACTCACCAACAGACGACTTCGGCAGAAAGGAACCGGTAGCGATCGAGGAACTAGAAGCCTCGCCTGGAAGAAGCACCCAAGCCAGCTCGACCAGCCCGGAAAGACCAGGAGGGAGCAGAGGAACTGACAATCGACCGGCCCAGAGAAACTGGGCAAGAGTTGCAGCAACAGGCCTGACTCACCCTTCCAGGCAGTTCCATCGAGAAGGACGGGAGCAACAAAGATCCCATCCGAACCAGTCGAAGATAATGCCACAACTGAACCACGCAGGTCAAATAGAAACATCAAAAGCCCTGCCTACTTACAGGACTACGTTACCTAGGTTGGACTGAACCAAGAGGGGAGGGGTGTTCTGTATTAGCATACTCGAAATACCCCAATCCAATTGGTCCAGAAACACTATGATTTGATTGGCTGAAGAAAACACTGTGATTGGCTCACTCTGAATCAACTGCGATTGGCCAGGCCGATTGCGGGAAATTCAGAGAGCCATCATTGGCCGGCAAGCCGCAAGCAATACCTATTTAAAGGGCTGTCATGGCTCTGAGGTCTAGCACAGATTGGAACATCAAATAAAAGAGCTGACAAGTCACACTGGTCTTGAGTCTCTTTCCTGCGATCAAACACCACCTTTAATCTCCTGGCTGCTATGCCAGTAAAACTTCTATCACTTCTAGATGGTCAATATAGCAGGAATACCATGCAAAGCAGTTCTGTTCTTACGGAAATACTTTCAGCAGAGTTTAAAAAACAAAACAAAAACAAAACATGTAGCAGGATGGTAACCAGTTAAAATACTTCCTGTTCCAATATTCTTTCTAACATTCAGAGCATTTCTTTGCATCCTGTTTTGCTTATTTTCTATTCTTTTGTTGTAAACAATAGACTTATATCTGTCTCTCTCATACTCTTCTTAACTCCCTTATCCTCTCCAATGCCCTTGTCTATGATTCATTTATCTCCAATTGTACTAGCTTTTGTGCTCATACATTTTCTAGGAAAAATAGCTTTGTTATCTCTTGCTATCTACTGGCGGGTGAGAATGGCTTCTCCCCACCCCCTGAAAAATGCACAGCATGTGATCATCACTTTATCACCTGTAATCAAATATAAATGTCACAGCTCATTCTAATCTAGGCTCTTGTTTGTTTCTTAGAAAATATTATTAAACTGAATATCTTTTTTTTTTTTTTTGCTTTATTGGTTGGTGGAAATTGAAAATTATGGAAGTCTAACTCCCAATTGTATCTGGAGGCCCTTGGCTGGAAAAATATATATGCATTTATGTAATTTCATCTGCTATTACAAACTTGAATTTTCCAGATATTCTTGACTAAAATTCTGTTTTACCTGGAGATGGCCTAGCAATTGCTTGCCCTCTTCTCTGTTTTTATCTTTAGTGTCATTATTTACAGCAGTGTTTCTCAACCTTGACAGTTTCAAGATTTGTGATCTTCAGCTGGTTTATAGTGTACAGTAAACTGTTGAACTCCATGCAGATTATGAATCACTGGAATATTTCCTTGGGATGACTTGGGGAATGAGATTTGCTCATACTTGGACACTGATATTTATAGAGAGAACTTTAAAGAGAACTTTTTGTGGACAGCTGAAACATATTTTTCAGTTTACTCATCTTAAAGTTGCTAAGGTTGAGAAACACTGATTTAGAGGAAGAAAGCAAAATTCTGTCCTGGTCCAATAGCCTAGGTTCCTACCATCATTTGTAGTACAGCAATCATCCAACTCAAGACTTACATACATGATTTCATTTTAAAAAATGGTTGTCCCTGCATATGCTATAAATAATGCTACTTCCCCCAAACACCAAAGTTGTTTGAAGTAATTTCCCTGCCTAGAAGTGAAAGGATGACATCTTCTACCACACCTGAGGTAACAGGCCATCTAGAGAGTTCTATCCAGGGGGAAGATACAGATTCTTCTCCAGTTTTCTGCTATTATACTTTGCCTCATGATATCTGCCTTCTGAGACCTTTGCTGTTTTTGCCTAATGATAAAGCTAGTCCATTTGCAGTATTGGGTATGTATGCATAACATTTCTGCATCTGCTTGTGGCAAAATGAGGTCTCTCCTATATTTGGGGATCAGCGGTGCATTCCTACATTCCCATAATATTGTCTGGCTTACATACTGCTTGGGAAGCTGAGTTGATTAGTCACCAATTCAATCCTTGCCTCAGAGAAAAGGCTGTGAAGATAATTTGGCTGTAATTTCACTGGAGATATGGGGCAGGGAGTTTCTTGTTGATGGATATTTCCACTTTATCTCAGGCTCTTGGAATATCCATCCAATAGCTACATTGCCACCTCCTTTTCTTTCCAGTTCTTCTGAATAATTTTGCAGAGCTGCAGTTTAGTTTTTGAATAACCCCTAACCCTTGCTTCAAAAAGCAAAGGCAGACAGGAAAAACAAGGAGGAAGGCAGAGTAGACGGTAGTTTTTCCTAGCACTTTCCTACTGGGTAGCTGGAAAGAACACTGGCTTGCAATATGGGAGGACAAAAAGATAATGATGGGGATACTTCTAGAATGGTATAAATCTGCCAAAGAGGGAGCGTTCTAAGACCTAACCATCCATGAGGGCTTAAGAGATTAGTGTATGGCATTACAAAGGTGGGATAAATGTCCTCACCATTTACATTTTTATTTCTGATTACTAGTTTTTGAGTTTAGAAACACTGCCCTGCAAGACAAAATTAGTGAGTGGTATCAAAGCATGAAGGTTTTAGGAATAAAGTCCGAGAAACCACTAACTTACGAATTGTACTATAGCAAACTTAATACATAATTGGTGTGTTGGTTCTTACTGCTTAACAGAAAGTTTTATCAGCTGGGTCAGTAACTGTTGGCAACCTTATCTATTGATTCTGTGAAAAGATACCAGCATATCATCAGTCATGGCTAATCTTTCTCAACTCAAGCCCAAATAAACTTCCAAAGCAAAAATTGTTCAGTTAGTTTTCCCTGATTCATGTACCTTTTGAGTTCAGGTTCATTCATTATAGAATCTTCATGTTTCAAAAAATCTAATTCCTTCTTCACTGAACATAAAGTATCCGAAAGAGGATGGCCTTAGCCTGACCCATTGTAAAGAGAAAAGAGGAATGTGTTGATCAGTCCAATGATATGCTCTGTTAAAGCTTTCATGAGACCCAAATCCTATTATGAATACCCATGTCCTGAAGAAAAAGCTCTCCAAACTCTTTGTCTCCACCCCTTCTTCAGAGCACAGCCTCCTGCTACTTCGGTTGTTTTTTTTTACTTCAGCCTATTTATTATAATTTCTAACTAGAATGATCCCCAACTGCAATTTTCTGAACTAGAGTATGCTGCATAATGCATCCATCTCTTCTCTTTATCAGAATTCACGTCTCTTTTAAAGTCCTGAAAATCATTTGACTGATCCTGTTACTCTTGATTCCAAATTAAAACTAAAGGACAAAGGTTAAATATCTATGGCAAGTCTGTTGACTTCAAATAAAAAAAAGTTCATGTTTTCAGGCTTTACAAAGTGAAATAAATCAATATAGCACTTAAAATGTCCTTTACTCTGTTTAAAATACATCCAGGAGGCACAGGGCGAATGCAATGATGACATAAAATAGGATTATATTGCTGCTGTTATCACAATAAATTGTAAAATTGACTTTCTCTCCCTTTTTTAATTCATAAAGTTTGTTTTTTACATTTAGCTAGTTTCTTTGCCTAGACAAAAGTAACTTGTGAATGAATGCACTAAGAAAAGTCTTTTAAGTGCCCGGGTCATTACCTATTTCCAGAGTTAACCAGACATCTGTCATAAAAATCAATGCCTCTTTTTCTGAAATCAAACACTTTCTAATAGAAAGTCTCAAAATCTACATAATTTGAAACCTATCCACTTTTCCATGAATGCACTGTAACAAATACTGGCTCTGTATTTCATCTCCTCCTAATAGTTTAAAAGAGACCAGGCCATAACTTCAATTTCATGAACACAGAGAAATATAAATTTGCCCTAAAATCTATTATGTTGGAGATTGTTAATATTTCATGTTATGGACATTTAAAGAAGCATAAAACTTTTGAGTCATTGATGTTGCTTCTTTAAATGGATATTCCATAGAATGTCAGATAGATATTCTTGTCTGTTATCTTAGAACAACAGTTCCTAAAATTTTTGCCATCAGACCTCCCTTTAGTGTTGTCTCATTTTCCCTAAAAAACCAAGCACCAAAATGAGAACAATGCAATGAAGCTTTGGGAAATTTATTGTTTAATTATGACAGAGTTTTTCACATCTCTCCTAGACTCTATATCTTCCAAGAGGAGGTTCATCACATTGTTTTGGAACCCTGCTTTGGAACAGAGGTGGTATTCAGCAGGTTCTGACCAGTTCTGGAGAGCCAGTAGAGGAAATTTTGTGTAGTGCGGAGAACCGGCAAATCCCACCTCTGACTGGCCCCTCCCCGATCTATTCTCTGCCTCCCGAGTCCCAGCTGATTGGCTGAGTCTTTTTTTTGTTGCACTGCACAGGAGATCAGAGCTGGAAAGCAGGTTAGTGGGGTGGGGAGGGAATGGGGATTTTACAGTATCCTTCCCCTGCCATGTCCACCAAACCCTACCCATAGAACCAGTAGTAAAAAAATTTGAATCCCACCATTGCTTTGGAGGAAGAACCAATGCATGCAATAATCTGATTTAATAGTTGTGTTGTACCTTAAACAATGTAGTACATTCTGATTTAGTCAGCTTCTGGACCATTCTGAATCACATAGATGATAACATTGCCTTGGTTGCCCTAGCTGTTCCATACATGCATGTGGTAACCCTATGGCAAATTGTACAGGCAGATATTAAGAGGTGATAAAAGCTGGATAATCTTCACATGCATCATTTTTTCTCCAAGTATTTATGAACGCTAGTTCTTCATTAATTCCTACTTGCAGCTAGTTCTAATCCAAGCAGAAAAATGTTATAAACCCAACAGAAATGATGGGGAAAGCTTGTTTAGTTTTATCTATCTACATGATGGAACAATAATAAAAAAACAAAGCCTTTATTTGAAATATTGGTTGCTTCTTCCCACCAACTGGAAATTTAGTCAATTCTCCCCTTTGTATAATGCTTCTTAATTAAAATATAAGGAACTGAAGTATGAGACTCAGATTGAACACATATTGGTTAGCATTACATTATTTCTTACAATACTACAGGGAATCAGAGAGTTCCAAGTACCTAGCTGAAAAAGCATTTGTAATGTATAGAGTTGGATATTGTAAATTAATGTTTCCCACTAGCATATGGTACTAAGGGCAAAAATGCTTCTAAATATGCCCTTTATAGTCAATTTGTAAAGCTAATTTCTCCCCTTTCTCCCTCTGACCTCCAGTGGCTTCAAATGTTAAATTGCCTGTTTTATTATTTATGTACACATCTTTTTACAAGATTAAGTGAATGGAGGCAGTGGAGGAGGAGGAGTCCATAACAAATTACATCCCCAATTTTCTGTCATTTTCTCTTAAAAGATATTAATATGAACCCTTACATTGTTCCCTAAAATTGGCTCATTGCAAAAGAAAATGGGCAGGTTTTATGTTTTAGTATTTCTCACACACTAAAGCATTGATTCTTGGAGAGTATTTTTGTGTCTTGAATAAAGAGATACACACAGTTCTGCTCCAGTTTCATTTGTGCTCATGAACATGTGCATCGGAACACACATGTGCATGTAGAGACAGCTTGTCCCAAAAGCTGGGAGCCAAAGCAATGAAAGGTTAAAATCAGAGATGTGATTCAAAAATTTTACTATTGGTTCTGTGGATGTGCCTTGGTAGGCGTGGTTTGGTGAGCATGGCAGGGGAAGGATACTGCTAAATCCCATTCCCTCCCCACCCCATTAACTTGCTTTCCAGCTCCGTTCTCCTGTGCAGGGCAACAAAAGAAGACTCAGCCAATCAGCTGGGAATCTGGAGGCAGAGAATAGATGGGGGCAGGCCAGTCAGAGGTGGTATTTGCCCTTTCTCCAAACTACTCAAAATTTCCGCTACCAGTTCTCCAGAATTGGTCAGAACCTGCTGAATGCCACCTCTGGTTAAAATGAAGCAGAAACAAAAAGAAGCTGTTCAAGCTTACATGATGATCCCAGCTATTTAATTACATATTAAATGTTGCCTGCATCATTCTTCATAGACCAGTGCTGTTATTCTACCCCTGGTTGACTATCTTGGCTCTCATCCTATTGTCCTGAGTGTAAAGGCAATAATTATCCCTTCTCTGCTCTAGCTGGGACCTGCTCTTTTATATTAAGGCTTGTACCACTCCCTATAAGTTTTTGTTGTATGTATCATTGTTCAGCAGTTGTCTACTTGTATGTCATGGAATGCAACTGGTAGAAAGTTAGCACCCACCCCTCTCTTAGAAGAATAAAATATTTTAGGAAATATTAAAAAAGCAGAATATTATATTTTCTGGATGAGAAAAGGAGAAACATGTTTTTAAAGACAAATCAGCTTCCTGCAGCTCCCTGCCCACCCCTTCAGCTCCAGCGTGATGGGATTAAGACATGGGTCTCAGGACATGATAGGATTAGCCTTCTAATCTCACCATATGGCACCTGGGAAGATTACATCACCCAGCAAAATTCAACCAAGCTTGGGACTCAAGACAACCTACAAAGCAGAGGTGGGATTTAAATTTCTTAACAACCTGTTCTATGGTCGTTGCCTAATTTGTGGGTGTGGCTTGGTGGTCATGTGACTGGATGGGCATGGCTTGCTGACTGGGCATGGCTTGGTGCTCCCATGACTGGCTGGATGTGGCTTGTATGTAAATATTGTAAATATTGATGTAAATATTGATTTTTTATTAAAAAAGAGCGACTTTTACCCTGAATCAGACAAAGCAGGCAGGTAGATTGAATTGCTTGCAGAATCCCAGATTCACTCACAGTCTACCTTTCTGCAATCTGCTGCCTGAGTTTGCACTGAAAAATAGAAGCTTCAGTCCTAAGAAAGATTCAGCTCTGCTCTCAGGCCATTTCTCTCCCCCAAATCCCTGAATACCACCCCTGAGAAGCTTCCTGGGTGACAACAAAGCAGTACAACAGCGATTTCCTGCTTTCCAGCTAATCTAAATCACTGGCACAGCTAATAGTTGAAACAGCTGATTGTCAGGATGAAAAAGGAAAAATAGCAACTTACCAAAAATTAGGCGAAGGCACAATGCAGGCAAGTTGGATAGAGTGCATGCCAGGTAAGGAGTGACTGGGTGAGGAGGGGCCAGCCAGTGACATGATTTGCCAGTTCTCCGAACTGTGCAGAATTGTAACAACTAGTTAAGATTATTCTGCAGAACCAGTCCATACTGATAGAATCCCACCCCTGCTACTAAGTTACTCCTGCATGGCCCCATGGGAGTCTGACAACCAATCAGAACACATTTCTTGCCACTGGAATAGGAAGCAAGTTCAAAGCCAATAGAGGGTATAAATCTCTCTCCCTCTCTCACCCTTGTGCTTTTTTTTTTTTTTTGGCCCAGGACCTTAATGTGGTCCTGTCCACCATTAAATCATCTTTCCAAGCAATCTCCATGTTTCCAGTGTCTTTCTTCCTGGAACTTGGAACTGAACCCAGGTGGACTTTTCTTCTAACAAACTTATTCCAGTGACACATATGGCTCTTGGTTACAGCCTTGGCAGTTTCAAGCTTCCAAGGAGTAAAATACTCTGAAGACAGCATTAAGTACCTTGGAGGAAAAGATTCTTGCTCCCACACTCTGAAGACAGCATTAAGTACTCCGGAGGAAAAGATTCTTGTTCCCATACTTAGTCAAAATTAAAGTTGTTCATGGTTTGTGAAATTTCTGTGCAGTGTCATTGTGAAAGTACCGATTTATCTATTGACACCATGATGAAAACGTCAGCTAGGCAGATTGAAGAGGAAAATGAGGTGGGGAGAGGGACAATAGGAGAGAGAAAATATTCATTTATGAAGCAGTGTTGTGGCCCATTGGTGGCTGACAGAGCTGGCAGCAGAGCCGGACAGTAGCAAGGAGGTTAAGGAGGAACCTGGGCCGGGTCTGGAGGCTGCGGAAGATCTAAAGGAGGGCACTGTATCAGGGCAGAGATGGGGCCAGGGCAGGCTGGGAGTCAGCAGCTGCTTTCAGACTCAATCAGCAGCGATACAGGGGAGTTTATGGAACCAGTTCCCAGCCTGCGCATGCGTAGAGCTAGCAGAAAACAAGAACAATTGAGAAAGCAGGGTTGATTCAGGAATAAGGCCACACCTCGGAGATGATTGGGCCCTCCCATAGGACATAAAAGAAGAGTGAATGGGACATGAGCTTTTCCAGGAAGCAATTAGTTCTTCTGCTCAGAATACAAGCTTTGAAAAATCCTGTTTGACTCTGTGTCAAGTTTGGTTTGCCTTGCATCTTGCAATGAGTTCGCTGGCTGCATTCCAAGTGTGATAAGGTGGGTGTTTATCAACATTCCACTGAAAGACTTGTGAATGAACATAATTCACAGCTGTGGAAATAAAAGAGGTTTTGCTGGGATTAAGATTGTGTCCTATGCCTTATAAGGAAGTCTAGGTTAGAACAAGCAGAATGATGTGGAGGTCCTATTTTGGATTTTATTTTGATATGCTAGTTTTTTGCTTTCCTTTTAATGAAAATGTCAAAATATGTAACACATTCCCATCGATTCTAAATATTTATTTTTGTTTTTGTTTTCTTTTGTTCGCTACCTCATACTTCCTAACTCATTTTCTAACTACATGCATTGATACAATTGGGTGATTCTGAAGAAAACAATGTAATTTTGGAATGGAAAGGAAAATAGAATAACATAGTAGAGTAGAAGCCAACCATGTAACCATGAAATAACTGAAATATAGCCTTCTATTCTCTTCCAGCCCAGATTTATCCACAGACAAATACCATATACAGATGCACAGAGACATACACAGACATACACCAGCCTTTCTAAATTGCCGTCATGGCTAGGAATTCTGGGAGTTGAAGTCCTAACATATCTTAGCAGAATAACAGAACAGAATAACAGAATAACATAGTTGGAAGTGATTTTGCAGGTCTTTTAGTCTAACCCCCTGCTCAACCCTATACCATTTCAGACAAATTGTTGTCCAATCTCTTCTTAAAAACTTCTAGTGTTGGAGCATCCACAACACTAAAGAAATTGGACAATCATGTTATAGGGTTTTCTCCACTTGAGGATGTCAGGTTAGAGAAGGCTCAGTGAAATAGGTTGGTCCTTGTAATCTACCTGGGTGCAGAGTTTTCTTATTAATTGCTGTTAATATTTGAGCTAAAGTGAACATCTTTGGAAGGGCTGCTGATCACTGATTACACTTGTAAGATTTTCCCAAGATTTGCCTAAAACTTCTGAATGAGACTTATTAATTATTTGACACTGGATGGATAGCAGGAGGAATCATGCTTGTTTTCTAAAAGCACCTTCCAAAGCTGGAGTTTACATATTTGTGTTTGGCCTCTTCAGTGCTGAATCCTGACTATTATTATCCATATCACAAATAATGTTATAGTTACACAATAAACCATGATCCATGCCTTTGGAGACAACATAGATATTTCAGCTGATTCAGAGAATGGAAGTTATATAATTGCCTTTGTTGGCTAATTAATCCCAAAGACAAAATGCTGATTTTAACCTTTAAAACAGATTTCCTTTGCAAAGGTGCAAAATTAGGACTGGTAATTCAGCATTTACAGAGAGAACTTTTCCCCACCCTTGAATGCACAGTCTATAAACCTCTGATATTTGCTGCAGTACCAAGAATCTATTTGGTAGTATTCTTATAGCTGTGATGTCTAGCAAATGCACTTTTTAACTTTTAATTATTGGGGAAAGCAGGGAAAAAGACTGAAGCAGGAAAATCTTATATTATCCTCATCTCTTCAAAAGTCATGAAAAGCAGCAGCCACAGCAATAAGATGGTTGGTAATTAAAGCACCTTGGCTTCTCTATAGAGAAGTTTGAAGGTGTTATTTTCCAGTCCATCGAAGCACAGAAAATCCATCTGGGGCAGACCGAGCCAACGCTTCAGAAAGGAAACTCTTGAAAGCTGGGGCAGGATTGGTTGGAATAAAGATATTTCCTTACTAATAAGGATCTCTTAGAAAATCACAGCTTTAGTTTGCAGTGGGAAAGTAACATTCTGGGGGAAATTTAATTTAAGGCCCTGTCACACTGGCCGACGGATGCAAAACGTTTGTAAAAAGGACACAGCAGACGAGAAAAATGTTCCATCCGTTGTTATCCGCTCTCAAAAGTGCCCCGAATTTGCATAACCAGAGCGGACAACATGGAAAGGAACAGACGGGGGGGGGGGGGACGTAGGGCGGATGGAAAGCGGATGCTCCATGAAAGCCTAGCGGATGGAAGCGGATGAGAGAAGATGGCACATCCGCAAGGCTTCCGGGGGAGCACGCGGAACGGATACAGCGGATGCACAGCGGATGCTGAGCGGATGAAGTGGATGCAGAGCGGAAGCCTAGCGGAAGCCTAGCGGAAGCCTAGCGGATGCCTAGCGTTCATTGCGCATGCGAGAAGGATGCATTACGTCAGCCCCATGGATATAAAGGGAAGCAGCTGCCAAGCAGGTCAACATTCAGAGGAAAGACCTGCTTCCAGACACAACTCTCAAGCCTGCCTGCCAGCCTGCCTGCCTGCCAGCCTGCCTGCCTGCCTGCCTGCCTGCCTGCCAGCCAGCAACCCAACAACCATGGGGAAGAAGAGAAAGCCTCAGCCATCTGCTGCCAGCCCTGGCAAGAGGGACAGGGCCACCCTCCCACCCCCTGGCCCTCACTCTGCTTCTGCTGGGGCTTCTGCAGCCCGGGCTCGCTCTTCTGGGGCTGGGGCTTCTGCTGATGCTGCTTCTGGAGGAACTGCTGATGCTGCTTCTGGCAGTGGTGCTTCTGCTGGTGCTTACTCTGCTGAAGCTGCTTCTGACAGTGGTGCTTCTGCTGGTGCTTACTCTGCTGATGCTGCTTCTGGTGGTGGTGCTTCTGCTGGTGCTTACTCTGCTGAAGCTGCTTCTGGCGGTGGTGCTTCTGCTGGTGCTTACTCTGCTGGCACTGTTCCCCGTCCTGCTGGTGCTCCTGGTCCTGCTGGTGCTCCTGGTCCTGATGGTGCTCCTGGTCCTGATGGTCCTGCTGGTGTTCCTGGTCCTGCTGGTGCTCCTGGTCCTGCTAGTGGTCCTGGTCCTGCTGGTGCTGCTGGCGCTGTTGGCACTGCTGGTGCTTACTCTGCTGATGATGATCCTGGTCCTGCTGGTGCTGGTGCTGCTGCTGCTGCTGCTGGTGGTGGTGTGGAGGAGCAGCCCTTACAACCTGGAAGCCCCTCTGATGGGGGCCCATGTGGTCCTGCCAAACGGAGGAAGAGGCACACGTGAGAACAGGAGAGGAGGCAAAACACCATAGAAGAGGAACATGAGGATGAGGTGCTGGAATGGCTGACAGAAAACGAGTATCTATGGCGGAAGGGACACAGGCTCTATAGGGACACCAAAAGGAAGCAGGCTGCTTGGAGAGAGAAGGCAGAGAGCCTGGGCTACACTTCGGAGGTGCTCCTCGGCTGGTGGAAGCACATGCACACCTGGTACAGGAAGCTGCACCTCAGGAAATCTGGCCAGGCCGCGGTCAAGCTGACGGACAGAGAGAACTATGTCATGGCCAAGTGCAGCTTCCTGGAGGGTGAGATCCATCACTGAGGAGCAGCCCCTCTCACAACCCTCTCTCTCAGGCAGCCTGCTGAAAGCCAGTCCTCTTCCGGCAGAGAGTCACCTCCTGTCTCCAGCTAGGTATCTGTGGAGCGTGCCACGATGGAGACCACCCCCCCGACAGCTGTAGTACCCGTGCCGGAGCACGTGGAGGACCTCCTGGTGCAGTGAGAGCAAGGAGACGGCACTTCCACCACAGCCCAACCCACATCCACCCCCAGTTCCACCTCCACAGAAAGGCAGAGAGGCATACTGGAGGGACAGAGCCACACTGTCCTGCTGGAGATAAGAGACACCATCAGGAGCAGGGTAGATCTCCTCTCTCAGCTGGTACACACCAACTCCTCATCCTCCAACCGCAAACCCTCCCTCACCTATGTGAACCAGACCCTCATGGACATGTCGGAACCCCAGTACCAGGTGGTGAAGGACAGGATCACCCATCTGCTTCACAACCCTCCAGACCCAGATGAACCTACTCCCACCCAATCTAGGTCTGCTCCTCCACCCCAGATGATGTCCCTCCCATTCCAAGGCTTTCCACAGGCCCTCACCTACCAGGGCTACGGCTACCAGGAGGTCCAGCAGCACAGGCAGCAGCCCTTCCCAGTCCAGGCACATGTTCATTGGACGCCACCGGTGCCACCAATGCCACAGATGCCACCCATGCCACAGATGCCACCCATGCCACAGATGCCACCCATGCCACAGATGCCACCCATGCCACAGATGCCACCAACACCAGTCCTCACCCAGCTGCAGACCAGACAGCCCCACTACACTGCTTCTTCCTCCACCCCACAGCCAAGCCCGGCCTCAGTACATCTGTCCTCGGTACTGGGGCTGACACCCCATGGCATGGAGGAAGGAACTCTCAACATCACGGGGCTGAGCCAGATGTCTGAGAGCTTCCTCAACACACCATCTCCTGTTGTCCTCTCGGGGCCAGGCACCCCAGTGGTGCTCCAGACCAGCACTCCAGCAGCAGCCACCTCCACAGCACCTGGACCCATCACCCCTGAGACTGGGCACACCTCCGAGTGACCAAGAGGAGTGCCAGAGACTGGGTGGCTACGTGTTGACTTTATTTGGACACTTGACTTGGGTCATTTTTCTTTTACAGCTTGTTATTAAAAAAGATTATCTTTGCTTCACACACTTGCTTCCTTTATTTTTTTCAATAAAGTCTTGGTGGAAACTTTTAGAAATGGTTTTAGCCTTTGCATGCTTGTGGGATGGGTTAAGATAGCAGTGGGATGGGCAGGGATACCTTTGGAATGGGTAATAGCTGAGGGATGGGCAGGGATACCTGCGGGATGGGCAGGGATACCTTTGGGATGGGTAATAGCTGTGGGATAGATAAGCCTCCAGTGCAAGCATAGTGGGACTGTATGGTCCACCCTCCCAGGTGCCACACCTTTGGCCCTTCATTATCAATAACAATGTAAGCATTGATCCACACATTTGAACATAAACACGACTCTTTATTAAATGCCCTGTTCATTGTAGGCCCACCCAACATACATGGCCCAATCTCATCCGTGTGATGAGACAGGCTGAAGGAAGCATCCATTAATTATCTATCATCCTGTCTTGCCACTCCACTCCTCCACCTGGGGAGTTGCACCAGTGTTTCAGGAGGTTGCGCAGCTTCTTCCCTTCACATGAGGCTCTGTTGGGGCCTTGCACATCCTCAGTGTCTATCAGGTTTTGCCCTTGCCTCCATTCCCCAGGCTCCATGTCCCCATTGCCTTGTTGGAGGTCCACGAACCTGTTCTGCAAGACTGGGTAGCGGGTGCGCATGAGATTGTGCAGGATGCAGCAAGCTGCCATGATCCTCCTCACGGTCTCTGGGCGATGCTGCATGTTGGTGAGAAGTACCTGGAACCTGTTGTCCAGGATGCCAAAGGCGTTCTCCACCACCCGCCTTGCCCTGGACAGCCTGTAGTTGAAGATCCTCTCTTCAGGGGTGAGGCATCTGGAGGTGTAGGGCTTCATGAGGTAGGTTCTGAGGGAGAAGGCATCATCCCCCACGATGAAGTAGGGCACATCTTGCATGTCGCTGGGCAGGGGGTCTGGATCTGGGTAGCCCATGATGAGGTTGCGTTCCAGCCCCTCCTTGAGGTGACTGGTGTTGTATACCTGGGCATCTGAAGATGAGCCATTGCCTGAAGCATTGGCTGGCGCTTTGCAGGCCACGTGCTTGCCATCTATGGCTCCAACGGTGTGGGGGAAGTTCCACTTCTGATACCACTGCTCTGCAACTTTCTTCCAGCCTTCTTCAGTGGAGGGGCACTGGAGGAGCTCCTCCAGGTGTTCTTCGATGATGGCCTGCACCACTTGTCTGACCACAATGCTGATGGTGTTGTGTGGCACCCTCCACCTGTACTGCATGCTCCTGTAGGTGGTCCCTGAGGCCAGGTGGCACAGAGTCAGTGCCACCTTGAGCCCAGGGTCCAGGCTGGGCCGGAAGTTGGTGTTTGCCTTGGTCAACCTGGGTGTCAGCCGCTCCACAACTTCGTCTAACATGGCTGGAGGCATCCTCATGAAGTTCTGGAATGCACGAAAGTCTTCGTTCCTCAGCTCCACCATCAGCTTGTTGTACAGTCCGTACTCTGCTCTTCTCCTGATCCATCTTCAGACCCAGTTGCTTCTTGGCTGCCTCTTTTTCTTCCCGTAGAACAGTTGAAAGAGCCTGTAGATGGCTTCGCACTGTTGCAGAACGATGGTGGCTACCAAAAGGACTGTGTTATGATCCAAGGTGGACATGACTGGATGCTGTGGAAGAGCAAGAGGCAGATGAAGGCTGCAGAGGTCTGCACAGCTGGGCTGCTGGGCTGAAAGTGAGATCCAGGTGAGTTGCTCCCCCTTTTTATAGGCAATATAGGTTTTCCACTAGGTGTCCTTTTGCATTCTCTAGGCATCCTCTAGACATCCTTAATATCCGAGATAGGTCCCCTCTGCGAACATTTTTTCCATTTTAAATGCTTTCTTTGCGAGCTGCATCCGCTTTCATCCTTTCTCTGTCCATGCTACTTACGCTGCGCGTCCGTTCCGGATCCGTTTTGCTTCCTCCCTGTGTCTGCTTTCTGCTGGAGCGGATTTGAGTTGGGCAGATGCGCAGCGGATGCCTAGCAGATAGAGCGGACATGTAACGGATGATGACAGATGCAGAACGGATGTTCCCTGTATGCGTTGTGGATGCAGAACAGACGCGTTGGGTACATTTTCCGCTCAAAGTTTTGAGCAGCTCAAAACATTTTGAGCAGATGGAACCTCAGTCGACGGATGCTGGACGGATAGAGAGGATGAAAACTGGAGGCAGTGAGTACAGAACGGATGCATCGCATTAACCAATGGATGGCAAGTGTTTCTCTCCGTTTTACATCCTCTTTCCATCCGTTGGTGCAGTGTGACATGGGCTTTAGATGCAGAGTATAAAAATAAATCGCGGGAAATATAAGAAAGTAGGCTTCATGCTATAATCTTATGTATGCATACTCAGAATTAAAGCTCATTGAGTCCAGCAGGATTTACTCATATGTAAATGTAAGTAAAATAACAGTCTCTAAGCTATATCTTGTGTCTTTAGAAAGCAATAGTGGCTAAGGGAAAAATAATGAATTGCAGGGAATGTCTGTGAAGTTATTGTTTCTAATTCTAGAAACATGCTCACATTTAATACTATATGATCAGCATATTGATATTAATTTATGTTTATATTCAATTCTCAATGTGACAGAAATTGCTCTTAGAAACTGAACATGTGTACGCACAAATCAGAAAATATTTTTTTTGAATCTCAGAACAAATATATATATTAGAAGTTCTGCTGAATCATTCTGGTTTGGCATAGGTCAGCAGGAAATAAAAAGTCAGAATTGTTGTTACTGTTTGAAGTTTTTGTCCTATGTTCTTGGACTTTTCTCACTCTTCCCCACCAAAATTAATACTCAGAACTGTAGTTTAGTTTGTAGCTACCACAACACAATCTACCAATGTGTTACATACAGGTAGTCCTTGACTTACATCCATTCATTTAATGACCATTTGAAATTAGAACAGCACTGAAAAAAGTGATTTATCACTGTTTTTCACACTTATTACCATTGCAGTATCTCCATGGTTACATGATCAAAATTCAGATGCTTAGCAACAGGCATGTATTTATCATGGTTGCAGTGTCCAGGGATCATGTGAATTCCTTTTGTACCCTTCTAGCAAGCAAAGTCAATCGGAAGCTAGATTCACTTAACATGAATTAACCATGTTACTAACTTAATAACTGCAGCGATCATTTAACAATTGTGGCAAGAAAAGCCATAAAGTGGAGGAAAGTTCACTTAACAACTATCTTGCTTAGCAAAATAAATTTTGGCCCTAATTGTCATTATAGGTCAAGGACTACCTATATTCATACCAAACAGACATGTTTTGTTCGAATAGAAACCAAGTAGCTCTTTGGTGTAAAAAACATTTTGTGTTTCTGTAATTGTGAGTTTATGATTTGGACACAGATATCCTTTAAAACTGCTGTCTTTTGAGTGGTTCTTTTTACACTAAAGTAAGGAAAACATATTCTGGTTTGTATACAATTTGCATATGCAAACATGTAGATGCAAATTTATGAATAAATTTATTATAATATAATAGAAAGACAATAGCAATAAGCACTTAGACTTATATATCACTTTACAGTCCTTTCTTTTTTTATATATACAAATTTTATTTGGGTTTTCACAAAGCATAATACAAGTAAAATTTCTTTTTTTGAGAATAGCATGGTCCCGAGTTACCACTTCTCCATACAGACACAAATTCAATTTCATATTCATCTTTGTGTTCTATTCCATATCTTATTACTATTTTAACATTTTCTCAATAATTTTCCCTTCCCTTAATTTTCTCAATCTTACTTTTAATTATCTCATTCCTTTCTAAATTCAATTATATATATCTTTTTCTAAGTTTCAATATCTTTCTAAGTTTCAATATATTTATACTTTTGTCTGTACTGTTTCAATTTCATATTTTCTTTTCTCAATAAACAAAATTTTCCCCTGTAGTTACTGATTGGAGTATGACACTTTTACATCTTTTAATTTTTATCCCTTCAACTCTTATTTAAACTTCAATTTATGCCTTTACAATTATAACATTCAATATTACACATAACTTCCAGTCAAATTCTGCTTGGTACATTCTTAAAATATGTACCAAGTTCTTAAAGAAAAAGTACTGTATATATGTAAAACAATAATAAATAAAATACTTATTCTATTCCAATTCAGCTGTATCATTAATGTTAGTTATAATCTTTAACATCTTTAATATTTCTTTTCAATAGGGTATTATACTTCTAGGAACACTTATAATATTTCCATAATTTTTTCATATTTCTTTCATATTCCTCTTCACTTAAATTTTTAACACATTAATGATAATTAAAATGTCCCCCTCCTTTCCTCATTCCATTCTCTCATTCTCTTTATTTCATTTATTTATTAAGCATTCCATTACATTACAATGAGTGTTTTATCTATCATTTTAATCACACTTGTTTCATATTTTCAAAGTTCATTTCTTTTTCTAATATAACAATAATATCTTATGTACCCTTGCAGAGTCCCCCTTTCAATTAAATTTTCACCCATTATCTCTGTGTCTTCTAAATAGGCTTATACCCTTAATCTTTGCACATTTTCCCTGTTTCTCTATGTCCTGTTTCTGTCCTTTATAATTTCTTTTCCTTTCCTTCTTCCCCCTCTTCTTCTCCCTTCCCTTTTTGATCCCTTCTCTCTCTAATTCTGATTCTCTCTTCTGTAATCCTCTCTTCTGTTTTTTCCTAATATTGTAATTACTTTTCCAACTATTCTTTTTTGGGGTTGTTTTTTCAAATCTTAAATAGTTGGTCATTGAAGATGGCTCTTCTTTGTCCCACCCTTCTTGTTCTCCAGGCATTTCCTGTTGTTTCTCATAATTCAGGATCTTCATTTCTAAAAATTGAACTATGAAGCCAAAAGACTTCTTGTGCATCTTCACACACTTCTTGTGCATCTTCTTTCTGTTTTTTAAGTTTCATTCTCAATTCTTCCAAGAGTGATACCATTTTAAGACCTGGTTCCACTGGCTGACAGACGCAAAACGTATGCATAAAGGACATAGCGGATGAGCAAAATTTCGGGGGTGGCTCCATCCGTTGTCATCTGCTCCAAAAAGAGGTGAAAATTTGCATAAACAGAATGGAAAAGAATGGAAAAGAACAGACATGAGTAGTATGTAGCGGGGATGTTAAATGGATGTTCATAGGAAGCCTAGCGGATGAAAGCGGATGGAAGTAGATGACATCTCTGAAGGGGTTCCGGGGGAGAATTTTGAAGTGGACGCATAGCGAAAGGGGCGGATGCATAGCGGATGAAGCGGATGCATCAAGGACGCCTATAGGAAACAAAGGAGATGCTGCGCTGATGTATATCGGATGCAAAGCGTTCACTGCGCATGTGGGGAGTATGAATTGTGTCAGCTCCACAGTTATAAAAGGATGCAGCACACACACAGTCAGCATACAGGGGAAAGACGTGCTGCCACATACATCTTGTAGGAACACCATGGTTCATCAGTCAGGCAAGAAAAGGAAGCCCGTGCCTACTCATTCAAGCCCTGGCAAAGTGAAGAAGGGCAGAACCAGCATCCCACCCCCTGGCACTGACTCTGAAGCTGCTGCTGCTGCTGCTGCTGTGGTGGACGAGCCCCAAGGCCCTTGAGCCCCTCAAAGTCCTGCTGCTAAGGCCCTGCTGCTCAAAGCCCTGAAGGCCCTGCTGCTCAAGCCCCTGAAGGCCCTGAACAATCTCCAGAAGGCCCTGATGCTGAAGCCCCTGAAGGCCCTGCTGAAGCCCCTGCCAGAGGGAGGAAGAGGCAGGGGAAGGAGAAGGGAGAGAGGAAACAGTACGCCGTTTCTGAGGAGCATGAGGATGAGGTGCTGGAATGGCTGAGGGAGAATGAGTACCTCTGGAGAAAGGGCCACAGACTGTATCGGGACACCAAGAAGAAGCAGGCATCTTGGAGAGACAAGGCAGAGAGCCTGGGGTACACTGTAGAAGTACTCCTTGGATGGACATGCACACCTGGTATGGCAAGCTGCACCTTAAGAAATCCAGGCAGGCCGCTGCCAAGCTCACTGACTGGGAGATGGACGTCATGGCCAAGTGCAGTTTCCTGGAGGGTGAGATCCGCCACCGAGGAGCAGCCCCTCTGACACCCCTCTCCCTCAGACAGCCCACAGGCAGCCAGTCCTCTTCCTGCCAGGAGCCAGCTACCCTGTCCAGGCAGGTGTCTTCAGAGGGCCCCACAGCAGAGACCCCCCTAACAGCTGCACTCCCCATGCTGGCAGACTTGGAGGATCCCGTGGAGGATGACGCCCTGCTGTCACAAATGGAGGAAGAAGCAGCAGCCACCAGAGACCACCCCACCCCCACCCCCAGCTCCAGAGGATGCAGGTAGAGAGGCAGACTGGAGGGCCAGGACACCATTGTGCTGTTGGAGATCAGGGACACAATGAAGACCAGCACAGAACTTCTCTCTCAGCTGGTCCACTTGGACAAGCATCCTCAGGCCGGACCACCTTCATCACCTATGTGAGCCAGACCCTGAGGGACCTGCCCAAGACCCAGTACCAGGTGATGAAGCAGAAGATCACAGCACTTCCGCACAATCCTCAAGGCCCAGCTGAAGCTGCTCCTACCCAGTCCAGATCTGCTCCTCCACCCCAGGCGATGTCACAGCCCTTCCATGGCTTTCAACAGCCCCTCACCAACCAAGGCTACGACTACCAGGACTTCCCATAGCAGAAGCAGAACTTCCCAGTCCAGGCCCAGGTTCATCAGATGCCACAGACGCCAGTCCTCACCCAGCTGCAGACCAGACAGCCCCACTACACTCCTCCCAACCCTTCCTCCACCCCACAGCCAAGCCCGTCAATGGACCCTCTGTCATCAGTATTGGACTTGACATCTCAAGTCCTTGATGAAGGGCCTCTCAACCTCACGGGACTGAGTCAGCTCTCGGATAGCTTCCTGAACACACCACCACCTGTTGTACCCTCGGGGCCAAGCACTCCAATGGTGCCTCAGACCAGCACTCAAGCCACAGCCACCTCCACAGTTCCTGCCCGCTTAACAGCTGAGACCATGGACATGACTCAGAGTGACTGAGAATTGTGTCAGAGACTGAGTTGTTTACTTGTTAAGTTTATCTTTGCTTAAGACACTTTACTTGATTCATTTTGCTCATTTAATAAAGTCACAAAGTTTACCTAAGAAAGTTAATAAAGTTTAACTTTGGTTAAGACACTTAGTTAACTTGGTTCATTTTTTTTACTTAATAAAATGTTGGTAAAAATTTTGAAAAAATGGTTAAGCCTTTGCATGCTTGTGGGATAGATAAGGATAGTTGTGGGATAGATAAACTTCCAGTGCAACCATAGTGGGACTGTATGGTCCACCATCCCAGTGATTCAGATTATTTTCTCCTGCTTTTTATAGAAAATATTGGTTGTCCGCTAGGTGTCCTTCTACATACTCTAGACATACTGCAGACATCCTAAATAAACAAGATACATCCCAGATACAAACATTTTGTCTGTTTTGAATACTTTATATACGAGATGCATACACTTACATCCTTTCTATTTCCGTGCTACTTACCGTGTGTAGACGTTCCATGTATCTTTTGTTTCCTCCTTCTTTCCATTTTCAGCTGCAGCAGATGTGAGTTGAGGGGATGGCCAGAGGATGCAGAGAGGATACAGCAGACGTTTAATGGATGATAACGGATATAGAAAGTTTGTTACCCATATATGTCACGGATGTACATCATACGCAGCAGAAAGTTTATCCATTCACAAATTTTTGTGCAGCTCAAAACTTCTTGCACGGATGAAATCGCAGTGGACGGATGCTTGACAGATAGAGCGTATGAAACACGTATGCAGTGAGTACACAACGGATACCTAGTGTTTTCCAACGGATGGCAAGCTTTTTTTAACATTTTACATCCTCTTTGTATCCGTTGGTGCAGTTGGACCAGGCCTTTAAAAACTTTTAAACAACCACCCAATTAATTTTAGTCCTTTAGATCCAATAGCCAAAAATCCAAAATTCACCAAGTAATCCAAATGATCCAAAGCTGTTTCTTCTTGCTTCTTTTTTCCACTTTCTCTTCCTGGGGTCCTCTTTTCTTGTTACAAAGTTTCAGTTACAATGTATCTTTTAGGAATCTTGTTAAAGTTTCGCTGTTAATTCCTTTCACTTCCAGGTGGTCTCCTCCATTTTTCCAGATCCCACCCCCTTTTTTTTTTTCCTTCTTTTAAAAGTTTTTGAGAATCCAGAAATCTTTATTATCCCTTTGACATTTTATTTTCAGCTTAAATATCTGTTAATGTCAAAGTGGATTTTTGCCAATTTCTTGCTTAAATCTCTTAGTTATCAATATAGGAAAGAAAAGAAAAAAACCAAAACCTTTCCCTTCCCTCTCTCATTAGCAGCTTCAAAGTTTTTTTGGGGAGCAATGTTATTCTTTATAATTCAAATTCCAGGGTACCTTATATTATTGCTTTTTCAGTTCAACTCGGTCAGCCAAAACTTTCTCTTCTTATCTTCCTCCTGCACATTCTTTTCGGTTGAGTTCTTCTTTCATGTGGTCATTTCTGACCACCGCTGCAACCACTTTTGGGAAAGGGAGTAATGGCCAGCTGGGGAGGAGAGATGTGACTCTCCTCAACCCTGCTGGCAGTCTCCCCACTCTTCACCACCTCTACGGGGTGGCTTAGCTCTGAAACCAGCTGGCTCAGGGTGCTCCAGTAGTGAGCACAGATCAAAACTATGCAGAATCGCAGATTTCAGTCTGTCGCTGAAGAAGCTCAAACTGAAAGCCCTTTTACAGTCCATCTAAGCAGTTTATAAAATCAGCATATTGCCACAACAATCTGGGTCCTGATTTTACCAATCTCAGAAAGATGGAAGGTTAAGTCAACCTTGAACTGGTCAGGATCAAACTCCAGATTATGGGCAGAGTTAGCCTGCAATACTGCATTCTAACCATTGTGCCACCATAACTCCAAGATGCATTACTACAGAAGACAAATCTAACCAAATTACAAATATGCATGTTCAATCAACTGTCCAAAGGTTAAGTGTCAATGGACACTTTGGTCGTCTCCCTCTGTTACACTTTTTGATTTGAAATAAAATTCAGACTAGATAACCCTTTAGAAGATGCTGTCCCACAAACTTTTATATCCTAGTGAGTGGTATATACATCAGACCACCTTAATTGTTGCCTTATCCAAAGGAATCTTGCTTTAACATATTTAGCTTTCTCCACAGTTTTCCATCTCTATTTTGTCATTATTCTGAAAGCAGCCAAATATTGTTTGTTTTTGACTTTTTCTGAACTTCTCTTTTGAGATTGGTTTAGCCAATACACAATGGTGCTCCTCCTACTTCTTTACATATAAATATACTCTTCACTCGCTTCAAAGAGGATTTCTTTTTAACTTTCTTCTTGTAGACTGGTTAATTTTAAAATTTCCAATTCATTCATTCATTCTTACTATTTATGTCATTCATATTCCAAATGTTTGAGCTTAATATAATCATACAGGGTTCTTATCTTTATTGTGTTGTTTAATATGTGTTCATGTACATAAACCTAAACACTGAAATAACATAGTGTATATATACAGGTTTTATTATAGCACATTTTGCATACCAATAATTGTTACTTATTTGATATTCCTAAACATAAAACAAAATGGGAAGAATGAAAAGCTAGATTATTAAATTATAAAACCACTGAATGTTCAATAATTCTCAAAATCAAGAAAGATGAGGTATGAGGGAACATACAACTTCAATAAATAATTCCCAGGCTCTTTTTTATTTTTGTTTCCATCCCTCTTTTAACAGTACTCTCCAGGACTGTTAGACAGAAAAGCTTTTCCTTATTGTTCAGCTAAAGTGTTGTCCACCCAACTTTGAGATGGCACAACAGAATATTAACTTAACCCTTGTCCCCTTTGCTAGTCCTTATATTGCCTCTTCTGGGTCTATTACAAATCATTACAGAATGTTTAATGGGTATGCCATTCATGACAGGCAGGTCAGGTTTTATTACTGATTTTGCTACTAGTCCCCATCAGCATGTCACCAATCAATGGAGGAAATGTACGCCAATCAGCACACTGTGGCATCGAAGAGGAGGGTCTGAGTTCGAGTCTTTGTCTGTCATTTCTAGGTTGATTTTATTTGCGAAAACCTTAAGTCCATTTGGGCATCTTTTAAGTTAAAATAAAATAAAATAAAAAGGGGGGAGGGAAAGACTTCAGAGTGAAACTAGGAAGGAAGCAGACTCCACTATGATTGTGCTTCTAATTTTCAGGGTCTTAGAGAGTAGACAGTCTGACAAAAGCTAGCTGTCAGCAGTCACCTTTTTTTTTTTACTTTAGGGGAAGCAGGAGTGAAGTTGATAGAGAAGGATTCAAGCCAAGTGGCAAATAAGCTATCCCCTCTTTCTGCCCACCTGAAATAGTGCAGTTCTGCCCTCCTTCCTCTTGTTGGAAACCTGAAGAAAAGCTAACATAAAAACCATAAATGTGAGAGGAGCACAAGGAATTCAGACAACCTACTGCTAACAAGGAGAGCAAAGGTGGGAAAGAAATGCCTGGGATGGAGGCTGCCTGGTGACCAGAGTAGAAGAGCAACCTGTGGCTCCCAAGACAGACTTCTGATTCCACCTGTCATTGGTCTCCTGAGTTTGTCTGGTAAAATATAGAATATTTTATTGAATACACATCTTGTACAGCCATATCAGGCAAACAAAATAGGGAAAACATTGAATTGTTGATATTCTTAAATTAATCCTTCACGGGTTCAGGCCAATTTCATGAGTAGAGAAGGGAACAAGTATTATCAGGACAAGTGCAAATGGGAACAAGGACAAAATGAATTCCCTGACATTGTTCACAAGATCCTTGGGAGATCAAACTTAGTAATAATAATTTAAAACAATATTTTAGTTCTTTTGGATGAGGGCTGGTTTAGCTATGTTGTTAAAGAGGGGGGGGGGGGACTTCAGTGGCTCATTCTTATTTTTCTTCTTTGCCCCAAGCAACACTTTTCTCTTGTAATAGATTGTTCTCTTTTCCCTCCCCAAAGGGGGTGGAAGAAAATTGAGTAAGGAGGGGAAAAGGAAAAGGGAAAGCAAATCAATGAAGGCATCTTACTAAGATGTATCCAGTAAAGAACCTGCTGGCTCTCTCTTCTCTGCTTGCCTCTTGGTTCACTCGGATTGTCTTTCCTCTTTTCTTTAATTTTTCTTTTATTCTCACCCTCACCCAGCCCACATTTCCATATCAAACCTGGGATCATACTTGCAGCTGTTATAAAAAGGCCATCAAAGAGCAGCAATCTTAAGGGCGATACTCCAGCCAACGAGGGGACGGCGTTGTCCCCTCCCCTCCCCTCCCCTCCCCTACACACACACACACACACACACACACACACACCACAAAACACCCCTCCACATCCTCTTCCCCAACCGGGAGATCTTTCTTCCTCCGTTCCTGAAGTTTACCCTCTCTGCCCTCCCCACCCGCCGCTTTTCTTCTCCTGCCAGCTTGCCCCGTCCGTCCGTCACCATTTCCACCACGGGGAGGCAACGCGCCCAGCCCCTTCAGCGGCTGAGCATTGGCCGGAAAACTTTGGTCGCCGGGGCCATCGGCGTGGTGATGATCTTGATCCTGGTGATCCTCATTCCGGTGCTGGTGAGTTCCGTAGGCATCGACGGACACTACGAGATGCTGGGCACCTGCCGTATGGTCTGCGACCCCTATCTGGGCAAGACCAGCACCACGACCAGCGCCAGCAGCATCCGGAGCGAGGGCGCCGAAAGCCTCAGTAGCACAAGTAGCGACCACAGCGGACTGCCCGCGCCATCCACCCTCGTCCAGGGGCCCCAGGGCAAGCCGGGGCGGCCGGGCAAGCCGGGCCCGCCGGGGTCCCCAGGAGAGCCGGGGCCCCCGGGCCCGCGGGGTCCCCCGGGAGAGAGAGGAGATCCTGGGAAAACCGGTCCGCCTGGCCTGCCCGGGCCGGGGCTGAGCACGGGGGCCATCAGTGCGGCCACCTACACCATGGTGCCCCGCGTGGCCTTTTACGCCGGCCTCAAGAACCCTCACGAGGGCTACGAGATACTCAAGTTCGACGACGTCGTAACCAACTTGGGAAACAACTATGATGCCGCCACGGGCAAGTTCACCTGCAATATCCCGGGCACCTATTTCTTCACCTACCACGTCCTGATGCGCGGCGGCGACGGGACCAGCATGTGGGCAGATCTGTGCAAGAACGGGCAGGTAGGCGGCCGACTCCGCTTGGCTTTCTTGGCCGGCCGTGGGGGAGCTTTGGCTTCCTGGGCGCATTTGTCGATTCCTCGGGATGGGGAAAGGCAGGAGAGGGGAACTTCCGCGGAAGCGATGCTTTTGGAAGACATCTTATACTGGAGGTAAGGAGGTCTTCCCCGAACCATTTGGTGGTTCTGGGATGCCGCCTCCCCAAAGTGCACAGTAACTTTAGTCCGCGCGCGTGTGTGCAGTTGGCGAAGGTGGCGCCTTGCCCCGCGAAAGTGGGACTGCGGTACTCTCCGGGCTGCTACTAACACCCTGCCGAACGGAGAGAAGCTACTTCTGTGCAAGGATACACTGTATAGAATTCCGCGGGAGGCAATTTGTAAAAGACCTAGAGACGCACCTCGCTGGGTAATTGAAAATCTGTGGGGAGAATCCCTTCTTCCATAATAGCATAGTTGTCCAAGAGGTCGTGATAAGGAGTACCAGTGGCACATATGCCATGGATTTGCCCCCTCCTTCTGGAAACCATGGGAAGCTCGATTCAATAACCAAAATCACAAAATACTTCTCTTATAGAAGCATAGAGGGATAAAAGCTAAAGGAAAGTAGAAGCTTGTAACTTTTTAAATAGAAGCTTAGGTGCAAAACTCCTAAACCATTTTTTTTTAAAGATCTAAGCATTCCACACAGAGAGATAAATTCACAATTTCCATCTTAATGAATCAAAGGAACATTAAAATCTAATAAAGTAATGCCTCCCGTCATTTATATTCCTGCTCTTTATTCTGCCCGTTGGGATGAGAAAAAAAAAATGATCAGGGGTAACTAACACTCTCCCTCTCCCCATTCTAGTACCCCTTCCCATCTCTTACCAACATCTCTCTAGTAGGCAACCTGACATTATTCTTACTTCATCATTTGATTTATGCATACTTTGTAGCAAGCCTTACTGAATTCAATGGAGCTTACTCCTTAACACCCTTGGAGTAAGAAAACCTTCAGTGCAAGTCAAATACACTGAAATTGAAATAGCTTTAATTTGCTCAATTAAATATATTTTTCTGATTCTCAAAATGTGTTGCATTTCAGTTTTAATGCATATGCGTGCGCTCTCTCTCTCGCTCTCTCTCACACACACACAAACACACAGAGAGAGAGAGAGAGTTGCTGTTCTTTAAAGTAAGTCCTGAATGGTGGGAAATAGCCTTTCAAAAAAGGAAATTAACTGCCTCTTCAATCACCCTGTCCAGCACCTCAAAAATCTCTTTTTTCAAACCAAATCATCCCTTTGTGCTAGTACAAGTTAATATTGCTAGTGCCAGAGGGGGACTAACAATGAGTTCTTGATGCTCTCTAATTGAATTTCATAATTAAGTCCAGCCTCTGCAGAATTGCTTTTCTTGTTGTATCCAACTAACATCTTTCTCTCTCCTTGGTAATCCTTCACAACTGCTTAACATGGATACTAGGATACTATTGCTTACAAAGATCTCACCTGTGTATGTAGTTTTTATTAATTAATCAAACAGAAATCTCCAGAGTGTCAGGATTCTTTATGAGTTGACGCATAGCTATAATGCTATCCTCACAATCTCAAACTTGAGTTTCAATTTGCAAATACTATTCGGTTTTTTCAATCCAAAGGTATAAAAATCTCATGGCATGAAAGAAACGAATAAATTATCTTTCCAACATGAAGAAAAGCAAGCAATGCAATGTATTTGTTAGTCTTTAGGGTACCAGAAGACTTGTTGTCATGACTTCAATCTCCTGTTCACCCATAAATATTTGTTGAAAAGGTAATTAAATCCACTTGTAACTGCTCTGATACTGTGTCCTACAAAGAAATCCAATCTTTAATCAATAACTAAGTGATTAGCATAAGCTTAAATATGGAACAACACACACATACACATGCATCCTTATATGCTGTCTTAAAAACTTTGCTGCAAACTCATTAATTCTCAAATGTCCATGGGAAGAAATCTAAGACTGGAGACTATAAATTTTATTATTCCCAGATAATTTGCTGAAGGTAGAGCCCCAAGGTGTAATATTCAGTGTGGGGAGGATCTTCCTTTCAAAATAACTGCATATTTCTCTTGCCAGTAGGCAATACTTGCTGCTCAAGTCTTTTAAATTTTTATTTATTATTTTGCTCTTATTTTAACTGCCTGCTAGTGGTTATATTATTTATATGGTTTTTTATGTTTTTAATTGTACACTATCTAGAGTCATGCTGTGAGTGAGATGGGCAAGCTTCTAATTTTGATTAATAAAAGGATAAAGCAAATTTTGAAAGGCAGGTGAGGGGGAGATTCTTGCTTGGGTTTTCCCGAATGGCTTGACTTCCTCATCATTTTCTTCTGTGTGTGTTTTTGCTTTTTCATTTATTTATTTATTCAAATTAGTAATAGCCATCCAACTCCAATGAACTCTGGACATTTTCTAGTAAAGCTTGAGGGAGCCTCCAGTACAGTTTCTCTATCTCTCTTTTGATGGTTTATGAGTTCTCTGATCAGATCATTCTCTGCTTAAAAGAACTCTGGTTAAAATGCCTTACAAAATATTTTAATCTGAAGAAAATGCCACAAAGATTTCTCATTGTTTTATTTGACATGCATCAGCATCCCCATCCCTACAATATTAACTATTGTAGTCTGTTTCTTGTTGTTGTTGTTGTCTTAAATGCAACAGAGGCTCAAAATACTTGACTTGAGGTGAAAGGCAAGAATGCTTTCCCATATCATGACTGCTGTGATAGTTGAATTTGGTAGCATAACTGATGATAGGAAAATGTGCTCCCCATTAATTTAGTTGATGGAGGATAAGTCATCTAACACATATGATTTAATCCTCAAACATTTCACCACCTTCTCCCAATATCCTTTTCTTGAAGCAGCTGGCTCACTCTCTCTAATGTTAGACAGATCTAACATTCCAGACTAGCATAGACTCTTATAGAAGTAATAAATGGCTTCTCTGGGCATATTAGCGTATGTAGAATATATTGTCGGGCAAGTGTTTGCTCTCTTGGCAGACTTCCTGATTTCTTAGATTTCCCAGAATTGTCACCAGTTCATTGAAGAATGTATCTGCCCTGAACAGTTGCTTGAGAAGCAGAAATTTGACAGGTGCCACCTTATCTGATATGGAAGTGTAGTAATGGAACAAAAAGATATCTACTGAATTTCTGCTTCTTATGCACGCTCAGCTCCTCCAATAAATAGACATAGAAGTGAAAGAACTGGGTTACAATTTTTACTTCTGTGTACACAATATAAATTGTAATCATCTTCATGATTAATCTTATGCCATGTAAATCACATTTTGGCCAATTTTACAATAGCCTACTGTACAAATTCTACAAAGATTGGAAGTGTCCTTCAACCACAAGATTCTACTTAGATCTCAGTTTGAGAAACAATTTACCCTGAACTTATTAGAAAAGTATTTAGGACCTAAATCCAAATTTCAGTAAAGAAATCAAAATATCTGTGTTTGATAGATTTGAAATCAATAAATCGGTAACCTCTTCAAATTAGATGAAGTTTGTGGGAATGCTAGCCCTTTAGGACAGGATGAAGTCTGTCAATTTTCAGACTAATATATGAAAGGTGTTTTTGTGTTTGGTATGTTTATGGATTGATTAAAACAAACCAACCAAAAAGGTAGCTGCTGATAATGTTTTATTTGTAGAATTGAATCAAATTTTCAGTAAGTGGCCTCTTCTGATGAAATAAGGTGTACTGATTTTGAAATGACTAGTTTAAAGGGTTTATTTATTTTGTAGAAGTCTTGAAGTCTTATTATTTAGGAGTTTCAAGAAAAAATCCTCCTATTTAAAAGAGATGGCCTCAACACTAACATATTTGTAAACTATTCTAAGTATTATTTAATTTCATATGCTAGTAAAATCTTCTATTATGGTACTTGATGGGAGGAGAAAGCTTCAGAAATTGCTCATTTGGCATAAAAAAAAATCACAGTAGGAAGACATGGATGCCAGCTATGGAAGATATCCATAGCTGAATGAAAAAGGTTTCAGCAGCCAACATTTTCAAAATATCTCTGCTTCATCCTTCTACATCCTGCAATTATGGCCAATTATTTTCTTATCTGTTGCTGGGGGAAAAAAAGACTATTGCTAACACTATCAGAGAGCATGGAACTCTTTATATGAAAGTTGGTCTGCCAATTAATGTTCTTTTCTTTGAAATACCTCTGACACATTTCCAAGGGAATCCTGAGGATTCTGCAGAAAAAATAATTAACAATGAGTAAAATAGATAAACAACTATCAAATTTCTCTTTGTTTATGGGGTTGGCTTTTCCCAGTCTGGCCTATTTGCACAAGTGTAATAACTACACAGTGTGGAAAAGCAATGCCTTGGTCTATATTATTGTCTATATTTCAGTTCCCAATCATCTCAGCTTTTATGACAAATACTCAGAATTCTGGGAGTTGAAATCCACTCCCAGAATTAGTTGAGGATTGCCATGGTTAAGAAACAACGATCTAGAGATTGAAGTAGATGTTCTGGAAAGAAGTTCCAAATACAATAAACAAGTGGCTATTGGAAGACTAGTGCTGAGTTTTTTTATATAAAAAAGGCACCTGCACCTGCATGCCCACCCTATGTCCAAATAACATTTTTTATTCATTACTTTTAGCGGGTGTTTTATATGCATAAACTGAGTTTAGAACATCCTCAATCTCTAGAGCTAGATAAGTGAAGGTCAGTGAAGGTCAGCAAAATTATGAGAAATAAGAATAGAAAGATAAAAAAAGGAAGCTTTCTGGAAGTAGATTCTTTGGTCGCTGTTCCAAGCTTTTTAATCATATTTTGCTTCTGAGAAATACTGCAGTAATATTCTGAGTATCTTTATTGCATTTCAATAAACGTTGTTCTAAGACTACTCTCCATATTTGCTATATCTGGATTTCTCTATATAACAATAATGTTCCCAAGTCCCACACCAACACCCTTCAGAAATGTAAAGTCCAAGAAAAGAAATAGCATGTGATTTTTTAAAGCTTTGATTGTCAGTTTTTAATGGGGATGCGCTTGTCACACCTTGAATGTCACACTTGAAATTTTCTTCAGTGTTACAGATAAGATGGAGAGAGAAGCAGAGGAAAAGCAAAGTTGTTAAGTAAGAAAATATGATTCTCCAATTCATTTTGCAGGTCTGAAAAGTCTAAAAGGGCAGCAGGCACTGTGACTTTAAATATTTAATAACATCCCAATCAGCAAATATATTTTTTCTTCTTTTTTCTCCTAGTTTCCCCTTGTCTGTTTGCATTTTTACAAAGCTCAACTCAGGAATGTATCCCAGAAGATAAAAAGTGAAGCATTGTTGCATACAGAATGCAACACTTTGCTATCTAAAACATGACTGTTTCTCAATTCTCCACTTCTGGACCAAGAATAGCTAATAGCTCTTTGTTAACTGCTCTGAGTGTGACATATCAGATATAAACCAAAATGGCTGTAGGCAAATCATGCCTCTTTTCCATCAATCCAAACTGTAAGGATAACAATATTAGCTGACTTCACAGAAGGTGTCAAGGTTTGATGGTAGGAAGGAGAGGATAGACACTGATTACTATATTAAGTACTTTATAGCCTCAAGACCCAGTTCTGTCATGTCTAGGTATAAATGCTCACAGAGTTATCAAGCAGGATTCTCAGCTTTTGAATTCAGCTCTCCAGAGTTTCCTTTAAAAGCTCTGTTGATATTAGCAGGTAACAATGCCTATCTCTGTATTTAAAAAATGACACATTCACTGCAGCTTAATACTCCTTGAAAACGTCACTTTGGGGAAGGACACTTTGGAGCTTATGCTGCCTCCATGTTTTATCAGTTTCTGAGATATATCTATCTCTTATGATGCATAATGAAAAGTAGGACATCATGTTTTGGGTCAATTAATGAGCTTATTCCAAACTTTATTCTTCTATAGGAGCATTTAATCTGTCTTAAACCCACAATACGCATCAGCCCGTAATATTTCTGATTTGCTTTTGATTTAGCATGTTACATGGATCCAGCTTTATGAAGGTGTATGGAGGATCCTTATATATATTCCAGACTACTGAGATAATCAGCAAACTACAATAACATAAATGATGGCATAATTCAATGTATCAGGTCAAATCAGATTTGTTTTAAAAAATAATCCATAATATACATAGATCAGGGGTGTCAAACTCAAGACCTGTAAGCGGATCTGGCCTGCAGGGTACTTAAATCTGGCCCACAAGACTGCCCTGGAAACAGGGAAGACCAGCCTGTAGTGCCACTGCCAGTGAAAATGGAGCTTGGGAGGGCTATGCGCATCCCTCTTTCCGGGCCCCATTTTCAGCCATAACAGCCTCCTGCAGGAGGCCATCGTAGCCAAAAGTTTCACTGGCAGAGGGATGTAAGAGGCTGTCACAGCAAAAAATGGGGCCCAGCGTACATAGCCTCCCAGGCTCCGTTTTCACTGGCAGAGGGCTAGCAAAACAAACTAAAAACAAAACAAAAGGAGAAATGTTTCCCCCTTTTGTATTTGAGCATCCAAGAAGGGACAGGAAAGAAGGGAAGAGAGGAAGGCAAAAGAAAAAAAAAGGAAAGATGGGATGAAAGCAAGGAAGGGAAAAAAAAAAGAAGAGAAGCAAAAAGAAAGGAGAATGAATAGGGAAGGAAGGAAGGAAGGAGGGAGGGAAGGAAGGAAGGAAGGAAGGAAGGAAGGAAGGAAGGAAGGAAGGAAGGAAGGAAGGAAGGAGGAAGGAAGGAAGGAAGGGAAGGAAGGAAGGAAGGAAGGAAGGAAGGAAGGAAAGAAGGAAGGAAGGAAGGAAGGAAGGAAGGAAAGAAGGAGATTATAATGAGAGGGAGGAAAGGTCTGAGGGAAGTCCTGCCTTAGCACTTGGACATCACAAGCGCCCCCAACACGAGTGATGTTGAGCTGCCCCCCCCCCCACCCAGGTCAAACAGAACCTTGATGCGGCCCTCAATGAAACTGAGTTTGACACCCTGGCATAGATCATGCTAAACCAAAACAAACAAGCCACTTTATAATTTAGTGTGGTGCATGAATTTTATACTTGTTAACTGGGGCACAATTAAATCACAATGTAGTGTTCTTGCTTGTGGTTAGTATGTGGAGAGAAGCTAGACATTATGATTTGTAAGTCATGGATTACAGTTTAAAATGTTACTACATTAGGGCAGGATTAAGAAAACTATATGTTAGGTATTTGTTACAATTATAATTGTATTGAATATAAATACCCAGGTTTATTGCATTGTGGCAACAAGCTTTGAGGTTGAAACATTTCATTCTTCTGGTTTCTAAATATTCATCTAATCCTGCCACTTTCCTTCATTTAAAAATTATCAGAATGTCAGGGACAATACAAGAGTAAAAACCTTCTTTTTCTATCTATAAATATTTCCTGTGAATTAGGGATGGTTGCTGAGATTAGAGAAATTGGTGAAGATACCATTCAAAGAGAGGTCAGGAGATGCAAATAACGAAAGTAAATGGCTAAAATTGAGGCGGGAGTGGAGCAGCGAGATAAGCTCTTGTGGAAAAATTAGAATTTCTACTATGCAGTTTTTATCGTATTGGAGTCAAAAGCTGCACAGAGCTTAATATAACTGTTTCATCTCAAAACCCCACCCTTTCAAAACATGTGTTTTGCATATCAAAGGTCCCAGGGTTAATCCCCACCTCTTACAGATCTTAGAATTAAGTGAAAAGTGCAGCAATTGTTGAACAAACCAGACTTAAATTGTCTTCTTCCTTCCTCTACCCCCCTCCCCCCACACTGCCGCCAAACTGTGCAAACCCAAAATCAAAACAACATCCTGGATAATTGGGGTGCAAGAGGAAGCTGGCACAAGGCAGTGTAGGCTTCTTACTATTGGACCTATGATTTTGTGGTCAATTAGAGTAAAAACCTGAAGTCTCATGTTATCGAATGTCGCCAATTAAAGCTGCTTGAAATGATTCTCAACCATAAGCCAGAGGTGCTAAAATCCCCACTTCTGCACAATCATTAACGGGATGGGCAGGGCTGAGTTTAATATAGGCCCTCAGCAGATGGGGAAGAGAGTGTTATGTTTATCCCATTTGCACAGGAAGAGCTCTTTGGTTCTTTCCCCATTCTAGTTTTTGCAACAAGACTTCCAAGAATGTTGCACTGCAGTATTCAAAATTATGGTACAAATTGTTATTGTTAGTTTATAGAACTCTATGGTTAAAGAAAAAGATTTCCTTTCTGAAGCCTATTTTCTAATAACATGACACTTCTCCCATTTGCAATGTGTGTGTGTGCGCGTGCGCGTGCGCGCAGGCATGCACTTGCACCCTCCCCCCCTCCCACATAGCTCCTTCAAGATTATTTTTTCCTCATTTTCTCCAGAAGAGATTAGATCACTTTTAATTCTTGGACTAAGTGCTTTTGAGTATGAGCAGAATGTCTCTATCTGAAGAACTCAAGATGATACCGAGTTTTAGAAGAACCATGCAGCATAATACTTGTTACATTTCATGGGGAGTGTTTTCTTAGCAAAGTCAAGGAGTTCTATGTCTTGAAAATTAGTTATTTCAAATAATACTGTTTAGTGCATGAGACAGAAAGTGAAGCCTAGCACATTCAGCTCAGTGTGTAAAAAGCATGTTCTGTGCTAGTTGATGCAATTATGAATAGTCCTCAACTTATGTCTACATTTGATCCCAAAATTTCTGTTGTTAAGTGAGGCAGTAAGTAACTTTTGCCTCATTTTACAACCTTTCTTGCCCACAGTTCTTAACTGAGTTATTATAGTCTTTATGTTAATCATATGGCTGTTAAGCGAATCTGACTTTGCTTGTCAGAAGGTCATAAAAGGTGATCACATGACCCTGGGACATTGCAACCATCATTAAATATGAGTCAGTTGCCAAACGTCTGGATTTTGATCACATTACTATAGGGATGTTGCAATGGTCATAAGTGTGAAAAATGATTATAAACCACTTATTTCAGTGATAATATAACTATGAATAGTCACTGGATGAACTAAGTTGAGGACTATCTATATTATAGTACAGGATTTTGTCCTCTCAAGGAACTGTGCCTTAAAAAGAGGATTTTCAAACTGTATGCTCATGGTGAAAATTCTGAGAAATTTCCATCCACCCATTTGATACTCCTCTTGGAACTGACCAGCAGCTAGATCTGAAGAACAGAAGGGCCTTTGTAAAACAGCCATTTTTGTTTAATTTGTTTAATTAATTGCACTTCTTTTTTTGCAACCAGAAACAATCTAGTGGATAGGTATTGGCTAGTGAGAGTTCTCACATTGCTTGTAGGTTGTTGTTTTTTAAAAAAATATTTTGATTTCCCCTTTCACACTAATTCTTCCTAATATGCAACATGTACAGTAGTTATTGAGCATTATATACTTCACTTGTTTTATGTAGCATTTTTATTGTTAGTTAAAGTAACTCCAGCTGATTCTCCAGTTGATCCTACTGATAAAAGTCTAAGAGCCATTTAACTCAGTTAACTACTCTTCAGCTGATAGCCCTATTGATCTCTCTCTGTCAGTTCCTCCTGTCCAAAAGAAACACATGCACAGAAACATGATCTACCAGCCAAAATCAGTACAAGCGGCATCTGTAGCAGAGAAAAATAGCCAAAATAAACAGCAGAAGTTTAAAAAATAATAAAAGCTAAACAATACAAGGAAAGAAAGAAAATACAGAATGAAATCATGCTGCTAAGAAAGTTTGATCAAAGGCACCCAGGAAGCGAAGAAGTCACTGAGATTGTCTCTAGTTTTTTGTCCAAAGATTTTATGCAAAAACAGCAAATAATTTTGTCAAACTCACTCAGTGTTCAATAATTCTTCAGGAACAAGGGCTACTCAGAGAAATTCATGATATTCCTTCCTCCTCCTATTTTACCCACAAGTCACTCAGTCTTCTTCTTTTAGTTCTTGGTTCTTTGTTTTAGTTGCGGTTATTCTACTGCTTGGAGATTGCAGAGTATCTTCAGGAACAAGAATTTGAGCTTACAGTACATGGTCTAAGTGGTAAAAGGCACCAGGCTAGAAAGTGGGAGACCATGATTCCAGTGGTGGGATTCAATTTTTACTACTGGTTCTGTGGGTGTGGCTTGGTGGACGTGGCATGGCTTAGTGGGCATGGCTTGATGGGCGTGGCAGGGGAAGGATACTGTAAAATCCCCATTCCCATCCCACTCCTGGGGGAAAGTTACTACAAAATCCCATTCCCTCCCCACCCCACTAACCTGCTTTCCAGCTCTGTTCTCCTGTGCAGGGTAACAAAAGAAGAACTAGCCAATCATCTGGGACTCGGGAGGCAGAGAATAGATGGAGGTGGGGCCAGTCATAGGTGGTATTTGCCGGTCCTCCAAACTACTCAAAATGTCTGCTACCGGTTCTCCAGAACTGGTCAGAACCTGCCGAATACCACCTCTGTTCTAGTCCTGCCTTAGCCATGAAAGCCAGCTAGATTACCTTGGACCAGTCACTCTCTCTCAGCCCACTTTACAGGATTGTTGTTGGGAGACAATAGGAGGAAGGTGTACTGCATAGGCTGATCTCCTTGAGTCATTTATTAAAATAATTAAAGGCAGGACGCAAATAGATAAATTGGTTGTCCCAAGTTTGATTCTGAGACCTGAAGATAATCCTTCTTAAGTTCAATGGATTCCTTCTCTATTGTTTACATCTCTTCTTCTGAGAATGATTGGTCTGAGCTAGTCATGATAGTCAGACTCTGAATGGTTTTTTCAACTCTTTCTGCTTGATATTCTTCCAGCATATTTCCCATCCCACCCCGTAAGCAGTGATATCGGTCAGCATTTCAACCACTATCGCCCTCCTTACAATGGAAATGTAAGTGCACATCTTACATTTCTGTCCAAGATTAAAGTAAAGACGGTCTTAATGGGAAAAAGAATAGTAAAACTACAACCCTACTTTGGCTGCTATATCAGAAATCAGATTCTTGCCTGAATAATAGAAGCACAAGTTTGCTCTCTGAGCCTCAAATCAAATATTCTACTTACTTTTTAAAATACAAATCTAAAACTTGCATTCTGGAAAAGGAATGAACTAGTTAATTTCTCAATTTTAGGAATTTATTTATACTTCTTGAAAGATGCCTTCTTCCCCCTGTTCTCTGTAACACACTCAGCAGGGTCTCCACCTCACATTCCATGCTGAAGCAAGGTTGCCAAACAAATTCTCTTGTTATTTAAAGGTACCAAAAGCAAAGGCAAAACTGGTTCACTTCAGTATGAAGCTCAGCATTTTCCATTTTGGCAAAGCCAGCTGAGTCTTCCAAATCCAGAATTATCTGAAGGGCAAGCCTTCCAAACATGGGGGTTAAACCACTACATATGCTCTCCATCCAGATACTAATTTGTGGGCAGTTGTTCAGTCTTGTCCTTTCTTGACTGTTGCTGTTTTTGCTTGTAAAAACAGCAGGATATTATCTGATTAGTTGCTTGCAGAAGATTGGAAATGTTCCTCCTCTCCTGAAAAAGTGGAGGTGGAATGGTGGGAGAGACTGCTAAGTGGCTGTTTTTATAGAAAGCACGCTGGAGCTGTAGTGTAGAGACATTCAGGGAGAAGCCTATCCTTTGTACCCATTGGAAGAACCGTCCATCTGGGTTTAAGGCCCTGTCACACTGCCCAATGTATGCAAAACGTAAAAAGGACACAGTGGACGAGAAAAATGTTCCATCTGTTGTTATCTGCTCTCAAAAGGAGCAAAAATTTGCATAAGCAGAGCGGATAACACGAAAAGGAATGGACGGGGGGAGGACGCAGAGCGGATGGAAAGCGGATGCGGAACGGAAGCCTAGCGGATGAAAGTGGATGAGAGCGGATGGCACATCCGCAGGGCTTCCGGGGGGCCTCAGCAAAGCGGACGCGGAACGGATACAGCGGATGCACAGTGGATGCACAGCAGATGAAGCAGATGCAGAGCGGAAGCCTAGCGGATGCACAGCGGAAGCCTAGCAGATGCCTAGCATTAATTGCGCATGCGGGGAGGATGCATTGCATAAGCCCCGCGGATATAAGGGAAGCAGCTTGGAAGCAGGTCACCATTCAGAGGAAAGACCTGCTGCTGGATGGATTGACAGCCTTGCCTGCCCTGCCTGCAAGCCTTGCTGCAAGCCTCCCTGCCAGCCTTGCTGTCTGCCTGCCTGCCAGCCTTGCTGCCAGCCAGTCTGCCTGCCAGCCTTGGTGCCTGCCTGCCTGCCAGCCTTGGTTCATGCTTGCCTGCCAGCCTTGGTGCCTGCCTTCCTGCCAGCCTTGGTGCCTGCCTTCCTGCAAGCCTTGGTTCATGCCTGCCTGCCAGCCTTGGTGCCTGCCTGCCTGCCAGCCTTGGTGCCAGCCTTGGTGCTGGCCTTCCTGCCAGTCTTCCTGCCAGCCTTGGTGCCAGCCTGCCTGCTAGCCTGCCTGCCAGCCTTAGTTCCTGCCAGCCTCCCTGCCAGCCAGCAACCCCACAACCATGGGGAAGAACAGAAAGCCTCAGCCATCTGCTGCCAGCCCTGGCAAGAGGGACAGGGCCACCATCCCACCCCCTGGCCCTCACTCTGCTTCTGCTGGGGCTTCTGTAGCACGGGCTCGCTCTTCTGGGGCTGGAGCTTCTGCTGCTTCTGCTTCTGGAGGAGCTGATGATGCGGAGGATCAGACAAGCACTCCAGCACCAGCCACCTCCACAGCACCTGGACCCTTCACCCCTGAGACTGAACAACCAAGAGGAGTGCCAAGACTCATTTTTGTTTTATAGCTTGTTGTTAATAAAGTCTATCTTTGATTCACACACTTGCTTCATTTCTTTTTTTTAATAAAATCTTGGTGGAAAATTTTAGAAATGGTTTAAGCCTTTGCATGCTTGAGGGATGGGTTAAGATAGCAGTGGGGTGGGCAGGGATACCTTTGGAATGTGTAATAGCTGTGGGATGGGTAAGGATAGCAGTGGGATAGATAAACCTCCAGTGCAAGCATAGTGGGACTGTATGGTCCACCCTCCCAGGTGCCACACATATGACCCTTTATTATCAATACTAATGTAATCATTCATCCACACATGTCAACATAAACACAACTCTTTATTAAATGCCCTGTTCATTGTAGGCCCACCCAACATACATGGCCCAATCTCATCAGTGTGATGAGACAGGCTGAAGGAAGCATCCATTAGTCATCTATCATCCTGTCTTGCCACTCCACTGCTCCAGCTGGGGAGTTGCACCAGTGTTTCAGGAGGTTGCGCTGCTTCTTCCCTTCACGTGAGGCTCTGTTGGGGCCTTGCACATCCTCAGTGTCTATCAAGTTTCGCCCTTGCCTCCATTCCCCAGGCTCCATGTCCCCATTGCCTTGTTGAAGGTCCACGAGCCTGTTCTACAAGACTGGGTAGCGGGTGCGCATGAGATTGTGCAGGATGCAGCAAGCTTCCATGATCCTCCTCACGGTCTCTGGGCGATGCTGCATGGTGGTGAGAAGTACCTGGAACCTGTTGTCCAGGATGCCAAAGGCGTTCTCCACCACCCGCCTTGCCCTGGACAGCCTGTAGTTGAAGATCCTCTCTTCACGGGTGAGGCATTTGGAGGTGTAGGGCTTCATGAGGTAGGTTGTAAGGGAGAAGGCATCATGCCCCACGATGAAGTAGGGCACATCGTTGGGCAAGGGTTCTGGATCTGGGAAGCCCATGATGAGGTTGCGTTCCAGCCCCTCCCTGAGGTGACTGGCGTTGTTTACCTGGGCATCTGAAGATGAGCCGTTGCCTGAAGCATCGATGTACATGAACTTGTAGTCAGCATCAACCATGGTGAAGAGGATGATGCTGAAGAAGCCCTTGTAGTTGAAATAAGTGGACCCCGACTTGGCTGGCGCTTTGCAGGCCACGTGCTTGCCATCGATGGCTCCAACGGTGTGTGGGAAGTTCCACCTCTGATACCACTGCTCTGCAACTTTCTTCCATCCTTCTTCAGTGGAGGGGCACTGGAGGAGCTCCTCCAGGTATTCTTCAATGATGGCCTGCACCACTTCTCTGACCACAATGCTGATGGTGTTGTGTGGCACCCTCCAGCCGTACTGCATGCTCCTGTAGGCGCAGAGTGAGTGCCACCTTGAGCCCAGGTTCCAGGCTGGGCTGGAAGTTGGGTGTTTGCCTTGGTCAACCTGGGTCTCAGCTGCTCCACAACTTCATCAAACATGGCTGGAGGCATCCTCATGAAGTTCTGGAATGCACGAGTGTCTTCGTTCCTGAGCTCCACCATCAGCTTGTTGTACAGTCCATACTCTGCTCTTCTGGCGATCCATCTTCAGACCCAGATGATTCTTGGCCGCCTCCTTTTCTTCCCGTAGTAGAGTTGACAGAGCCTGTAGATGGCTTCGCACTGTTGCAGAAGGATGGTGGCTGCCAAAAGGATTTTGTTACGATCCACGGTGGACATGACTGGATGCTGTGGAAGAGCAAGAGTCAGATGAAGGCTGCAGAGGTCTGCATCGCAGGGCTGCTGATCTGAAAGTGAGGTCCAGGTGAGTTGCTCCCCGTTTTTATAGGCAGTATAGGTTTTCCCCTAGGTGTCCCTTTGCATCCTCTAGGCTTCCTCTAGACATCCTTGATATCCGAGATAGGTCCCCTCTGCGAACGTTTTTTCTGTTTTAAATGCTTTGTTTCCATTCTGATCCGTTCTGCATCCGTTCCGCGTCCGTTCCGCTTCCTCCCTGCGTCTGTTTACTGCTGGAGCGGATGGAGTTGCGCGGATGTGCAGTGGATGCCTAGCGGATATAGCGGATGCGTAACGGATGCAGAATGGATGCCTAGCGGATGCCTAGCAGATGTAGAACGGATGCATTGGATACATTTTCCGCTCAAAAGTTTTGAGCAGTTCAAAACTTTCTGAGCTGATGAAACGTCAATAGATGGATGCTGGACGGATAGAGAGGATGAAAAATGGAGGCAGTGAGTACAGAACGGACGCATCGCGTTAATCAACGGATGACAAGTGTTTCTCTCCGTTTTACATCCTCTTTCCATCTGTTGGTGCAGTGTGATAGGGACTTTAATTCCAAATGGGGAGAAAGACACTGGAAACATGGAACCTGCTTGGAAGGGTGGTTTAATGAAACAGAACCATTAAGCACATGGTCCTGGTGTATCTGAACACATGGAGTGGAGAGTGAAATATATTTATACCCTCTCTTGGGCCTTGCAAGAATGTATCCTATTGGCTGTCAGACTCCCAGTGGGCTATGCGGGGTCCAGATAACCTCGTAGGCTGTCTGTGTCCTAGGCTTGGTTGAATCTTGTTGGGTGATGTTGTAATGAAGAGGTTTGTGCTCTGAAAGGGTATTGGGCAATTCCTATTATGACTTTATAGCTTTGTCCTGGTTTGGATCTTGAGTGAGGGCTAATCCTATCACCCTGGAGCTGTTGGCCTTTTGTCTTGTAGATAGGATGGCCCATTCTTTCTTGGGCTGTTAACAAAGGGGGGGGGCTGCTTTCTAAGAATGCATTTCTCCTTTTCTCATCCAGGGAGGTATAATGTTCTGCCTTTTTCAAATTTCCTAGAATATTTCATTCTTCTAGGAGAGGGGTGGGTGCCAACTTTCTACAATCCCAAAGTCCTCATCAAGCAATATTGTAATCAGACAATGCCAGATCTTCATGGATTGCATTGCTTACCTAAATCAGCCTTTTCAGCCTGGATCTCCAGATATGTTTGGATGATAAATGTCAAAGAGATTGAGAGAGTTCAACATTGTCAGGGGAGGACCTTCTAATTAGATTGGGCCATCATTCAAAATCAAAATGCAAATCATTCCTCATAAACTGTTCAGTTTTCTCCCTCTCTTTTTAACACAATAGGTTTTTCAACTCTCTATTCATCTTTTCAGTATAGTTAGAAAAATAAAATTTGAAATAGCACATTTCAGGTTTTGCCAAGAATGCCGTAGGAAATGAGAAAGAAGCATGGGAAGGATAATGCTATAATCAATTAAAAATACGTCAGAGGGGAGAGCTATAGCATAGTTATGGTCAGTTTACCAAGGCATTTGACTTCTTTCCTTCAGTAGATCTTCAGATACGGGTTTTTATTTTCACACCTGTTGCAATGATTATCTAGATCAGCCTTCCACAATTATGCTAGCTGGAGATGAAGAGTTTTGTGTAGTCAACATGCCTGGAAGGCATCAGATTGAAAATGACTGATCTGGACAATACTCTGAGAACTTGGAGAAAAGCACTTAACCCTTCAGTTTCCTTATGAATTATTGGAAAGTAAAATATGCTAAATTAGGATGAGAAGGAACCCCCAGGGGGGAGTGTGCGATTTGGTGAGTTGTAGTATCAGCTCACCTGTACTTCTAAACTGTCATTCACAGAGGCTCTCAGAAGAGCAACCTCTCATTTTTCATAATCAGTGGGCCTTGCTTCCCTTGTTCACCATGGATAAAAGATGCTAGATCGTTAGGATCATAAATCAGCAGTGGCACTTCAGGAGCACCAGCATCCCATGTAATTGCAATCTCTATTGGTGATCAGAGCTATTCTGGTCTCTTGAGAAAAATAACTCACCTCTCAGCCAGTTATCCTTCTCATCCATTACACCAAAGGGTGAGAGCTACAAGCACCAGCAAGCCTCATTCAGGGAACCAGTTACATAATGCACAGAGAAAAGCAGATGGGTGTGTAATTGTGAGATCAGAATCTGAATTATTTCTATACCACATGAATGATGTATGAAAACAACAGCATTCAAAGAGCAGTTTGCAAAGAGAGTGGCATGGAGTTCTCTCTTTCCACCCTAGGAGTCAACAGCCAGTGGAGTTTCCCGAATATATGCAGGGATCTTTCCTTCCTTCTCTTCATATCATCTAGCATCGCAATATGCTGTCCTAGTCATAACTGCTCAGAAAGATACCCAGGTATAACACTGCTGGCATGCCAATATGAGAAATTACAAAGGCTTGGAAACAATGGCGGCCTGGTGCCATAGCAACTGGAAAGCTTTTGAGGATATGCATTGTATTGGTTTATATAGTTTACAATCACAAATGTCTCTGGTAAGGTTTTTTTTTTTTTTTTTTTTTTTTTGAGGGGGATAGAACAACACATTTACCCAAAACTGTCCAGAGAAAATACTTAAAATACAAAAACAAAGGGGTGGAGAATTTATTTTTAAATTTTTGGTAAAGGCAGGAAGCAGAATTTGGTTGTTGAATAGATCTGGTAAAACCTGAGACATCTAGCTACTGATTATTTTGAAAGGAAAATGAACAAACACTGATTTGTTGATTGACCATCTTCAAGGGAAAAGAAGTGAACATTGATTGGCTAAAAGTTTTCTCCAGACATGACTATGACCATAGTGTTTTAATGTTAGAATAAATCTGCAAATAGTGTAGATCAGGGGTAGGATTCAAATTTGTAACAACCAGTTCTGTGGATGTGGCTTAGGTGGTGGGCATGGCTTGGTCAGCCCTGCCAACTCTCACGGTTCTGCCGTGAGTATCACAATTTTTTATCATTTCTCACGGTCTCCCGACAAGGCTCCTCAATCTCACGACAAATTTAAAATGCACTTTTTTTTTTCGAATTTGGGGCTCGGCTTATATGCGAGTATATACGGTAATCTTTTTGAAAGGGGAGTAGGTCCTGCGAGGCTAGTTTCCCAGAATTCTAAACATGGTGAAAAGAGGCGATTTTTCAGTAGAGGATTCGAATTCTGACACTGAAACGGACCGGGAATAACCAGCTGAAAAGATTGGCCAAAAATATGATGGAGCAGCGAAATATCGGGTAAAGTACAACCCCTCTTGGGCCAAAGAATACCCTGTAAAAGCAGTTGACAATGACCGATATAGCTTCTTCTGTATACCATGTGGTAAATCTGTTAGCTGCCACCATCAAGGACTTCATGATGTTAAAGTGCATTGTGAACGAGATACACATAGGAGAAGAGTTGAAGATGAGAAAAAGAGTCATTCTATACGAAGATTTCTTTCAAAACCTGGGAATTCTGGAAGCAATGTTATTAAAGCTGAGGTTATGATAACTAACTTCTTAGTACAACACAACCTGTCAATTGCAACAGCGGATTATTTGGGCCCTTTGTTCAAGGAAATATTTCCTGATAGCAAGATTGCAGCAGCCTATGTCTCAGGACACACGAAAACTTCAGCAATATTAAACGTTGCCCTGGGTCCCCAATGCACAATTATTTAGTGGATCATTGCAAAAGCCATTCCTTCAGTCTGGATATAGATGGCTCAAATGACACGGGATTAAACAAGATGAATCCTGTAACTATCCGTATATTTGATATAAATCGATCAAAAATGGTCACAAGTCATTTTTATGATATGTGTGTTACCAGTGGGGTTGATGGAGGAAAAGCTGCAACCATTTTTGATGTTATGGATCAAAAATTCACAAAAGATGGAATGCCGTGGCTGAATGCTATTAGCCTAAGTGTGGACAATACCAATGCTATGATTGAACACAACAATTCAATTGCATCACGCTGTAAGACAAAAAACCAAAGCATTTTTATTTCTGGATGTCCATGTCATTTGGCTCATCTTGCTGCAACTGCAGCAAATGATTCTTTCACAGAAATTATTGATGTTAATGTTGGGGATGTGCTTATCGACCTATATTATTGGTTTGATAAGAGTTCCAAATGCAAAGGAAAGCTTGCAGGGTACTTTGAATTTTGTGACCAAGAGTATCAGCAAGTGTCAAAGCATGTCACCTGCCGTTGGCTTTCTTTGGAACGCTGTATTGAAAGAGCACTTAAGAAGTTTCCAAGTCTGACGTCTTACTTTCTGAGTGAAGGTTTTTCAGATGCAAGGTTTAACCGATTTAAGGATGCATTTTTGAATTGTCTCCTGGAACCAATCCTTCTGTTCCATAATGCATCAATTCAGCTGTTCACACAGTTCAACAAACTACTGCAGAGAAGTGAGCCAACAGTCCATGTTCTGCAAACCTCTATGTTGACCCTGGCCAAAAAGATTGCAAACCGCATTGTGAAGCCTGAAGTCCTTGTGAGTGCTAAACCTACAGATGTAGGTTATCTTGGTGGAACTACAAAGGCCACTCTCAACAAGCTCTTAAATGAAGGTAACATAACAGAAACAAAGTACAACAAATTCTTCTATGCTGCCCATTGCTATTTTAAAAGTTCGCTTGCATATATTCTGGGAAAATTTCCATTGAGGGAAGAGTTGATTCAAAACACAGTTTGGATAAACATACCCCAGCGCCTTGAAGCAGAATGGCAAAATGTGGAGTACTTCTATGACAGGTATGATGCAATATTTCATGAAATTCCAGTAGATGCTCTTTTTGAAGAATTTTGTGACTACCGATCACTTACCGAAAGTGACATTGGTGGGGATGCTTTGCAGGCAGCAAAAGTGGTTGATACAATGGAAGGTGGTACTGAGGTATTTCATTATCGTGTTGACATTCTTTGGTGGTACATTGCACACATGAAACAGCCTGGTTCCTCAGCAAAGAGATTCCAGCACCTGACCAGAATTGCAGAAGCAGTACTTGTGATCCCACACAGTAATGCAGAGGAAGAGCGCCTTTTCAGCATTGTTCGTAAGAACAAAACTGACAGTCGTTCCTGTTTAGGCCTTGATGGCACCTTGTCTAACATTTTGGCCATGAAGTTGGCTTATTCAGAAGAAATGACACCTTGCTATAAGTTTCGTGCTAGTGATGACTGATTAGAATCATAAAAGAAAGCTGCATCTTCTTATAACAGGGAACATAAATAAAACATTTAAATAAACTGTTAATGACTTTCCTTGATAGAAAAGGGGTTTGTTTAAGGCCCTGTCACACTGGCCGACGGATGCAAAACGTTTGTAAAAAGGACTTAGCGGATGAGCAAAATGTTCCATCCATTGTTATCCACTCTCAAAAGGGGCAAAAATTTGCATAACCAGAGCGGACAACACAGAAAGGAACGGACAGGGGGAGGACGTAGGGCGGATGGAAAGCGGATGCTCCACGGAAGCGTAGCGGATGGAAGCGGATGGCACATCCGCAAGGCTTCCGGGGGAGCACAGCAAAGTGGACATGGAACGGAAAGAGCGGATGCAGAGCAGATGCCGAGCGGATGAAGCGGATGCAGAGCGGAAGCTTAGCGGAAGCCTAGCATTCACTGCACATGCGGGGAGGATGCACTGTGTCAGCCCCATGGATATAAAGGGAAGCAGCTCCCAAGCAGGTCACCATTCTGAGGAAAGACCTGCTTCCAGACACAGCTTGCCAGCCAGCCAGCCAGCCAGCCAGCCAGCAACCCAACAACCCAACAACCATGGGGAAGAAAAGGAAGCCTCTGCCATCTGCTGCCAGCCCTGGCAAGAGGGACAGGGCCACCCTCCCACCCCCTGGCCCTGACTCTGCTTCTGCTGGGGCTTCTGCTGCCCGGACTCGATCTTCTGGTGCTGGGGCTTCTGCTGATGCTGCTTCTGGAGGTGGTGCTTCTGCTGATGCTGCTTCTGGTGGTGGTGCTTCTGCTGATGCTGCTTCTGGTGGTGGTGCTTCTGCTGGTGCTTATTCTGCTGGCACTGCTCCTGGTGCTGGTGCTTCTGCTGGTGCTTACTCTGCTGGCACTGCTCCTGGTGCTGGTGCTTCTGCTGGTGCTTACTCTGCTGGCACTGCTTCTGGTGGTGGTGCTTCTGCTGGTGCTTACTCTGCTGGCACTGCTCCTGGTGCTGGGGCTTCTGCTGGGGCTTACTCTGCTGGCACTGCTCCTGGTACTGGTGCTTCTGCTGGTGCTTACTCTGCTGGTGCTGCTCCTGGTCCTGCTGGTCCTGCTGGTGCTCCTGGTGCTGGTGGTGCTCCTGGTCCTGCTTTTCCTGCTGGTGCTCCTGGTCCTGCTGGTGCTGCTGGTGCTCCTGGTCCTGCTGGTGCTGCTGGTGCTCCTGGTCCTGCTGGTGGTGTTGCTGCTGGTGGTGCTGCTGGTGGTGGTGGTGGTCCTGCTGGTCCTGCTTTTGCTGCTACTGTTGTTGTTGCTGCTGCTGGTGGTGGTGGTAGTGTGGAGGAGCAGCCCCTACAACCTCAAAGCCCCTCTGATGAGGGCCCATATGGCCCTGCCAGAAGGAGGAAGAGGCAGACGCGTGAATGGGAGAGGAGGCAATACTCAATCAAAGAGAAACATGAGGAGGAAGTGCTTGAATGGCTCAGGGAGAATGAATATCTTTGGCGGAAGGGACACAGGCTCTATAGAGACACCAAGGGGAAGCAGGCTGCTTGGAGAGAGAAGGCGGAGAGCCTGGGCTACATTTTGGAGGTGCTCCTTGGCTGGTGGAAGCACATGCACACCTGGTACGGGAAGCTGCACCTCAAGAAATCTGGCCAGGCTGCGGTCAAGCTCACCGACCGGAAGACCTACGTGATGGCTAAGTGCAGCTTCTTGGAGGGTGAGGTCCACCACCGAGGAGCAGTCCCTCTGTCTACCCTCTCTCTCAGGCAGCCCACAGAGAGCCAGTCCTCTTCTGGCCAAGAGTCAGCTCCTATGTCCAGGCAGGTATCTGTGGAGCGTGCCACGACGGAGACCCCCTCCGACAGCTGTAGTACCCGTGGCGGAGAGCGTGGAGGACCCCCTGACGCAGTGGGAGCAAGGAGAGGACACTTCCACCACAGCCCAAACCACATTCACCCCCAGCTCCACCTCCACCGAAAGGCAGAGAGGCAGACCGGAGAGGCAGAGCCACACTGTCCTGCTGGAGATCAGGGACACCATCAGGAGCAGCATAGATCTCCTCTCTCAGCTGGTACACACTGACGTCCCATCCTCCAACCACAAGCCCTTCCTCACCTACGTCAACCAGACCCTCATGAACATGTCAGAACCCCAGTACCAGGTGGTGAAGGACAGGATCACCGATCTTTTTCACAACCCTCCAGATCAAGCTGAACCTGCTCCCTCCCAGTCCAGGCCTGCTCCTCCACCCCAGGTGATGTCACTGCCCTTCCAAGGCTTTCCACAGGCCCTCACCTACCAAGGCTATGGCTATCAGGAGTTCCAGCAGCACAGGCAGCCCTTCCCAGTCCAGGCACAGGTACATCAGATGCCACCGGTGCCACTGATGCCACCGATGCCACCGACGCCACCGATGCCACCCACGCCACCGATGCCACCCACGCCACAGATACCACCGGTGCCACTGATGCCACTGACGCCAGTCCTCACCCAGCTGCAGACCAGACAGCCCCACTACACTGCTCCTTCCTCCACCCCACAGCCAAGCCCAGCCTCAGAACATCTGTCATCGGTATTGGGGCTGACAGCCCATGTCATGGATGAAGGGGCTCTCAATATCACGGGGCTGAGCCACTTGTCTGAGAGCCTCCTGAACACACCATTCCCTGTTGTCCTCTCTGGGCCAGGCATCCCAATGGTGCCTCAGACCAGCACTCCAGCAGCAGCTACCTCCACAGCACCTGGACCCTTCACCCCTGAGATGATGGGAATGCCTCAGACTGACTGAGAAGAGTGCTAGAGACGGGGTGGCTACCTGTTGACTTTATTTTTGCTTTGGACGCTTGACTTGGGTCATTTTTCTTTTACAGCTCGTTATTAATAAAGATTATCTTTGCTTCACACACTTGCTTCATTTATTTTTTTCAATAAAGTCTTGGTGGAAACTTTTAGAAATGGTTTAAGCCTTTGCATGCTTGTGGGATGGGTAAGGATAGCAGTGGGATGGGCAGGGATACCTTTGGGATGGGTAATAGCTGTGGGATGGGCAGGGATACCTGTGGGATGGGCAGGGATACCTTTGGGATGGGTAATAGCTGTGGGATGGATAAACCTCCAGTGTAAGCATCGTAGGACTGTATGGTCCACCCTCCCAGGTGCCACACTTATGGCCCTTTATTATCAATAACAATGTAAGCATTGATCCACACATTTGAACATAAACAGAACTCTTTATTAAATGCCCTGTTCATTGTAGGCCCACTCAACATACATGGCCCAATCTCATCAGTGTGATGAGACAGGCTGAAGGAAGCATCCATTAATCATCTATCATCCTGTCTTGCCACTCCACTGCTCCAGCTGGGGAGTTGCACCAGTGTCTCAGGAGGTTGCGCTGCTTCTTTCCTTCACGTGAAACTCTGTTGGGCCCTTGCACATCCTTAGTGTCTATCAGGTTTCGCCCTTGCCTCCATTCCCCAGGCTCCATGTCCCCATTGCCTTGTTGAAGGTCCACGAGCCTGTTCTGCAACACTGGGTAGCGGGTGCGCATGAGATTGTGCAGGATGCAGCAAGCTTCCATGATCCTCCTCACGGTCTCTGGGCGATGCTGCATGGTGGTGAGAAGTACCTGGAACCTGTTGGCCAGGATGCCAAAGGCATTCTCCACCACCTGCCTTGCCCTGGACAGCCTGTAGTTGAAGATCCTCTCTTCATGGGTGAGGCATCTGGAAGTGTAGTGCTTCATGAGGTATGTTCTGAGGGAGAAGGTGGCATCCCCCACGATGAAGTAGGACACATCTTGTGTGTCGTTGGGCAGGGGGTCTGGATCCGGGAAACCCATGATGAGGTTGCGTTCCAGCCCCTCCTTGTGGTCACTGGCGTTGTATACCTGGTATCTGAAGCTGACCCATTGCCTGAAGCATCGATGTACATGAACTTGTAGTCAGCATCATCCATGGCAAAGAGGATGATGCTGAAGAAGCCCTTGTAGTTGTGATAAGTGGACCCTGACTTGGCTGGAGCTTTGCAGGCCAGGTGCTTCCCATCTATGGCTCCAACAGTGTGGGGGAAGTTCCACTTCTGATACCACTGCTCTGCAACTTTCCTCCAGCCTTCTTCAGTAGAGGGGCACTGAAGGAGCTCCTCCAGGTATTATTTGATGATGGCCTGCACCACTTCTCTGACCACAATGCTGATGGTGTTGTGTGGCACCCTCCAGCCATACTGCATGCTCCTGTAGGTGGTCCCTGAGGCCAGGTGGTGCAGAGTCAGTGCCACCTTGAGCCCAGGGTCCAGGCTGGGCAGGAAGTTGGTGTTTGCCTTGGTCAGCCTGGGTCTCAGCCACTCCACAACTTCATCAAACATGGCTGGAGGCATCCTCATGAAGTTCTGGAATGCACGAGGGTCTTCATTCCTCAGCTCCATCATCAGCTTGTACAGTCCGTACTCTGCTCTTCTCCTGATCCATCTTCAGACCCACACACTTCTTGGACGCCTCCTTTTCTTCGCATAGAACAGCTGAAAGAGCCTGTAGATGGCTTCACACTGTTGTAGAACGATGGTGGCTTCCAAAAAGAGTGTGTGATGATCCATGGTGGAGATGACTGGATGTTATGGAAGAGCAAGAGCCAGATGAAGGCTGCAGAGGTCTGCACAGCAGGGCTGCTGGACTGAAAGTGAGATCCAGGTGAGTTCCTCCCCCTTTTTATAGGCAATATAGGTTTTCCACTAGGTGTCCTTTTGCATCCTCTAGGCATCCTCTAGACATCCTTAATATCCGAGATAGGTCCCCTCTGCGAATGTTTCTTCCATTTTAAATGCTTTCTTTGCGAGCTGCATCCGCTTTCATCCTTTCTCCATCCGTGCTACTAATGCTGCGCGTCCGTTCCGCGTCTGTTTCACTTCCTCCCTGTTTCTGCTTTCCGCTGGAGCGGATTTGAGTTGTGCTGATGTGCAGCGGATGCCTAGCGGATATAGCAGATGCGTAACGGATGATGACGGATGTAGAATGGATGTTCCCCCTATGCGTTGTGGATGCAGAACAGACGCGTTTGATACATTTTCCACTCAAAGAGTTTTGAGCAGCTCTAAACTTTTTGAGCGGATGGAACCTCAGTCGACGGATGCTTGACGGATAGAGAGGATGAAAAACGGAGGCAGTGAGTACAGAATGGATGAAACGCGTTAACCAACAGATGGCAAGTGTTTCTCTCCGTTTTACATCCTCTTTCCATCCGTTGGTGCAGTGTGACATGGGCTTTAATCTTGATCGGGAAAAAAATAGAATCTCACTATTTTTTATAGAATCTCCAGATTTTTTTTCATGGGTCTCCAGATTTTCCTTTATTGTTGGCAGGTCTGCTTGGTGGTCATGTGACTGGGTGGGCATGGCCAACTCAATATCACCCACATCTCCTCACCTGGCCTCTCTTGACTGTGGGGATGCTGCAACAGTCGTAAGTGTGAAAAATGGTCATTTTTTCAGTGCCATTGTAACTTTGAATGGTCACTCCACACAAGCAAAGTACCAGCAAAGGAGGGGGAAAAAACTCCAGAGAAGTTCCTGAGACAGGAAGTCTAGTCCTGCTAAGAATGTAATAAGGGTTAATGGAGAGGCAGTTTCTGTAAGCAACACCAGAATGTTTCCTTCCTGCCTTTCTTACAGGATTAGGCCAGTAATTTCTTCTAACAACTGGTTCTCCAAACTGCTTAGAATGTTAACAACCGATTATAGAGAATAGGTGAGAACAGGTAGAATCCCACCTCTGGTGTAGACTTCCTATCAATCTTGATACAGTAATTATTAATCTTGAAACACTAATTATTGATCTTGAGGAATTAATTATGGATTGAGGAAGAATGGGAGATGAAAAAGTTGGGGCTTGGAAGGATAATATTAAACAAATAAAAATTTGTGACGTGAATTACCAGTGTAATGTTGTGTCATTTTGAAAAAAAATCAGCAGAGGATATTGTGCAGTCATACCAATTTATACCTAATTAAAAGAAATCCTTGATGCAAAGTTTTTGGCTGGAGGCCTTATAGCAGATAATGCTTTCCTTAAAAGGCATTTAGCTTGATTTGTTTGGTTAAGTCTTCTGGAGCAATTTGCCTCTCAGGCATATTTCTGAATTACTCATAGTGGATTCTGCATTACTCACAGATATTTTAAGGATCTATGCATGGAGATGGAATCTATTCAGTGTTATGAGAAGAACCAGAAAGTAACATGTTCTCCTGCCAGATTAATAAAAGGTGTATGAAAGACTGCCACTTTAATTATTGCAAAGTAATTCCCTTTGAGGAAAAGCTATGGTACCAAATAAAATCAATAAACTGAACCATAACAACTATCCAAATTAATTAGATTTGTGCAATGTATTAAGTTACATGCATTAAAAAAATAAATCCAAATTAACAGTAATCATGCTTATCACATTGCACAAAAGGGATCCTTAGGTCTCTTACTGACCTGACTATAAGCATTTGGATGAACCCAGATGGCAAGTATTATAGTCTCCAGTGTAACTATATATCAAGGGACAATACAGTTTTATTTGCTAAAATGTGTTGGGATTTTTTTTCTTAGAAACAGGAGCCTTTTCAAACAAATAACAAATCATTGCACATTTATTGCACGCATAGGATCTGTCATTTGACATTACCACTTTTTGTTTACAAAATCTTGCCTTGAAAGAAGAACTACCCCAGGTAGGCTATATAAATCTGGATGGCTATAAGCACAAAGAGTTAGGAGCTTTCTCTATGACTTAGTAGACATTTATTCGTTGTGCACATTTTTGCAGCCTCCCAGATGTGGTATGAATAGCTAAAACATACATGAGTGTGAAAAACAGTGTATTACATTGCAAGCTGGACACTTAATTCATCTCATAACTTCTCTCTATAATATGTACATAATCTCTGAAGACTTTAGAGAGGGTGAGAGGATGATATCACTAATATTTAATATTTGGGCTTCTCTCAAAAACTTCCCAGAGTCAGTCATAGTTTTCACTACACCAATTATTGCAGTAAATAAAGGGGAGAAGGGGGAAGCAGTTATTTGCCTTCAAATTTCAGTAGCTCCAATAGGCAAGAAATCTATTCCTCTGCTAGCTGCTAAGTTGAAATGTGAGGATTTTACAGAAGACAAATCTCTATTTTACAATGCCATGAAATGGAAAGATTCACAGATTCACATCCAGTTTAAAAAATAAGAAGTCTGAGAAGCGACAGCAAGGGATATGAAATTAACAATTAGCATCTGATATTAGATGGATAAAATACTTGGTTGTACCATTGTACCATTTTCTAACTTTCAAATACACTATTTTAATTATTATAATTATTTCTATATCTACAATAATGCATCTTCTTTTTAGTCTTTGTGTGATGTATATCATTATTCTGAGGATTAATAAACACCCTGCCTTATGATAGATAATTTATAGTTGAGATGTTCACTAACTTGGGATCTAAGAAAATGGGAAGTCAGTGTACCCAAAACTATTGGGAAATTAATGTATGAGGAACTCTTTGGAAAAATTCTCACTAAAAGAACAAAAGATATGACAATGTGCAAGATTTGGGGAATGTTTTATAGCTTTGTGCTGGGCAGCAATGGACAAATCAGATTTTTCCTATTTAGCAGGTCATTGAGAAATGTATTCACATAAGAAATTTTACCATGTCTATGTTGCTTTAGGGAAAGCACATGAGATATAATGCTCGAATTATTATAAATTTTTTGAATGAACACAAAGTTAAATATTGCTTGCTGAATGTAGTATGAGTGGAATATACATGAAAATAAGCTAAATGCTTGGTGAATGGATCAGCGTTAAGCCGGAAATAAGACAAGGATGTATGACAACCCACTGGTGATTTACTTAATTTATTATATATTTACTGGTAATGTTAAAGATAGGATGTGAATGCATATGTACATTTCTTGGTGAATGAAGCCTATGAATTATAAAAAATATTTGAGTACATAATATAGATGATTGTGTAACTTACTAAAATGTTTATTAAAATGGGAAAATGGATAAGATGTGCAAATCTTAGCAGAAAGGTATAGCATGTTGACTGTTGCAGAAATACCAATGCATTTGCCCTCATATAGCTAAATGAGAGTTAGTATGTCAAGAGAAACACAGAAGTTGAAGGCCACAAGAATGGTTACTTAAGAAGTATTTGTAATTGCAGAAGAGATAAATTCATTAACTCCTGGGTGCTGAATAAATGTAGATTGAATGAAAAAATAAGTGATTAATACAATGCAACAGAAGTACATTGTAGTGATTTGGTGATTTAAAGTATAAGGGAGGACTCAATTGTAAGATAAATAAATGAAGGAAAAATGAATGGACTTAGAGGAAGCAGAAGATGTTTCCTTTTAGTCCACAATGTTTTTGCATGATTTTACTAAAATTCTATGTTGCCCATTTCTGTATAATCAGTAAAGTTTTTCAAAAATATACTTCAAAAGGTAAATGTATTTAGATGCCCATGGACAGTAGCCAGATAATTATGAAGTTTGGCACATTTTAAGATTCACATTTAAAAATATGATTTGGTATGAGCATTTGTAGAAATTGAATTTGTCAGTCATCCTTATAACAACCTGCAGAAAAAAAGAACTTCTAGTTCTGTATATCTAAATACAACCTGATTTTAATCTGCATTGAAATTTCAAGTCCGTTTTGAAAATCTTTCATAGGATTTGGAGGCTTTTAGCTGTGTTCTTATGACATGCTTATTCATGATTGGTTTATTTATCCAATTTCTAAGCTGCCCAATTAAAAAAAAAACATCTTGGATGGCTTCAAGAAGTTAAAAGCATACTACACTTCATTCTCTGCACAATATGTTGCAAAGTCACCACAGGGGTTGGTTTTGCCCCATATTAGGGGCAAAACATACGAGGCTAAAATGAGGCTGGCTCTCTTATGGCATAGAATGAATGAACTATCTGTTCCTAGGTCAGCAGACAAATTTGGCTCCAGAATCTACTCTGCTTTGGGTTCCACACTCATACTGGCAGTCCCATTTCCCTGACATATACACCTTGCTTGAAAGAAAAAATAGCATTGGAAGGCTGTTTCTGGAACATCCAGGCCTGAGGAGAGGGGGATGCAGCTAGTACATTGTTCCGGGGCCCATGGAACTCAAAGGGGCCCATGAAGGGGAATTTTTTCAAAAAAAAATTATAAAACCAAATTTTTAAAAAGAAAAACAATATTGGATATATACTTCATACTCTGTACCAGAGGCGGTATTCAGCAGGTTCTGACCAGTTCTGGAAACCTAGTAGCGGACATTTTGAGTAATTCGGAGAACTGGCAAATCCCACCTCTGACTGGAGATTTTACAGTATCCTTCCCCTGCCACGCCTACCAAGCCATGCCCACAGAACTGGTAGTAAAAGAAATTGAATCCCACCACTGCTCTATACTTTGTGTGTTTGACAGAACCTTTATTAGTCTGAAACACTGTGAAGAGTTATTTATGTAATTTATTGAATTTTAATTTCATTTCTATGCCGTGCCCCTCCAAGGGAGAGAAACTGCGCTCTCGGCTTGGTCCCCGTGTGCAACGCCCCATCCAGATCAGCCCCAATCCCGCCAGCACCATGAAGACCCCAGCTAAGGAGTTTAGTCTTATTCCACTTCATAATCCTCTTGGCGTCCCTGGGAACATCAATTTATCTTCACTAGTTAACAGATAATGTCATAACAGGCTCATGTACTGTGACAAGGCAGCTCCTTAACGAGAGGAGATAAATGGCTCTGGTGACAATGCCAAAATGGCTTTTGCTGCCATTGGTGTTTAACAAGCAAGTGCAGTGTAGAAAGACTGGCAGTGAAGGAGAGATGTATGACTAGGGTGGAAAATAAAGCTGCTGCACTGGCTGTCTGGAACCACTTTGCTTAAGTTCTCTGTCAGTATTCAAGGACAATTTTATTCAACCAAAGGCTTGGAAAATTTTAATCAGGACAGCTCTAACTTTTAAATCAATATGCATGTACTTCAGACTTCTATCTGTAGTTTTTCTCCCTTCCTGGCTCTTGATTTCCTGCACGCTTTCAGCTGTTTATTTACGCTGTGTGTGAGAGCTTTCCCCTCATTTCTAACTCTGATGCCCTCATCAGCATACAAGAAAGAGCCAAAGCTAGGGCATAAAATCAAAATAAAGGTGAAAACTACAACCCAGGACAACTTTATGTTCCTGCTCAGATTCAGCCTTTCCCTATGTTCTGCTAAAGTTGATTTCCCTACTATTTGAGGTACTGAAAATTGGTGCAGATAGAGAGAAAGTTCTGAGTCCTTTTTTAGTATACTGGGAAGTTTGGTCATGCTCAGAATTTCAAGGATGAAATGGCAGTCATCAATGGATGGACTGACCTTATGGCAGTCATCAGATGGAAGCTGGATATATCCAAAGGCTACTGCTGTAAAAATGGGAAGGACTTGTACAAGTTTCTCTAAAATTGTCAGGAGCTGTAGTGATTTTGTGGCACAAATCTATGTGTGTTGGCTGAAGTCTGAAATGGAAAGTGCACATAGCAGATGATAGCAGGGAGAAAGCAGAAGTATTCATGTTATCATCTATAAATGTTTTCCTTAGTTACCCGTGCAAGTTAAGTACAGTTAATTCTTTAATTAAGGACCAAGTGAACATATCAGAACTGATGGCTAAGATAGGAAATTGAAAAACAATGACAAATCCCTTCCGTAATAACCATCAAAAAATCACATTAATAGAGTCAGCAAATGCTTGATTACAGGATGTCTATACTTAATATATGTTAACTTATGACACTGGCAATTACACCTGATTTAACTACATCACAGTGGGCTAACATTCATATATTAAAAGTAAAAGTTCCCAAAAGTCTCAGATGGCATGAAATTTAGGCACATTGATGGCAGGTGACAGGAAGAACAGTCAATGCCTAAGAAGAACATCATATGAGGAAACCTACTTTATATGGAGTATAGAAATTTCCATATGGAAGATATTTGCGTTCGACTCTACTACTGTAGCTCTCTCATGAACGGAAAATAGTATTACATTGCAGCAGCGTATCCTTCTATCCCACACACAGTGAGAGTAGGTTTAAGGGCAAGAGGAATGACTGTACCAACTGGGGGCATGTGTTCCCAACTGGAACAGATAACGATTTTCCCTTGCATTAGGACTGCTTATTTCCGAATAAGTCAGCCTCAACGGAAAACACAAAGCCCTAATTAAGTGAGCTCTTGAGATATAAATTGATCACAGGAGGTTCAGACACTTACTTTCTTGCTGTCTAACACCCACCAGGAGGCTAAAGCTGAAGATAAGTCTGCAAAAGAAGCACACTATCTTTGACTCAGAAGCAGCTGTGCTCTAGAGTTACATCCGGAAGGCTTGGAGGAGGGCAGTAAAAGAGAATGTGTCATATGCAGATTTAGAAGAAGTAGCAGGATCAAATCCAGCTGTGTCTTTTCTCACAGTCTTCTCTCTTTTCTTGCTAAGCAAGTAGAAAATGACCCTTTTCCCCTGAAATTGTCATCCAGTGAAATGCAAAAATATGAGAGAAGACACGCACACATTGCTACCCTCCCAATATTTTTGTGGGTAGTGGGATTAAAACATTTTTACTATTGGTTCTGTGGGCATGACTTGGTGGGCATGGCTTGGTGGGCGTGGCAGGGGAAGGATACTGTAAAATCTCCAGTCAGAGGTAGTATTTGCCAGTTCCCAACAACTCAAAATTTCCGCTACCAGTTCTCCAGGACTGGTCAGAACCTGTGAATACCACCTCTGGACAGGATAGCAAAGTGGATCCCCATCATTTCACACCAAGTTGCATAATATTTAAAAGTGTTTTCAAACTTGGCAACTTTAACATGTTTAAACTTCAATTGGCTGAGGAATTCTGGTAATTCAGACATTTAAATGTTGCCAAGGTTGAGAAATACTGATCTAAAGCCTTCTAAAGATGTTTGGCATGGGAGCAGAAAATCAGATGAGTTCTTTTTCACATACCTGTCACTAAAAAATTACTAAATAATATAGGATTGAATCCTGCTGCTTGCATTCATAAGATCCCATTCTTTCTGCAAAAAACGCATCTGTTCTTGTTTTTTTCTGCAAGCAGTAAAAAGGTTTAGCAAAAAAAAATGCCATGTTGGAAAGGGGAGTTGGAGATGACTAAAAAGGACTGTTTAACTTAATGAATACACCACCTTACATTTTTTTCCTGATTACACAGCTAATTATTTTGAAAAATGCTCGTGATGAAAAAGCTCGAGTGCTTCTGCAGGTGCATGGTGACCTTTTCTTAAAATTAAAGAGGATTTTGAAGTTTAAGGTACTCCTAAGACTATTCAAACATAAAGCAAGAACACTGAATAAGGCTTGTATCTCCATTCTCTCCCTCCCTCTCCCTCCCGCTCCCTCTCTGTCATAAATGGTTTACTGTTGCTACCATCCTAAAGCCCATGTCACACTGCACCAACGGATGGAAAGAGGATGTAAAACGGAGAGAAACACTTGCCATCCGTTGGTTAACGCGATTCATCCATTCTGTATTCACTGCGTCCGTTTTTCCTCCTCTCTATCCGTCCAGCATCCGTCGACTGAGGTTCCATCTGCTCAAAAAGTTTAGAGCTGCTCAAAACTTTTTGAGCGGAAAATGTATCAACGTGTCCGTTCTGCATCTGCAACGCATACGGAGAACATCCGTTCTGCATCCGTCATCATCCGTTCTGCATCCGTCGTCATCCGTTACGCGTCCGTGACATCCGCGAGGCATCCGCTGCGCATCCGCGCAACTCAAATCCGCTCCAGCGGAAAGCAGACACAGGGAGGAAGCGAAATGGATGTGGAACAGACGCGCAGCATTAGTAGAACGGACGGAGAAAGGATGAAAGAGGATGCAGCTCGCATAGAAAGCATTTAAAATGGAAAAAACGTTCGCAGAGGGGACCTATCTCGGATATTAAGGATGTCTAGAGGATGCCTAGAGGATGCAAAAGGACACATAGTGGAAAACCTATATTGCCTATAAAAAGGGGGAGGAACTCACCTGGATCTCACTTTCAGTCCAGCAGCCCTGCTGTGCAGACCTCTGCAGCCTTCATCTGCCTCTTGCTCTTCTATAACATCCAGTCATCTCCACCATGGATCATCACACACTCCTTTTGGTAGCCACCATCGTTCTGCAACAGTGCAAAGCCATCTACAGGCTCTTTCAACTGTTCTACAGGAAGAAAAGGAGGCGGCCAAGAAGTGTCTGGGTCCGAAAATGGATCTGGAGAAGAGCAGAGTATGGACTGTACAACAAGCTGATGGTGGAGCTGAGGAACGAAGACCCTCGTGTATTCCAGAACTTCATGAGGATGCCTCCAGCCATGTTTGACAAAGGTGTGGAGCGGCTGAGACCCAGGTTGACCAAGCAGAGCACCAACTTCTGGCCCAGCCTGGACCCTGGGCTCAAGGTGGCACTGACTCTGCACCACCTGGCCTCAGGGACCACCTACAGGAGCATGCAGTATGGCTGGAGGGTGCTACACAACACCATCAGCATTGTGGTCAGAGAAGTGGTGCAGGCCATCATCGAAGAATACCTGGAGGAGCTCCTCCAGTGCCCCTCCACTGAAGAAGGCTGGAAGAAAGTTGCAGAGCAGTGATATCAGAGGTGGAACTTCCCACACACCATTGGAGCCATAGATGGCAAGCAAGTGGACTGCAAAGCTCCAGCCAAGTCGGGGTCCACTTATTTCAACTACAAGGGCTTCTTCAGCATCATCCTCTTCGCCATGGTCGATGCTGACTACAAGTTCATGTACATCGATGCTTCAGGCAACGGGTCAGCTTCAGATGCCCAGGTATACAACGCCAGTCACCTCAAGGAGGGGCTGAAACGCAACCTCATCATGGGCTTCCCAGATCCAGACCCCCTGCCCAACGACACGCAAGATGTGCCCTACTTCATCATGGGGGATGACACCTTCTCCCTCAGAACATACCTCATGAAGCACTACACTTCCAGATGCCTCACCCATGAAGAGAGGATCTTCAACTACAGGCTGTCCAGGGCAAGGCAGGTGGTGGAGAATGCCTTTGGCATCCTGGCCAACAGGTTCCAGGTACTTCTCACCACCATGCAGCATTGCCCAGAGACCGTGAGGAGGATCGTGGAAGCTTGCTGCATCCTGCACAATCTCATGCGCACTTGCTACCCAGTCTTGCAGAACAGGCTGATGGACCTTCAACAAGGCAATGGGGACATGGAGCCTGGGGAATGGAGGCAAGGGCGAAACCTGATAGACACTGAGGATGTGCAAGGCCCCAACAGAGCCTCACGTGAAGGGAAGAAGCAGCGCAACCTCCTGAGACACTGGTGCAACTCCCCAGCTGGAGCAGTGGAGTGGCAAGACAGGATGATAGATGATTAATGGATGCTTCCTTCAGCCTGTCTCATCACACTGATGAGATTGGGCCATGTATGTTGGGTGGGCCTACAATGAACAGGGCATTTAATAAAGAGTTCTGTTTATGTTCAAATGTGTGGATCAATGCTTACCTTGTTATTGATAATAAAGGGCCATAGGTGTGGCACCTGGGAGGGTGGACCATACAATCCCACTATGCTTGCACTGGGGGTTTATCTATCCCACAGCTATTACCCATGCCAAAGGTATCCCTGCCCATCCCACAGCTATTACCCATCCCACAAGTATCCCTTCCCATCCCACAGCTATTACCCATGCCAAAGGTATCCCTGCCCATCCCACTGCTATCTTAACCCATCCCACAAGCATGCAAAGGCTTAAACCATTTCTAAAAGTTTCCACCAAGACTTTATTGAAAAAAATAAATGAAGCAAGTGTGTGAAGCAAAGATAATCTTTATTAATAACGAGCTGTAAAAGAAAAATGACCCAAGTCAAGTGTCCAAACCAAAATAAAGTAAACAGATAGCCACCCAGTCTCTGGCACTCTTCTAGGTCACTCGTAGGCGTGCCCAGTCTCAGGGGTGAAGGGTCCAGGTGCTGTGGTGGTGGCTGCTGCTGGAGTGCTGGTCTGAAGCGCCACTGGGGTGCCTGGCCCTGAGAGGACAACAGGGGATGGTGTGTTGAGGAAGCTCTCAGACATCTGGCTCAGCCCCATGATGTTGAGAGCCCCTTCCTCCATGACATGGGGTGTCAGCCCCAGTACCGATGACAGATGTACTGAGGCCGGGCTTGGCTGTGGGGTGGAGGAAGGAGCAGTGTAGTGGGGCTGTCTGGTCTGCAGCTGGGTGAGGACTGGCGTGGGTGGCATCTGTGGCATGGGTGGCATCTGTGGCATGGGTGGCATAGGTGGCATCGGTGGCGTCAATGTACATGTGCCTGGACTGGGAAGGGCTGCTGCCTGTGCTGCTGGACCTCCTGGTAGCCGTAGCCTTGGTAGGTGAGGGCCTGTAGAAAGCCTTGGAAGGGGAGTGACATCACCTGGGGTGGAGGAGCAGACCTGGACTGGGTGGGAGCAGGTTCATCTCAGTCTGGAGGGTTGTGAAGCAGATCGGTGATCCTGTCCTTCACCACCTGGTACTGGGGTTCTGACATGTCCATGAGGGTCTGGTTCACATAGGTGAGGAAGGGCTTGCAGTTGGGGGATGAGGAGTCGGTGTGTACCAGCTGAGAGAGGAGATCTACACTGCTCCTGATGGTGTCTCTTATCTCCAGCAGGACAGTGTGGCTCTGTCCCTCCAGTATGCCTCTCTGCCTTTTTGTGGAGGTGGAGCTGGGAGTGGATGCGGGTTGGGCTGTGGTGGAAGTGCCATCTCCTTTCTCCCACTGCGTCAGGGGATCTTCCACACGCTCCACCACAGGGAGTGTAACTGTCGGGGGGGTCTCCGTCGTGGCACGCTCCATAGATACCTGCCTGGAGACAGGAGCTGACTCTCTGCCGGAAGAGGACTGGCTCTCAGCAGGATGCCTGAGAGAGAGGGTTGTGAGAGGGGCTGCTCCTCAGTGGCGGATCTCACCCTCCAGGAAGCTGCACTTGGCCATGACATAGTTCTCTCTGTCCGTCAGCTTGACCGCGGCATGCCCAGATTTCTTGAGGTGCAGCTTCCCGTACTAGGTGTGCATGTGCTTCCACCAGCCGAGGAGCACCTCCGAAGTGTAGCCCAGGCTCTCCACCTTCTCTCTTCAAGCAGCCTGCTTCCTTTTGGTGTCCCTATAGAGCCTGTGTACCTTCCGCCATAGATACTCGTTCTCTCTCAGCCACTCCAGCACCTCATCCTCATGTTCCTCTTCTATGTTGTATTGCCTCCTCTCCTGTTCTCGCATCTGCCTCTTCCTCCGTTTGGCAGGAGCATATGGGCCCTCATCAGAAGGGCTTCCAGGTTGTAGGGGCTGCTCCTCCACACCACCAGCAGCAGCAGCATCAGCAGCAGCAGGACCAGGATCAGCAGCAGCAGAGTAAGCACCAGCAGCTAGAAGCAGCACCAGCAGGACCAGCAGGACCAGGAGCACCAGCAGGACCAGGAGCACCAGCAGGACCAGGAGCAGCACCAACAGAGTAAGCACCAGCAGAAGCACCACCACCAGAAGCAGCATCAGCAGAATAAGCACCAGCAGAAGCACCACCGCCAGAAGCAGCTTCAGCAGAGTAAGCACCAGCAGAAGCACCACCGCCAGAAGCAGCATCAGCAGTTCCTCCAGAAGCAGCATCAGCAGAAGCTTCAGCCCCAGAAGAGCGAGCCCGGGCTGCAGAAGCCCCAGCAGAAGCAGAGTGAGGGCCAGGGGGTGGGAGGGTGGCCCTGTCCCTCTTGCCAGGGCTGGCAGCAGATGGCTGAGGCTTTCTCTTCTTCCCCATGGTTGTGGGGTTTCTGGCTGGCAGGCAGGCAGGCAGGCAGGGAGGCTGGCAGGGAGGCTGGCAGGGAGGCTGGCAGGGAGGCTGGCAGGAAGGTAGGCAGGCTGGCTGGCTGGAAGCAAGGCTGGCTGGCAGGCAGGCAGGCAGGCAGGCAGGCTGGCAGGCAGGCAGGC
>BLBF01000044.1:6132981-6196012 GCA_015471245.1 Laticauda colubrina
CAGTAGCAGAAGCACCAGCACCAGGAGTAGTGCCAGCAGAGTAAGCAGTAGCAGAAGCACCAGCACCAGGAGCAGCACCAGCAGAGTAAGCAGTAGCAGAAGCACCAGCACCAGGAGTAGTGCCAGCAGAGTAAGCACCAGCAGAAGCACCAGCACCAAGAGCAGCACCAGAAGAGTAAGCACCAGCAGAAGCACCAGCACCAGGAGCAGCGCCAGCAGAGTAAGCACCAGCAGAAGCACCAGCACCAAGAGCAGCATCAGCAGAAGCCCCAGCACCAGCAGAGTCAGCCCTTGCAGCAGAAGCCCCAGCAGAAGCAGAGTCAGTGCCAGGGGGTGGGATGGTGGCCCTGTCCTTCTTGCCAGGGCTGGCAGAAGATGGCACAGGCTTCCTCTTCTTCACCATGGTTGTTGGCTGGAGATGTGTCTGGCAGCAGGTCTTTCCTCTGAATGGTGACCTTCTTGCGAGCTACATCCTTTTATATCCGCGGGGCTGATGAAATGCATCCTCCCCGCATGCGCAGTGAACGCTTTGCATCTGCTTTGCATCCACTAGGCATCCGCTAGGCATCCGCTAGGCATCCGCTCGGCTTCCGTGATGCATTCGCTTCATCCGCTTGGCATCCGCTCTGCATCCATTCCTTCCGCTGCGCGTCTGCTTCGCTGTGCTCCCCCAGAAGCCCTGCGGATGTGCCATCTGCTTCCATCCGCTTCCATCCGCTAGGCTTCCGTGGAGCATCTGCTTTACATCCTGGCTACGTCCTCCCCCCGTCTGTTCCTTTCCGTTGTTGTCCACTCTGTTTATGCAAATTTGGGGCACTTTTGAGAGCGGATAACAACAGATGGAAAATTTTCTCGTCCACTGTGTCGTTTTTACATACTTTTTGCATCCGTCGGCCTATGTGACAGGCCCTTAACCTCTGTAAAGCCACACTGTCTGGAAAAAATAAAGAAAAAAATTGAAAAAGGAACAACATTGAAAAGTTAATTAGAATTTTAAAAATGTTTATATTTATAACTTTGCTTTCTAAAGGAAAATTCAAGAGCAAAATGAAGAAATAAATAATTAAATTAAATTAATCTAGACAACAGTTTTCTTAATATAATAAAGGACTATCTTTTATAATAAAGCATATATGATCATTGTAATTATATGTGAACTGAGTCCATTTTGACAAAAACATGAGTTGAAAACTTAAAAATTGGAAGATAATATCATTAAATTGATAGAAAAAGAGCACAATCTAGAAGCTAAACTAATTCTATAAATATTAATTTCAATGAAAAGTATAATAAATTAATGATTAAGCTAGAATGGCATGATAAACATATTACTGGTATGCATGAATTATTCTCAGAACACAGAATGTAAAGATGAATAAGATGGAAGCCAATCTGTAAATAATAAAAATAAAATTGTGCAGTATTTAAAGTGTAAAGGAATAACAGAAAATTTTTAAAAAGCTTGTTTTGAAAGAGAAATAGAATATTTACTTAAAGAATATCTCAAGTTAAAAATGAATTACGAGAAATTCAAGAAGCATTATTTATTGATTTATATATTACATTTATATAGCCACCCATCTCACAGATTTGTGACTCCTAGTGGTGTATATTTAAAAAAAGATAATAAAAACTGACAATTAAAATTGAACTAAAACACAGTCAAAGTTACTAATGACTGAGAGAGATACAGAGAGATACTGTTATAAATAAAAAAGCCATTTCATCAATTCACTATTATTCTATGATAATGACCACTGCCTTGAGACCTCCAAGTCTGTTGACACAACCATGTTTTAAGAGATTTCAGAAAATCAAGATGGTGCCAGTCTCACTGCAAGAAAATGTTCTATATAATGAGTGCAACAGCAGAAAAGCTCTTCCTCCTGGGTCCTGTCAAATGAAGCTCCTTAGCAGGCAGAAACTGCAGCATACCTCTTTTGCTAAACCTAGTAGGATGGGCAGATGTAACTGGGGAGAGGTAATCCCTCAAAAACCCAACCCCAGGCACCATAAATGGCTTTAAAGGTGAAAAGGTTTAAAAGCTTTAAAGGTAAAAATATATTTGAGTTGCACTCAGAAACAAACTGGTAACCAATGCATCTCCTAAAGCATTGATGTCATGCATGATGCTTTAAGGGAAAAGATAGCTGCCCACACCACCATATTTTGCATGAGCTGAAGTTCCTGAATACACTTCAAGGGTAGGGTGTGTTGCTGTATCTATCCAGGAAGTGACCAGAACACAAGTGATTGAACAGATCTCCCACTCCAGGAGTTGTGAATCTGCTCCTACCAGTAACCATCTAAAAGTGTGACCAATGCCATTTCCATCCCATTCCCAGGCCTGATTGAAAAGGTTCTAGATAATAGGCTTCATCCAGAACTCTCTGAAGCTGCTGTTGGATCACCTTCCCATAAAAGGAAAAGTGAGATACTGGGCAAAAATTAAAATGATTATTACAATTACAATTATAATAATCCAGTGAACCAAAAAATCCTTAAGTAACAGAGGAACTACACCCTCATTTAAGGAGGAATTCATCACCATTAGATTTCACCTACATAATGCCTCCTAGGCAGCTTTAAGCAGTCAGGTGGAATCTAAAGATGGATCTAAAGATATAACTGAGCTCCCAGTCTTAGGAATCATGTTCATCTCTTCAGGTCCAACCAATCCCAGATAGCAGGGCAAGAATCTGCACCAGCACCTACTTAACACCTGCAACAAACCCAGCATCCAGATAAGAATGAATGTAGATTTTGTCTGAAATGCTAAGCTATGAATGTAGATTTTGTCTGAAATGCTAAGCAGAATCCTCCACATGTCTCTATAAGAGAATCTCTGAGCAACTCTCTACCCAAGAGGACTCAAGCCTGAAACAAGACTGTGAAATGGCTATCTTTGGATGCAATAATGGTGGAGAAGTATTGCTACTTTGCCACTCTTACTGCCACAAGGTGGGCCTTAATAGCAGTTCTAACCTGTATATTCAGTCAAGTTTAATGTGTATAAGCAGCACTCTAGATATTTTTTTCTTGTTTCCTCTCCCTGAAATTCATTTGTGAACCATGAAGAATGACAAAATCCATGAGATGGGAGAGATTACATAGGTGTAGCCTGATCCAAGCCTCACAATCCTCCTATTCCAAATGGCCACCAAAACTTCAGATGGACGATGCAGCAGATCAACAGGAACTTCCCTCAGCTTCCTTCTAAACTCATTGGAATCCATCAGTTATCAGGATTGGGCTGATCTAACAGGTCCTGCCTCCTTGTTGCAGATAATGGCACCAAATAATCATATGATAATCAAACTATGATCTGATCGTGACAAGGAGGATACTATAAATTCTCCCAATCCCAGATCAATAACTATATGCTCCAACAGAAAAATCACACTTGCTGCATGGCCACTGTCCTATGTCAGATCCTGGGTAACATGGGATAGGTTGCCTCAAATTCTGTCCCTAGTGAAGGCAAATTGAAGTCCCCACAGAACCATAAGTTTGGGGAACATCCGCAGCAACATCAGGCAGGGATTGCTATGCAACAGGGAGCAAAGATTCCAACTGATCCCTCGAGCCAAATTTGATGAACAGGGTCTCACTTTCAGAACCTATGGAGCAGCATTGCTGAAAACCTTAACATTCTCTCAAATGACAATTGCCACTATCAGCCCTTCCCCCAGGTCTCTACTGAACCCAAACCCAAAACCAAACTGCACATTTCCAAAAGGGGACCCCAACCCCCTTTTTATTCCAGCCTGGTTTCAGTAATATATGGTATGGCCCTCTTGTCTGTAATTAAATTACTAGTGAAAGAGGCCTTATTAAATACTATCCTGGCATTTAGTAGCAGCAGCTAGAAGTCAGGGCCTCTGAAGGATGCTGACCAGGCACAGTGGTTGTGCTCCAAGAGTTGGAATATGGAATTAGTATAAGAATTGGGCTCACATTCCCCAACTATGCCCCAGCCTCCCACCATATGTACCAAAGCTTGTTGATATTATGATGTTTAGACTTGCCCTGGCTCCTCCTGAGGCCTAACATCTCCTACTCCCACCTATTACCAGGTCCAAAAATTGGAGATCTGTTCCTATTCTCAGTATTATCCCTCCTGGGAAGTCACCTGAGCCACTTCAGCTTTAGGTCTCAGTGCCATCAAAAGGTGGTATCTACAACCACCTTCTTCTCATTCTCTTAATAAAACACTCAATACACCCTAGCAAGTATTCTTAATGACCTACCCAGGGCTCCCTCTCAAATTACAACCATATTTACTGTTCTTCCCCTCCAGCTCTCATCCACGGAAAGAATCATTACAATATGCACAACAGTCAGCCCATAACCACAAATGCCCTTTCCAAACCAGGCAGAAAAGGGCAAGAAAGCTTCCACAACCAGCAGAAATACCAATCAGCTGCTGACACCACATTCATTTGGCCACTGTCACACACAAATATTGGGGACTTGGAAAGTCCTTGATGAAAAACCCACAAAAAGCACAGGGAGTCTGCAAGAAATGTCATGCTGAAATGCCAACAATTTCACAAAGCAAAAAGCATTATAAAACACTACACTTGAAGTATTGACAGCTCTGGCATCAAAGGTCCCCAGAGTCCTCAAATTGAGATTATCACCAAACAGACTGCCCCATCACTAGCTGAAACCAATCAGCTAAACATTGTCCTTACCATTTGTTATGATCGGCAGAGCTGAGTGGGAACTGAAGTTCGTTCCCATTGGCTGAGCTGTCTGACAGCAGACCATATAAAGGGAGCTGTCAGACTGCATCAGCAGTTGCTCATTCCTATCAGCCACTCTGCACTTTTTGCAGCTACCGTGGCAACCCATTAACCATTAAGAGTTATAGTAAATGTTAGATAATTAATAAAAGGTTATCTTTCGAGATTGTGGACATCGTCTTTACCTTCACAAAACTGGTGATGAGGATGGGATCAACATGATAAAGGCGTACAAGATCCCTGAAGAATTCGATGGACACTGTGCAGTTACCTCAGCAGGCTGATGAGATGACTTCCCCTCCATTGTTCCCATGTTTCCATCCTACAATGGAGACGTGGTATTCTTACATTCACAGATTCGAGTGTTTTTTATATGCTGCTGGCTTGGCGGACATTTCAAATCACAGAAAAAAAGCTTATTTTCTAAATTTCTGTGGGGCGGCTGTCTTCGACACTGCCACCGCTTTATTGGAGCCACAATCTGTGAAAGAGGTTTCCTGGGAAGCCCTCCAGGAAATCCTTAGTAACCATTACGCCCCCAAGCCTTCCTGAATTGTGAGGCAACATGCCATTAGGTGGTGAGCACAAGCAGAAGGGGAGACTATTAGTATGTATATGGCTGCGCTCCAAACGGCAGCGTTATAATGCAATTTCAAAGAACTTGATGACATGCTGATTGATCAGCTGATTTGTGGGGTGAGAGACCTCAGACTCCAAAGACGTCTGTTGGCAAAGGGTGACTTCACGTTAAAAATGGCCATAGAAGAGGCTCAAGCTGCAGAGATGTCCAATCTCTCTGCAGCTGAGATCCAAGGCACAACTAGCAGTCTGGTGGCAAAGCCAAATGTTACTGTACATTTTGAAGAATTTAACCCTGATGAGTTTTTGGACTATGGCAAAGACATTAATCGCCTCACCAATCACCAGCAACTGTAACAACAAAGAAGCTGGAACCAGAAACAAACCTCAACAGTTTCCTATAGTGCAGGTAATTTGCTTGAGTTGCGGGGGTAATCATTTAAGACTGCCTGCCAGTTTAGAAATGTTATTTGTTTAAACTGTCAGCAAAAGGACCATATAGCTAGAGTCTGCAAATCTGGAAAGAAACCACCGCAATCACAGCCACCAGCTAGATACCAGAAACAAAGAGATGAGTGTTTTACTGTTACTAGAGCATCTCCCACTGACTCTCTAAACAATTTATCACAACAGCTGTACATTAATAAGCTTCATGTAGCTTCATTAGAAAGTAAAGATTGTCCAATATAGACTCTGTCTATACTTTCCTGGAGCACCCTCAAGAGACTGATTCCGACCATCTCCAAGAAGCAATTTCAACCTTGCAATCTGTCTCTCAAGGACTATCAAGGGCGGAACATACCAGTCATAGGAATAGGCAAGTTTGCAATTGATTTTCAAGAGTTCAGGGGGCATTTACCCCTTGCTATTGTAGAAGGCACTTTGCCTAGTTTGCTGGGATTAGACTGGTTTGACACTTTAGGTCTTAAAGTGACTGGCATACATTGCACCCGAAACCAAGACTTTGAATCATTATTAGCTGAGTTTAAAGACATCTTCAATGACAAGTTAGGCCATTATGTAGGCTCACCAATTTCTTTTGCATTGGACCCAGCCATAATACCTATCGGGTTGGAGCCCCGACGTGTTCCTTTTGCATTGAAACCAAAAGTTGATAAAAAAATTGATAAATTGATATCCCAAGGGATTCTGGAGCCTGTGAATTATGCACTATAGGAAATCCCTATAGTGACCCCGATTAAACATGATGGCTCTATCAGATTATGCGCAGACTATAAGAGCACATTGAATAAGGCCTTGCACACTAGCGCATACCCCTGTGCCTGTAATTCAACATCTCCTCCATTCAATGGAAAAGGGCACTATATTTGCTAAGCTTGACGTGGTCCAAGCTTACCAACAGCTCCCTGTCGATGAAACAACTGCTATGGCCCAAACCATTGTGATGCACAGGGGAATGTTCAAGTGTAAACACTTGCAGTTTGAGGTATCTGTGACTCCTGGCATATTCCAATGACTTATTTGCTACAAGGTATCCCTGGTGGTATACCATATTTTGATGACATCATCATCGCTGCACAAAACAAGCAAGACCTTCTGGCACACATTAGACAAGTCCTAACTTGCTTCCAGACCTCTGGCCTCAAATTAAAAAGAGACAAATGCAAATTTGGTGTCTCCTAAGTAGATTTTCTAGGCTACCACATCAATGCTCAAGGAATTCACCCTGCAGACTCTAAGGTTAAAGCCATTAAGGATGCACCAGTTCCTAACAACAAAAAGGAACTACAGGCCTTTTTAGGACACCTAAATTTCTATGCCTCATTCCTGCCTCACAAGGCTTCTATTGCAGAACCTCTGCACAGATTATTGGATGCCCAAGCTCAATGGACATGGGGACAAACACAACAGGACTCTTTTGACACTGTCAAATCATTGCTTTCATCCAATAGTGTTTTGATGCAATTTGATAGCCAATTACCCTTAATTCTATGTTGTGATGCATCTCCTTTTGGTATACCACTACTTTTGGTATAGGCTCTGTCCTAGCTCACATATTGCCAAATGGGGTGGAAGCACTGATAGTTTACTGTTCAAGGACTATGTCAGCGATAGAAATAAATTATTCCCAAATTGATAAGGAGGCTTTGGCAGCCATTGCATCAGCTAAACAGTTCCACGAGTTCCTCTATGGCCACCATTTCCAGTTAATGATGGACCACAAACCTCTCCTTGGTATCCTGCCTGGTGATCATCAAAGCCCCCCTGTTTTGTCCCCTTGAATGACCCGCTGAACAATATTCTGGCTGCCTATTCATACACCCTGGCATACAGGGCGGGCAAACACCTTGGACATGCAGGCACTTTAAGCTGTTGCCCCTTACCATACAAAATCGAAGACCCCACTCCTGCCTCATCCATACTACTGATTGACAATCATCAATTACCTGTAATGGCTGTGGACATTGCTAAAGCCTCATCTAATGATCTTATTCTTTTACAGTATTGGACTGGGTGAGGAGGGGGTGGCCGGAAGGTCCTTTAGATGCCCCATTTCTGCCTTTCAGAGCAAAGCAGCATGAATTATCCACCCTGCAGGGTAGTAGTTTCCAGCCATCTGAGACCTAGAATACTAACTAATTTGCATGGGGGCCATCCAAGAATGGCCCACATGAAGGCTTTAGCTGGAGCTATGTTTGCTGGCCTGGCATAGACGATGACATCACCACATGGGTTAGGACTTGTCAGGCATGCCAAGCCACTAGAGCTGCCCCTCCAGCTGCTAACTCTGGTGAATGGGAGTCTGCTAAGGCTCCATGGGCTAGGGTCCATATCGATCTTTCTGGGCCATTCCAAGGCCGCACCTTACTTGTCCTTGTGGACTCCTATTCTAAGTGGATAGAGCTGACCCTCATGTATTCCACCACATCAGATATGGTTATTAAAGCATTAGATTGCCATTTTGAAACCCATGGATTTCCTGACATCCTGGTGTCGGACAATGGTCCACAGTTTACCGCGGCAAATTTTGAGTTGTTTCTGGCATGCCAGGACATCAGACACACGCTTATCACACCGTACCACCCAGCTTCTAATGGTCAAGCAGAGAAGGCTGTAAAGGCCACCAAGGAAGTGCTGGGGCAGTTAGAGGGTGAGGTCTGGCATATCTGCTAATGCAACATGTTATCCCTAGCACAATTACCAATCATTCCCCAGCAGAGTTGTTAATGGGGCAGAGGTTGAGGAATCATATGGACAGGCTTCCCCCCCAGTTATGCCCCAACTGTTCCATTTAGACTCCTTCAGTGGAATTAGGGTTTTCTGAGTCAGGGATTTAATTTACACCTGGAATTTTGTGGGCAATCTATTTTGGCTGCCAGGGAAAATAGTCACTAAATCATATAAATCATATAAGATAGGTTTGTCGGACAGTCGAATATGGCGCCAACATGGAGACCATGTAAGAGGGCATTGGGCAAAGACCCCAGGGGACCCAGCAGATAGTAGTTGACCAGGACGCAACAACACAATCTCAGAGAGGCTGACACACTGAGGTGCAAAGCAACTGTCAACGAGCCACTGCAAGAGGTTGACCTACCTTCCAAAATTCCTCCACCTGATCCTGAGTCACTCTGGAGAAGGGTCCTGCAATGCCCCCATCAACAACAACTGAAGGTCCTGCAAGCAATCATTCTTCACTAGCAAGCCGATTTACAAAGGTCCAGCCGGACAAGACAATGCCCCGCCTATCTCAATGACCACACATGCGCCTAGCTGGTGGGAGGGGTGTTATGACCAGCAGAGCTGAGTGGGAACTGAACTTCATTCCCATTGGCTGAGCTGTCTGGCAACAAACCATATAAAGGGAGCTGTCAGACTGCCTCAGCAATTGCTCGTTCCTATCAGCCACTCTGCACATTCTGCAGCTACCGTGGCAACCCGTTAACCATTAAGAGTTATAGTAAATGTTAGATAGTTAATAAAATGTTATCTTTCGAGATCATGGATGTCATCTTTGCCTTCACAAAACCATTACCATGGTCCTCCTGTCAGCCATTCCTTACCAAAAAAAAAAAAAAATCCCTGTCAAGAGTAGAAAATCATAGAGGGAGGCATACCTGTGAGAATGCTTCTGCAACAACAGCAAATCCTTCACCCCCATGCATGGCTACATCTGCCTGGGTCTGGAGTATCAGTTTGGGTTGATAGGTCAGCAAGCAGTTGGTCATTCATGCACAGTACATGGAAGAAGTTTACCATAGTATGTATTCATCATATTTTCATATTTTAAGACAAAGAGCACAATGCAGATGGTTCTCACCTTATAACCAATCATTTCGTGACTGTGCGAAGTTACAACAGCACTGAAAAAAGTGACATGTGGGTGCTTTTCACATTTATGATCATGGTAGCATTCCCATGGTCACATGATCAAGATTTGGATTCACTTAACAACCATGTTACTAACTTGACAACTTTAGTGTTTCACTTAACAATCATGGCAAGAAAGGTTGTAAAATGGGGTAAATCTCATTTAGCAACTATCTTGCTTAGCAACATAAATTTTGGGCTCAATTGTGGTCTTAGGTTGAGGATTATTTGTATGACATAACTTTCTTTTTCAGATGACTGGAAACATGAGTATCTTTTAGAAAAAGAAGATATTCTTCCATTCACAGAACCTTCTCAAAAAGTCTTCATTTGTTCAATGGTTAGTTCATTGTCAATCAATCCATATATATATATATATATATATATATATATATATATATATATATATATATATATATATATATATATGTTTTCTTAGGCTTTCGCGGGTACTTACATGTGTGCTGTTTAGCTTCCTTCGGGTATTATCCCACGTCATTGTAGTTCTGTTAAAGTTGTAGCAACGTTTCAGCAGAATCTCATCTGCCATCATCAGGCTTCTGTATGGATGTGGGTCTCACAGCCTTTGGTTTCAAATTCGAGGCTGGCCTATTCTGATTGGCTGGGAGTTTTGGTCTGTGTTCACTGGACTTGGAGTTTGTTTGATTGGTGTTTCTGGTTTCTTCTGTCTGTTTTGTGGCTTTGATTGGCTGGCAACACTCTGTTCCTGTATTGGAGGCTTTCAGTGCAGCTTGGCTTCATGTGAAAGGACGGCTGCTATCCATTAGGAAGCCAGGTTTCACCTGGGTGCCTGGTGGGGGGGTGTTTGAGCTGGAGGCATCAGAGGGAGTCTGTCTGTGCTCAGGTGTTTGCCTGGCTTGTGGCGTGGAGATCTTTCTATTTGAGAGTGCAGGCTTCCAAATGATTGACAGTCTGCTGGAATCATCTCTTCTATTCATGCTTTCAGGTCTTTTTTCAATCTCTATGGCTTCTCTGATGATTCTGTGGCTGGGGTTTTCTATAGTGGCTAGGGTTTTAGTGCCATTGAAGTTGATGTTGTGACCTGTGGTTTTCATGTGTTGGACTGGTGAGGAGGTGTGTTCCATCTTTTTTACTGCATTTTTGTGTTCATCTAGGCGGGTACTTATTCTTCTGTTGGTCTGTCCAATGTATGTGGCCGGGCATGATGTACAGGGAATTTCGTATATGCCTTGGTTTTCCAGGTCAATTTTGTCTTTGGAGTTCCTCAGGATGGCTGCTATTTTTTTGTCTGTTTTGAAGGCAGTCTTGATGTAATGCCTGTGTAGTATCTTACTGATTTTATCTGTGGTACCTCTTATGTAGGGCAGGACAGCTGTTCCATGGATCTGTTGATCTTTTAGGTCTCTGTTATGTCTTGGTGTGTTTTTGTGGATCAAGTTGGTGATTTTGTTTTTGTGGAAGCCATTGGCTGTCAATACTTCAGTCAGGGTGCATAGTTCAGTCTTTATATGTGTCTTATCTGCCAGGCGTTTGGTTCTGGTAATTAGTGTTTTCGCTACGGAATTTATCTGTGCTGGGTGGTGATGGGATTGGGCGTTGAGGTAGCGGTTGGGGTGTGTTTTCTTTTGGTATATGGTGTGTCCCAGTGTGCCATCTGTTCTTTTGTAGATTAGTACATCTAGGCAAATTGAAGGAGCCCCTATGGGATCACCACTGTCACCCGTCATTGCAAACCTGTTCATGGAAGAATTCGAATCCAGAGCCCTGGCTAATGCCACCCACAAACCCAAACTATGGTTAAGATACATCGATAACACATTTGTGATTTGGCCCCATGGAAAAGAAAACCTAAACAATTTCCTAACACACCTAAACAACACACACCCCAAAATCAAGTTCACCATGGAAACGGAAATAAACAAACAACTACCATTCCTAGATGTACTAATCTACAAAAGAACAGATGGCACACTGGGACACACCATATACCAAAAGAAAACACACACCAACCGCTACCTCAACGCCCAATCCCATCACCACCCAGCACAGATAAATTCCGTAGCGAAAACACTAATTACCAGAACCAAACGCCTGGCAGATAAGACACATATAAAGACTGAACTATGCACCCTGACTGAAGTATTGACAGCCAATGGCTTCCACAAAAACAAAATCACCAACTTGATCCACAAAAACACACCAAGACATAACAGAGACCTAAAAGATCAACAGATCCATGGAACAGCTGTCCTGCCCTACATAAGAGGTACCACAGATAAAATCAGTAAGATACTACACAGGCATTACATCAAGACTGCCTTCAAAACAGACAAAAAAATAGCAGCCATCCTGAGGAACTCCAAAGACAAAATTGACCTGGAAAACCAAGGCATATACGAAATTCCCTGTACATCATGCCCGGCCACATACATTGGACAGACCAACAGAAGAATAAGTACCCGCCTAGATGAACACAAAAATGCAGTAAAAAAGATGGAACACACCTCCTCACCAGTCCAACACATGAAAACCACAGGTCACAACATCAACTTCAATGGCACTAAAACCCTAGCCACTATAGAAAACCCCAGCCACAGAATCATCAGAGAAGCCATAGAGATTGAAAAAAGACCTGAAAGCATGAATAGAAGAGATGATTCCAGCAGACTGTCAATCATTTGGAAGCCTGCACTCTCAAATAGAAAGATCTCCACGCCACAAGCCAGGCAAACACCTGAGCACAGACAGACTCCCTCTGATGCCTCCAGCTCAAACACCCCCCCACCAGGCACCCAGGTGAAACCTGGCTTCCTAATGGATAGCAGCCGTCCTTTCACACAAAGCCAAGCTGCACTGAAAGCCTCCAATACAGGAACAGAGTGTTGCCAGCCAATCAAAGCCACAAAACAGACAGAAGAAACTAGAAACACCAATCAAACAAACTCCAAGTCCAGTGAACACAGACCAAAACTCCCAGCCAATCAGAATAGGCCAGCCTCGAATTTGAAACCAAAGGCTGTGAGACCCACATCCATACAGAAACCTGATGATGGCAGATGAGATTCTGCTGAAACGTTGCTACAACTTTAACAGAACTACAATGACGTGGGATAATACCCGAAGGAAGCTAAACAGCATATATATATGCGAAATACCACTCACGCATCATCACAAAATCTCCAGAACAGTAAAGCTTACAAATGTCAGTTGCAGTTTTAGTTTCAAAGCATCAAAAAGCTTTAGTACAGAACAGTTGAGCTAAGCCACACCCAGGCTCCTTGCTGTCTCCTTCTTGTTCACACATTGAACACAGCCTCACACATTGACAGGATGCTATCCAGATGAATATCGATGGATGCTAAGTAGGCAGAGGCAGAATTTCCCTCTCTTATTTTCCTCCCCCAAAACTAAGCCAGACTACATAGTTTCATAACGAAGCATGGGCATTGAGATAGTTAAATATATAGACTTAAAAATTGCAGCTCTTATTTAAACAGATCAAAATAATGATGGCTGTAAGATTACACAGAGGAACTTTCAACTTGAAATGTATCATTATAATTTCACTATAGCTAAGATATTGTAGCTTATTATTAGTACAAGAGGATACTGCATTGAAAAACTTGTTTTATTCATATTCAGAGCCTCTTCCAAACTAATGAGTGATGTATCTTTATGCAGAATCTAGTAAAGTGTTTATGGCAAAGTTTGTTTTTCTGGCATCAAATAAAAAGAAACCCTTTTAAAACAAAACAAAACAAAACAAACAGATACATTGATGAATAAATTGAAGCTAGGAGAATCAGGACCCAGGCAAAACCTGAAATTGGATTTAGAACAAAATATTAAAGTGTTTCATAATCAACCAGACTTAATGGAAAATTTATGGGGAGATAAAGGTTGTCAAATATTTTGAAAAAAGTAATGAACCAGATAAATTTTGCAGAAAAAAAAATGCTACTTTAATTTGGATTTGAAGAAAGTATGTCTTAGCTCCAAATTATACGAAGAGATACCAAGTCTGGAGAAAATTGAGAAGTACTTAAATATAACACAGAAAATGTAATTTACAGATCAACAAAAAGAAGATAAAACAAAATAAGCAATATCAAATTTGAAGTTGAATATATCTCTAGGGCCGGGTGGCTTTTGTGCAATATATTATAAAAGAAATCTTGATGAAACTCTTAACCTAGGTAATGAATGGAATATAGCTTAAAGTACTTCCTTCCTTATGGCAACAGGCTTTTTACCTCTTTGATATACAAAGAGGGGAATTATCCAACTTATCCAGAGTCATGGAGACTTAGCTCTTTATTGAATATAGATTATAATCTTTTTATAGCTATGCTTGCAAAAAGATTGAATGGCTTTTTAACTGATCTAATGTATCCTGATCAGACAAGATTTGTTCCAATGAGCTATCTGAGAGACAATATCAGATATATTTTGAAAGCTGTTAATAAATCAGAAAAAAACAAGAAATAGCTATTATTCTCCTTGATGTGGAGAAAATGTCTGTTAGATTGGAATGGGCCTTGATATTCATAACACTGACGAAGAATTGAGGCTCTAATTTTCTTATATAGATATAAAACATTTATAATGAAGAAGCCAAATGTTAAGATATATCATCAAGCTAGTGGTTCAACCTGGATTTCAGATTGTTATCATGTTATGGCAGTGTTATTTTAATACAGTAGAAGGTCTACACCTATACTTTTGGTTCTATACAAATAGCAATGTATAGCCTGTAAGAAATTGTTTGATTATAGACACTGCATTAAAAAGTTTGGAATAAATATTTTACCTAAGCAGTAGAATTGCTGATTAATTTTATCTAAAGGCCCTGTCACACTGCCCAACGGATGAAAAACGGACACAACGGATGAGAAAAATGTTCTATCCGTTGTTATCTGCTCTCAGAAGGGGCAAAAATTTGCATAACCGGAGCGGATAACACGGACGTGGGGAGGACGCAGGGCGGATGGGAAGCGGATGCGGAATGGAAGCCCAGCAGATGGAAGCGGATGACACATCCGCAAGGCTTCCGGGGGGCCGCAGCAAAGCGGATGCGGAACAGATACAGCGGATGCAGAACGGATGCACAGCGGAAGCCTACCGGATACCGAGCGTTAATTGTGCATGCGGGGAGGATGCATCGCGTCAGCCCCACGGATATACCGGAAGCAGCTCGGAAGCAGGTCGCCATAGAGAGGAAAGACCTGCTTCCAGACACATCGACTGCCTTGCCTGTCCTGCCTGCATGTCTTCCTGCCAGCCTTGCTGCCAGCCTTGGTGCCTGCCTGCCTGCCAGCCTTCCTGCCAGCCTTGGTTCCTGCCAGCCTCCCTGCCAGCCAGCAACCCCACAACCATGCTGAAGCACAGCAAGCCTCAGCCATCTGCTGCCAGCCCTTGCAAGAGGGACAGGGCTACCATCCCGCCCCCTGGCCCTCACTCTGGTTCTGCTGGGGCTTCTGCAGCACGGGCTCGCTCTTCTGGGGCTGGGGCTTCTGCTGCTTTTGGAGGAGCTGATGACAAGCACTCCAGCACCAGCCACCTCCACAGCACCTGGACCCTTCACCCCTGAGACTGAACAACCAAGAGGAGTGCCAGAGACTCATTTTTGTTTTATAGCTTCTTGTTAATAAAGTCTATTTTTGATTCATACACTTGCTTCATTTCTTTTTTTTAATAAAGTCTTGGTGGAAACTTTTAGAAATGGTTTAAGCCTTTGCATGCTTGTGGGATGGGTTAAGATAGCAGTGGGTTGGGCAGGGATACCTGTGGGATGGGTTAAGAAAGCTGTGGGATAGATAAACCTCCAGTGCAAGCATGGTGGGACTGTATGGTGCACCCTCCCAGGTGCCACACCTATGGCCCTTTATTATCAATAACAATGTAATCACTGATCAACACATTTGAACATAAACACAACTCTTTATTAAATGCCCTGTTCATTGTAGGGCCACTCAACATACATGGCACAATCTCATCATTGTGATGAGACAGGCTAAAGGAAGCATCCATTAATCATCTATCATCCTGTCTTGCCACTCCACTGCTCCAGCTGGGGAGTTGCACCAGTGTTTCAGGAGGTTGCGCTGCTTCTTCCCTTCACGTGAGGCTCTGTTGGGGCCTTGCACATCCTCAGTGTCTATCAGGTTTCGCCCTTGTCTCCAGGCTCCATGTCCCCATTGCCTTGTTGGAGGTCCATGAGCCTGTTCTGCAAGACTGGGTAGCGGGTGCGCATGAGATTGTGCAGGATGCAGCAAGCTTCCACAATCCTCCTCACGGTCTCTGGGCGATGCTGCATGGTGGTGAAAAGTACCTGGAACCTGTTGGCCAGGATGCCAAAGGTGTTCTCCACCACCCGCCTTGCCCTGGACAGCCTGTAGTTGAAGATCCGCTCTTCATGGATGAGGAGTCTGGAAGTGTAGGGCTTCATGAGGTAGGTTGTGAGGAAGGAGGTGTCATCCCCCACGATGAAGTAGGGCACATCTTGTGTGTCGTTGGGCAGGGGTTCTGGATCTGGGAAGCCCACGATGAGGTTGCGTTCCAGCCCCTCCTTGAGGTGACTGGCGTTGTACAGCTGGGCATCTGAAGGTGAGCCGTTGCCTGAAGCATCGATGTACATGAACTTGTAGTCAGCATCGACCATGGTGAAGAGGATGATGCTGAAGAAGCCATTGTAATTGAAATAAGTGGACCCCGATTTGGCTGGCGCTTTGCAGGCCACGTGCTTGCCATCTATGGCTCCAACGGTGTGGGGGAAGTTCCACTTTTGATACCACTGCTCTGCAACTTTCTTCCAGCCTTCTTCAGTGGAGGGGCACTGGAGGAGCTCCTCCTTGTATTCTTCGATGATGGCCTGCACTACTTCTCTGACCACAATGCTGATGGTGTTGTGTGGCACCCTCCATCCGTACTGCATGCTGCTGTAGGTGGTCCCTGAGGTGAGGTGGCGCAGAGTGAGTGCCACCTTGAGCCCAGGGTTCAGGCTGGGCCGGAAGTTGGTGTTTGCCTTGGTCAACCTGGGTGTCAGCCGCTGCACAAGTTCGTCAAACATGGCTAGAGGCATCCTCATGAAGTTCTGGAATGCCTGAGTGTCTTCGTTCCTGAGCTCCACCATCAGCTTGTTGTACAATCTGTCCTTTGCTCTTCTGGCGAACCATCTTCATACCCAGAGGCTTCTTGGCTGCCCCTTTTTCTTTCCGTAGTAGAGTTCACAGAGCCTGTAGATGGCTTCGCACTGTTGCAGAAGGATGGTGGCTGCCAAAAGGACTGTGTTACGATCCACGGTGGACATGACTGGATGCTGTGGAAGAGGAAGAGTCAGATGAAGCTGCAGAGGTCCGCACCGCAGGGCTGCTGTTCTGAAAGTGAGATCCAGATGTGTTGCTCCCCCTTTTTATAGGCAGTAAAGGTGTCCCTTTGCATCCTCTAGGCATCCTCTAGGCATCCTGTAAACATCCTTAATATCCGAGATAGGTCCCCTCTGTGGACGTTTTTTCCGTTTTAAATGCTTTGTTTCCGCTTGGCATTCTTTCTGCATCTGTTCTGCATCCGTTCCACTTCCTCCCTGTGTCCGAGCGGATGCGAGTTGCGCGGATGCGCAGCGGATGCCTAGCGGATATAGCGGATGCGTAACGGATGCAAAACGGATGCCTAGCGGATGCATAGCGGATGCAGAAGGGACAAATTTGATACATTTTCCGCGCAAAAGTTTTGTGCAGCTCAAAACTTTCTGAGTGGATGAAACGTCAATGAATGGATGCTGCACAGATAGAGAGGAAGCAAAATGGAGGCAGTGAGTACATAGTGTTAACCAACGGATGGCAAGCTTTTTTGTCCGTTTTACATCCTCTTTGCATCCGTTGGTGCAGTGTGACATGGGCTTAAACTTCATTTTTAAGTAATTATTTCTTTTTCCTGCCAGAAGGGGGCTTAATTATGGGTTCATTTTTTCATTCACTTTTTTTTAATGGTGAAATTTCAGCTTTTCAAAAATCACAAGGAAAAATAGTGAAGAAAAAATAGGAAATAAAGTGATCTTCACCAGGCAATGGGAATTGAACAATGAAGATAAAATTAAGAGACTGTTAATTAACACACTGGTTGGAAGCAATAGCAGAAGAGATGAAAGCCATCTTTATGAAAGACTCAGCAACCTTAACCCTCCTAGTAGTTCTTTTGCTAGTCCATTTTAGAGAAGCTAACTTCGTAATTGCATTTTAAATCTGTAATTTCATTTTAAATGTAAATTGTAACATAGCATAACTAGACTCTGGAGTGGGATGAAGGAAACAACAATAAAAACATTATAGAGGGAAATTACTTGAATAGTATTATTATTATATTATTTACATATAGGAAACTCAATAGGAATTCCTTGAGACTAAGCAAATCTCATAGAGAATGCAAAATCTGGTAGAAGCACAATACAAATTCACATAACCCAATTCTCCCCCTCTGCTCCTCAATAACTTTATACAGCTTTATAGGTTGTTCTCACTTAACAACTGGTTGCTTAACAACTTTTCAAAGATACAATGGACACCCCCACCCCATTGGGTCCTCATTTTACCAACCTCAGAAGGATGGAAGACTGAGTCAACTGAGTCAGTCAGGATTGAACTCCTGGCGGTGAGCAGTAAGTGAGCCTACAATACTGAATCCTAACCACTGTGCCACCATGGCTCATCCAATTATTTATTTATTTGCTAGTTATGGGTCACTTTCCAGTTATGAGTACAAGGCAAAGTATATGAGTGCTCCACACATCAACTTGGAAAGTTATGTTAGACTGAGAAAGAATGACTGTCCCAATGTCAGCTAGTGAGAATCAGCCGCTAAAGGTAGATTTATTTGAGCCTGGATCTTTTCATTTCTTGATCACTACCCATTGTGGCACATTATCAAGATGATACAAATTATCTCAACAAAATATTCATAAGCATGCTGCTGTTGGCATTGTTGCATGTTGAATGTACTCAGTGGTGCACATTCAGATAAGCTTCCTATCTATTATAGCATCTTTATTTTTCTGCTCCACTGAAACCTGCAAGCTGTGTAAGAGAAGTCACAGAATTAACTATTGTGTTTTTTCCACATAATAATAATGCTTAGTATACCTCATCCATCACAACAACATTGTAAGCAATATCATTATAGATACTTGAATGCTCTGGATTTGCATTATTATGGAATTTCCTCAGCGAAGACTCATAGTTTTGGGCTAAAAAAGTCCATTTTAAAAATGGAGTTTAACTGAAATTACCAAAGTGAAAGGTAACTTTTTGGTCCTAATACAGATATCTGGTAAAAATTTTGTGTGACTCTTATTTTACTACAATCACATTTTCATGCTGAAAAAATGTTCAGAAGATAATTTCAGGAGAATATAACAAAAATAATTGGCTCATTTGGCCATATTGAAAATCTGAAACCCATCTATGAAAGTTTGTTTGTCTGTTTCTAAAAACAAACAATTTTAAAGTTTGATCTTCTATTCATGGGACTACAATTTTATTAGTTAATGAAAAGTTAAATGTTAAGCTTTGAAAATTTGGATAGATGCTACAGATTCTAAGCATGTCCCACAGCCTACAGTACAATCATAGCCCGCAGTACAATCACTGACATAATTATCTCCTCTCTTGGAGGCAGAAGAAAGAAATAATATTTTAATGGTTTCATAGAAACCACAAATGTCAGCAATGGATGTTCTGTTGTTACAGTATTTTTAACCTCTGTGATCTTATCCCCTTAGTTCTTGTGGCTAATAAGTTTCCTGACACAATGAATATTAAAGGGATCTTACATCTTTCCAAATATACCCAACTTTGTAATTTTATAAGGAGTGCATGGTAAATTTTCTAGTTCCTTCATGTTTCTGGTTGTAATTAAAAGGATATTGTATTAAATTGCATTAAAAATGGAAAATATTCGCACTTCAGCCATAAAACAAATCTATATTCAATTGTAATTACAATAAGATCTGTGAAAAATGAATGCCTTTCTATAGCTGCTTCTTTGTATTTGAAAATAGGTGTGTGAGTGTGTGCATGTATGTCCTGTCTGTCTTGATTATAAGTCAGGGATGGGAACCAATGTGGTCAGTTCAGAGAGCTTGATCTATGCCTGACTAACAAGATGATCAGCATAGTAAAAGGCAATCCCCCAGTTGCTTGTCGTGAAAATAAAATGATTGCTTTTGGATCTTTTTGAGGAGGTGGGAAATGCTCATTCTGAATACTCAAGGAGCCTCTGGGAAATATTTAAAAGCATGATATAAAAACTCTGAGAGATATTTGTTTCTTCTGTTACCCCTGCTTTCTAAGGGCCAAATGTCTTACTTTGGGGAAAGTATTTTCCCCATATTTTGGGAAAATATGAGGTAGAAAAATATGAACCCAAAAAAGAAACCCCATGCAGATAATATACAGGCTATGATCTCACAAAACAACACAATTTCACACATATTTTTTTTATCCCATACAACTGCCTGAACAAACAGCCAATTCCAGAGGCTGGGTTTGCGCGACCCATGAAGATAGAATGGGATTGGCCAAATTGTATATCAGTGTGTCAAGTAAATACAGTCCCAGAGTTTAAGTCCTATAAGATCATCAAGGCAAAGATGCCATTCTAGCAGCTTTTTTGACATACCTGAATTGAACTTGCTGCAGAGAGGCAAGTGATTGTATCAGTAGTGTTCAAAGGCACTGTATTTAATTGGGGACTTGTCTATTCTTATGCACAGAGTTTAGCTTTTGAGCCCCATATCAAATCTACTATTTCATTTTTAGTACCACTTAAAAAGCTAGATCAAAATCAATAGTCTTGTAAGAACAGATGTGATGCCCTGATTTTGTTGAAATGACAACTGTAATAGCTTCCCTGACTATTTGTAAAGATGGAGTTGTAGTGGCACTACAAGAAGTTAGGCCAAAACTTCTTTGATCACTGGGAACCATAATAAATACTATGTCAGGTGTACATTTGAATCCCTAATGCATAGAATAGAAAGTTAAAGAACACAATTCATTTATAGATCTGGGATGAAAAAAAAAACTGGATGACCACTAGATGGAAGCAAAGAATTAGCATTTTGTATATCTCTTCACTGCCAGTTTAAAGGCGAGGTCACATTGGCCAACGGATGCAAAACGTATGCAAAAAGGACACAGCAGACGAGCAAAATTTGGGGGGTGGCTCCATCCATTGTTATCCTCTCTCAAAAGTGCCCCAAATTTGCATTAACAGAATGGAAAACAATGGAAAGGAACGGACGGGGGTAGTACGTAGCGAGGATGGTAAGCAGATGTTCATAGGAAGCCTAGCGGATGGAAGCGGATTCACCATCCGCAGGGCTTCCAGGGGAGAATAGTGAAGTGGACGCGTAGCAGAAGGAGCGGACACATAGTGGATGACATGGATGCATCACGGACACCTATAGGATGCAGAGTGGATGCGTAGTGGATGCATAGTGGATGCAAAGCGGTCACTGCGCATGCAGGGAGGATGAATAGTGTCAGCTCCGCGGATATAAAAGGATGCAGCTCACAAGCAGTCAACATTCAGAGGAAAGACCTGCTGCCAGAGACATCTTGAAAGAACACCATGGTTCGACAGTCAGGGAAGAAGAGAAAGCCTGTGCCTACTCCTGCCAGCCCTGGCAAGAAGGACAGAACCACCATCCCGCCCCCTGGCGCTGCCTCTGAAGCTGCTGGTGCTTCTGCTACAGCTGGTGCTGCTGGTGCTTCTCCTGTTGCTGTTGCTGGTGCTCCTGGTGCTTCTCCTGCTGCTGCTGCTGTTGCTGCTGGTGGTGGTGCTTCTCCTGCTGCTGCTGGTGCTTCTCCTGCTGCTTCTGGTGGTGGTGGTGGTGCTGCTGCTGCTGTGATGGACCAGCCCCAAGGCCCTCAAAGCCCTGCTGCTGAAGGCCCTGAAGCCCCTGCCAGAGGGAGGAAGAGGCAAGGCAAGGAGAAGGGAGAGAGGAAACAGTACTCCATTTCTGAGGACCATGAGGAGGAGGTGCTGGAATGGCTGAGGGAGAACGAGTACCTGTGGAGAAAGGGCCACAGGCTCTATCACGACACCAAGAGGAAGCAGGCAGTGTGGAGAGACAAGGCAGAGCCTGGGCTACACTTCAGACGTACTCCTGGGATGGTGGAAGCACATGAACACCTGGTATGGCAAGCGGCACCTGAAGAAATCTGGCCAGGCCGCTGTCAAGCTCACTGACCAGGAGATGTATGTCACGGCCAAGTGCAGCTTCCTGGAGGGTGAGATCCGCCACCGAGGAGCAGCCCCTCTGTCAACCCTCCCCCTCAGACAGCCCACAGAGAGCCACTCCTCTTCCAGCCAGGAGACAGGTACCATGTCCAGGCAGGTGTCTTTGGAGGGCCCCACGGCAGAGACCCCCCTGACAGCTGCACTCCCCATGCCAGAGGACGTGGAGGATCCCCTGTCTCAAATGGAGCAAGAAGAAGCAGCAGCCAGAGACCAACCCACACACCCACACCCAGCTCCACCTCCACAGAAAGCAGGCAGAGAGGCAGACTGGAGGGCCAGAGCCACACTGTCCTGCTGGAGATCAGGGACACCATCAAGACCAGCACAGATCTTCTCTCTCAGCTGGTCCACAGCGATATGCCATCCTCTAACCACAAGCCCTTCATCACGTACGTGAGCCAGACCCTCATGGACCTACCCGAGGCCCAGTACCAGGTGATGAAGGAGAAAATCACACCACTGCTGCACCACCCTCCAGGCCCAGCTGAACCTGCTCCAACCCACTCCAGGCCTGCTCCTCCACCCCAGGCATGTCACAGCCCTTCCACAGCTTTCAACAGCTCCTCACCTACCAAGGCTACGAGTACCAGGACTTCCCACACCAGAGGCAGCCCTTCCCAGTCCAGGCCCAGGTACATCGCACGCCACAGATGCCTCACCTCGCCCAGCTGCAGACCAGACAGTCCCACTACATTCCTCCTTCCTCCACCCCACAGCCAAGCCCCTCAACAGATAATCTGTCTTCAGTCCTGTGCCTGACATCCCATGTCATGGAGGAAGGGCCTCTCAACCTCACGGGACTGAGTCAGCTCTCTGAGAGCTTCCTGAACACACCATCCCCTGTTGTACTCTCGGGGCCAGGCACCCTAATGGCGCCTCAGACCAGCACTCCAGCAACAGCCATCTCCACAGTCCCTGGCCGCTCGACAGCTGAGACCACGGACATGCCTCAGAGTGACTGAGAATAGTGCCAGAGACTGAGTTGTTACCTGTTCACCTTATCTTTGCTTAAAGACACTTCACTTGGGTCATTTTGCTTTTTTAATAAAGTCACACAGTTTACTTAAGACAGTTGTTAATAAAGGTTATCTTTGCTTCACACACTTGGTTCATTTTATTTACTTAATAAAGTGTTGGTGAAAATTTTGAAAAAAGGGTTAAGTCTTTGCATGCTTGTGGGATAGGTAAGGATAGTTGTGGGATGGGTAATGATAGCTGTGGGATGGGTAAGGATAGTTGTGGGATGGGTAAGGATAGTTGTGGGATGGGTAAGGATAGCTGTGGGATGGGTAAGGATAGCTGTGGGATGGGTAAGGATAGCTGTGGGATAGATAAACCTCCAGTGCAAGCATAGGGGAACTTTATGGTCCACTCTCCCAGCTGCCACACATATGGCCCTTTATTATCAATAACAATTTATTCATTGATCAACACATTTCAAAATAAACAAAGCTCTTTATTAATGCCCTATTCATTGTAGGATCACTCAACATACATGGCCCAATCTCATCAGTGTGATGAGACAGGCTCAAGGAAGCATCCATTAAGCATCTACCATCCTGTCTTGCCACTCCACTGCTCCAGCTGGGGAGTTGCACCAGTGTTTCAGGAGGTTGCGCTGCTTCTTCCCTTCACATGAAGCTCTGTTGGGGCCTTGTACATCCACAGTGTCTATCAGGTTTCATCCTTGCCTTTATTCACCAGGCACCATGTCCCCATTCCCTTGTTGGAGGTCCACAAGCCTGTTCTGCAACACTGGGTAGCGGGTGCGCATGAGATTGTGCATGATGCAGCAAGCTTCCACGATGCTCCTCATAGTCTCTGGGTCATGCTGCATGGTGGTGAGAAGTACCTGGAACCTGTTGGCCAGGATGCCAAAGGCGTTCTCCACCACCCGCCTTGCCCTGGACAGCCTGTAGTTGAAGATCCTCTCTTCATGGGTGAGGTATCTGGAACTGTAGGGCTTCATGAGGTAGGTTCTGAAGGAGAAGGCGTCATCACCCACGATGAAGTAGGGCACATCTTGTGTGTCATTGGGTAGGGGGTCTGGATCTGGAAAATTCATGATGAGGTTGCGTTCCAGCCCATCCTTGATCTCACTGGCGTTGTATACCTGGCTATCTGAAGCTGATCCATTGCCTGAAGCATTGATGTACATGAACTTGTAGTCAGCATCAACCATGGCAAAGAGGATGATACTGAAGAAGCCCTTGTAGTTGTGATAAGAGGACCCTGAGTTGGGTGGAGCTTTGCAGGCCACATGCTTCCCTTCTATGGCTCCAACGGTGTGGGGAAAGTTCTGATACACTCTTCTGCAAGTTTCCTCCAGCCTTGTTGAGTGGTAGGGCACTGGAGTGGTAGGGCACTCCTCCACATATTCTTCGATGATGGCCTGCACCACTTCTCTGACCACTTTGCTGATGGTGTTGTGTGGCACCCTCCAGCCATACTGCATGTTTCTATACGTGGTTCCAGAGGCCAGGTGGTGCAGAGTCAGTGCCACCTTCAGTCCAGTGTCCAGGCTGGGATGGAAGTTGGTGCTTGGCTTGGTCAACCTGGGTCTCAGATGCTCCACAATTTCGTCAAACATGGCTGGTGGCATCCTCATGAAGTGCTGGAATGCATGAGTGTCTTCATTCCTCAGCTCCATCATCAGCTTGTCATACAATCCAAACTCCACTCTTCTCCCGATCCATCTTCGGACCCAGACCTTCTTCTCCTTGCGTAGAAAAGGTGAAACAGTCTGAAGAGGGCTTGGTTCTGGTGTTGAATGATGGCAGCTATTATAAGGAGTGTGTGATGATCCATGGTGGAGATCAATGGATGATGTGGAAGGGCAAGACCAAGGGTGAAGAGGTCTGTACACCACGGCTGCTGGACTGATAGTGAGATCCAGGTGATTTCCTCCCCCTTTTTATAGGAAATATTGGTTTTCCACTAGGTGTCCTTCCACATACTCTAGGCATACTCCAGACATCCTAAATATCCGAGATACATCCCATATACAAACGTTTTGTCCGTTTTAATGCTTTATATACGAAGTGCATCCGCTTACATCCTTTCTATTTCCATGCTACTAACGCTGTGTGGATGTTCCGTGTACCTTTCGCTTCCTCCCTCTTTCCGCTTTCAGCTGCAGCGGATGTGAGTTGCGGGGATGCCCAGAGGATGCCCAGAGGATACAGCGGACGTGTAACGGATGACAACGGACATAGAACATTTGTTGCCCATATGTGTCGTGGATGTAGATTGTACGGGGCAGAAAGTTCATCTGCTCAAAAAGTTTTGTGCAGCTCAAAACTTTTTGAGCAGATGAAATAGCAGTTGATGGATGTTTGACGGATAGAGCGTATGAAACACATACGCAGTGACTACACAACGGATGCATTGCATTTTCAAACAGATGGCAAGCTTTTTTGTCCGTTTTACATCCTCTTTGCATTCGTTGGTGCAGTGGGACATGGGCTTTAGTGATTTTCCAAATGTTTATAACCTTATTAGAAACACCTTTTCCTAAGTTTATAAATCACATTCCCTGTAAATGTATTATAGTATATACTATTTTAGTGAGCTAAATTTCCTGATATTTTTGTTTCATTTCCGCCCCCCTTGGGAGACTAATAAAGGTGTAGAGCAGGGGTCCTCAAACTTTTTAAACAGGGGATCAATTCATGGTCCCTCAGACTGTTGGGGGCCAGACATGGTGGGTGGTCATGTGACTGGGAGGGCATAGCCAATTTAGTAGTCCATTAAACAATACACACAAATTAAACTTTAATTTGTTTTGCTCCTGGGCGTGTTTCATTTGCTTTTGTTTTCATGTTGCTCTTTTGGCTGATTCTTTTTACTAGATTGTTTTTAAATTGTTTAGTGGTCCACTTCAGAAAACTCAGTTTTGCAGCAATTCTTCTCAGCCCCAATGAGCTTACAAGCAACAAATCTTTCCCTCCCTCCCTCTCTCTTGTCTCTCTCTTTCCCTCCCTCTCTCTCTATCTCCTTTCCACCATTTGAGCCCCTCTAGAAAAATTAAGATTTCGAGTACAACTAAAGTTGAAGAGCAAATGGGGGTGGAGAAAAGAGAAACCAGGACATGGAATGCTTGATGGGTACAGAGATGAGACTGGCTCCTGGAAAATCTTCTGCAGGATCCCCTTCAATGATGGCAGTGATACCTCGCTGAATTCCATTCCTTTCCATTCCCATTCCCATTGCGTTCTCTCCTATTTCCATTCCATTCCATTTGCATCATAGTATTCTCAAACCACTTTTAGAATCTTGCTCACCACCCCAGAGCTTCCTCCATATGTGCTGAATGCACGCAACAGGCTCTGGCAGGGGTTCCGCATGTCTGGTAGACAGGATGCCTCTCCAGGGATAGAGATGGCCTCTTCAGGGGCAGGCAGCCTTGCCGGCTGCTACCCTAGAACTGCCAAGTGCCGAGCAGGAGGATGGGCAGCCAAGCAGTGGTGGGGGTCTCCGAAGCCTCCAATACCTTTGTCCTGGCCAAAAATGGGCCCATTTTTTACTTCTCATGGCCTCCGCACATCCGGTTTTTTACTTTTCCAGCCTCAGATACCTTCTGCCGGCCAAAAATGGGTCCATTTTTGGCCTCCCTCCACCTCCAGTACCTCTCTGCCAGTCAAAAACAGACCCAATTTTGGCCTGCTGGGACCTCCGCAGTCCCATTTTTGGCCTTCCTAGCCTCCAAAAGCATTTTACCGGACAAAAATCAACTGTTGATGGGGTGTGTGGAGACCTTGGGAGGCCAAAAACAGGCCAATTTTTGCCCGGCAGAGTGCTTTTGGGGATCAGGAAGGCCAAAAATGGGATGTGCGGAGGCCCAGGAGGTGAAAAATCAATCTGTTTTTGGCCTCCTGGGCCTCTGCACATCCCATTTTTGGCCTTCTTGGCCCCCAAAAGCACTCTGCCAGGCAAAAATGGGGTCACTTTTGGCCTCCCCTGTCTCCAGTAGCTCTTACCTTCCAGTTCCAGCTCGCAAAGGTAAGTCCTGCACTCAGCCGAAGGGTGGGAGCCAGTGGGTGGCAAGGTTATATGGATGGGGCAGCCTTGTGGTTATGCATGGGCTGGATTAACGGCTTTGGCAGGCTGTATCCATAGTTTGAAAACTCCTGGTATAGAGGGAGGAAGGGCTGTATATTTTAAGGATGCCTGATCCCCGTATATTATGATACATATATTTGTATCAGAGGTGTTATTCAGCAAGTTCTGACCAGTTCTGGAGAACCAGTAGTGGAAATTTTGATTAGAACTGGCAAATACCACTTCTGACTGTCCCCATCTATTCTCTGCCTCCCAAGTCCCAGCTGATCTGCTGAGTCCTTTTGTTGCACTGCACAGGAGAATGGAGCTGGAAAGCAGGTTAGTGGGGTGGGGAGGGAACGGGAATTTTGCCGTGACCAATAGCCATGCCCACTAAGCCACGTCCACTAAGCCACACCACGCCTACCAAGCCACACCCACAGAACCAGCAGGAAAAAAAATTAATCCCATAACTGATTTGCATATCAGTTTGCATAAACATACATGTACTTGCCTACAAATACCTATTTAGGTGACCCCTAGATGAAGATCAGACCACCCTGTTTTGAGGTACAGCCAGATTGCTAAATTAACTAGTGCATTAAATTCCATACTACTCAAAGCTAAAATGATCATTGTCAGAATAAAAGTCTAATTTTGCTCATATTTTTACCTTTTCCTCAAGGGAAATGTCTTTCTTTTTCTTTTATGGAATTGGATGGTGTTTAAAAATATGCAAATGCAAAAGAATGCCTTCAAGATCTGAATCCCACTTCTGATCACCCCAGGTTCCTGATTGGAATAGTACTTCCAAATGTATGCAGTTCTATTTTTCCTCATAAAGCTTAATGGAAGTTCTTACAAATTGAGCCAGCTCTTCCCTGTATGAAGCCAATGAAGAGATGTCTCCAAGGTTTGGGATTCTTCAGAATCAAGAAGTTAACGTAACCTCTTCCTTTCTGCAGATCCCCTATTTTTCCTCCAGGGCAAGTTGTGGTAATAAGAGCAGCAGAACCCTACTCCCAAACTGAAGGATGATTAGAGCAATGAGGTTCTCTAGTGGGCATAGCTCTAGTTGGGATAGGAGACCATCAGCCCTAGTAAAGGTCTCATCCATATACTTCATTTGCCGATAAGCCTCCAAATTTGGGGGGCATACTAAATAGCAACCAAGCGCATATTTACAATTAGTGGTTGTTACATAACTTTCCCCTCTGGTGAAATTTAGCCCTTTTATATCTCCAAATAGACATCAAGCTGGTCACTTTCAGTGAAGGGTTGCTCTGTTTTGATTTTCCCCTTTTTAAGTGGAATTAAAGTGAACTGATTAGGAAGCCAAAAATTAAATAGGAAAATGCAACAAAGATAGTCCTTCTTCATTGTTTCTATATCCTGTCCTTTCTTGCATATTGGCTTTGAGAAGTTTCACTGCTGCTACTATTTCATCTTTTGCTTCTTGTCTCTCCTCCTCTGTGTCACCCCTACCCCCAACTTTCCCTCTATTCCTCTGCTTTCCCTCCAACCTTCCCATGGACTTTCCTCTCCTAGGTGCGGGCCAGTGCCATTGCACAGGATGCTGATCAAAACTACGACTATGCTAGCAACAGTGTTATCCTACACCTGGATGCTGGGGATGAAGTTTTCATTAAGCTTGATGGAGGCAAAGCCCACGGAGGCAACAACAACAAATACAGTACCTTTTCAGGTTTCATAATCTACTCAGACTGAGGTTGGAAAGAAGCCTACTGACTCCCATCCCCCTGGATTTCTCCATGTGGCAAATTTGGCTGCTGAATCTATTAATACTAATGTCTTTGCATACAGCCAGTCTCCCTCCATGGGTTATATGAAAGCAGAGTTGGGTCACTTTGTTTTTTTCTCTAGTGTGTATGGGATGGCCAACTGATGATTCAGTCACTGTCCCCATTTATTTTATCTTCCATTGTATCATGAATCACTAAGCCTTTCAGCAGTGTTAATATGGAGGATGAAGAGAAAGAGAGCCAAGGAGCCAGGGTGAGATTTGAGATGTAGTCTGGAGAATGTGTATTGTGTATTGCCATCTGATCCTCCCAAGATATATTTCTATGTATCTTTTTAACCATGTCCAGGGCTTCCTTAAGGCTAAACATCTTATCTGAACTTAAAGCAACTACCATTTCTGGCTAGCATAAACCAGAATGTGAGACCAACCAGAAATGGTGATTGTTCTGAACTTGGATGAGTCACTAAATTAACCTACTCAACATAGTTAAAGAATCTTATGGCACTGGAGTAAAATAGTAGCATACATGGTCCTGGAAACTTCTTAGGGTTCTTTAGTATATTGTGTGAATGCCCTCATAATATCGTTACCAGAAGAGGGATTAGTGAAATTTAAAAATACTGTGCACTGTTTTGTTTTTTAGCAAGTTTCAAATGCATATAAAATATTAACCTTGGATTTCTGTCCCTCCATGAGGGTAGTCCCAGGTGGTTCTGCTTGTTGGTGGTCATGTAATTATTGGTCATGTAAAACTGAGCGAGTGGAGTCATAATCTTGCTTTCCCAACCCAATCTGTGATGCTGGTGGTGAAATTATGCAAGTTTTCTAATACAAATGGAGAAGCCTGGTGAAAGTTAATCCTGCTCCACCCACCACTACCACCCCAAAAAAACCCAGATTCAATCAGGTTAAGTCAATAATCCTATTAAGTATCCAGGATCTCATGCACATGCATTTCTGTATGTGTGTACATGCAGGTTTACACATACACTATATGTGCATATTATCCAAGCAGGTCTACTATAGGAATACTGTATAACTGTATTGTCCCTCTCTTCAACTTCTGAGTGTTCTTAGAATGAGGTATGATCTCAATTCTTTCTTTGTAATTTAATATTTTAACATATCTTTGTTGAGTTTTTAGAGGATGAGATGGGGAAGCTGATTTTTCTTACCAAAGGAAGAGAGAGAAAAAAAGAAAAGAAAAATTATAGAGTTTAATTCAAGCTGAGCTCTTCCTTTGGAGTCTCTGTCTCTTCTTCACTGGGTTGCTTCCCAGGTGACTGTGATTTCTTTCTTTTCAGAATGGATGGGTCTAGGGAGAACAGGATGCTTCTGGGTCCTCATCAAGTCTCTGGCCATTAAGATTGGAAAGATCAGAAGAATGACACAGGGTTGTATGTGTAATTTTCAGACTCATGTCAGATATTTCTCTTTTATATATAATTTATCATGTTGGCTCTTGCTAATCTTTCTGATCACAACTTATTTCTTGTTTAAAATATGAAAAAAATGATCAACAAGGTGAAACTTATCAGACCTTTTCCCCCCAATAGAGCTTGTTTTTTGAGAATGGTTAAGCCTAAAGTAGTTTTACTTTTTCTCACACACGCTATAAATTAATTGTGCACAATGTATTGGCTGTACAGGATAATGATCTCTACAGAGCAGTTTGGAATTTAGCTGTTATATCAGAAAATTTCTTGGTAATGAGATCCTGCATGGTTTACCACATGGGTAAAAGAACCTGAACAGAAAGTGTGGGCATTCAGTTTCACAGGTATTTTAGTTTTGCAGAGCCTAATGTTTAGAGATGTTTGGATTATAACTTCCACAGTTTTTTTTATCTAACATCAGCAGAACATGGTCCAACATGGAGAAGAACAAGATGGAGACCAAACTATATCAACTGTGCACAAACTACTTTATTCCAACATATTGTTATATATAAATTGAAAATGAAAATATGCAGATGTTGAAATATTCATACGGCATCTCCCTACACAATAATTAAATACTAACAGAAAGCCAGCAGAGTTTTCTAGTTTGAATTGTCCTCGTTCACTGGAAATACTGTATACATCAAAATTCAGAAATTGTATTTCCATAAGATAATGTGTTTAACCTGAAAATCTGAAAAAATTCACCGGGTCCAATGACAGTGTGTATAGAGAGATTACTACTGTGTGTTGGGATGTGAGACATTCTATTTCCTAAAAATCTTTATCAAATGAAGTAACACAGACAGAGCAAACTTGGAATAAAAATATTGGATTATCTAGTGTTTTTTTAAAAAATTCTCAATTATTGGCCCTGACAAATTTGGTAAATTAAAAAACATTTCAAGTGGGTTTTTTCCCCCTCACCAATGCAGAGAAACTGAGATAAGAAAATCCTCATAGTAGATTTTCTTCCAACCAATTTTGACTAGAAAGTCAGTCCTATTTGTCAGTATATCAATTTTTCATTCACTTTTAAGTACTTTTTATGGGTTCCTGGCAATCCTCAGATCATGCCACTGCAATTGGGCAGTAAATTGAGCAACATTGAACGTATAATTTCCTGCCAGTTTTTTACTGGAAAAAAAAGAAAGAAATATGACGCATAAAGAATTGCATGGTCTTCAATCATTTAAATTGATAATTTGAAAATGAATCCTTGCCTGTTTTCATAATATACAAAACATTTCCCCAGAATTTTAGACTGGGCCATTGGTTGCTGAAAAAAAATATGTGTGGCTTCGTCCTTGATTTTTTTTAATATAAAGATCATATGATCTCAATACTTCATATTTTTAATAGTGATAAAGAAAGGGAAGTTCGTGAAAAGAATATGTGAGCCTGTTTTCCAATCCTTTCTTCTGCTATTTCTACTGACGCATAGGATCAAAACCACCCCACTGCTTTGGGGAAAAATAACACATTTTTTTTCTACTTTCAAGTACTGTTTTCTTGTGATTTTTAGATTTTTCTTGTTAACATGCCTTAGAACTACCATATTTATATCCTAAACAGTAGCAAAAAGTGTATTTTAAATAAACCAAAACATCGCTGAGAGCCAAGTTACACTTCCTGGTTTTGCTGCTGAGATGGCAAAAAAGGGTGTTGCTTACCATCTGTTTGGCCATAAGATATGATTGATATACCTCATCCGGTTTAGTAGACCAAAAATTATGCAGGTCTGCCATCTACGCATCTAAGGGCAATTCCATGTTATCACTGTTTTTATTCTTCAGCCTGCTGCTCAAAGCTGTTTAAAGCCAATACTTTCCTCATCGCTCATTTCTACTATTCTCACATTATTTGTAGATGTTTTCAGGGGACAGTTCATGTTCTTTCATTTGACCAGATGAGATGACAATTATTATGTCCTTCCATTGGTGACATCCACCACCCCTCCTGCTCTTTAGCTGAGTTACTACCAGTCCCAGAGTAACCAAAATCCACTCCATGCAACAAGAAACAGAAAATAAATGGTTGGTTCTCCATCATGCTTTCAGTTCATGTTGCATGTGTTTGTCCTGCCATTTGGAAATAGAAATAATGACAACAATTTGCTACCGAAAGGCTTTCTGTCTGCAAAATTGGCTTTCCTCATTTCCAAAGTTACCCAGGGGGCTTATATGCCTAAGCCAGAACTAGAACTCAGAATCTCCAAATTTCCAACTAGCAGTTTCTGATGACTTAACTACTAGGCCAAATGCCGGTAAAATAATCATGGGAGAGTTAATCATAATTCAAAACAAGCCCAGTTTTGCATAGAGTTAAACTAACTCCATCCTTGTCAATGGCTGAATAAGCTCCACTATAGAATTCATTATTGTATCACAGTGTGGCAATATCAAACACGGTTTCAAAACTGTCTATAGTACCCAAGCCATACTTACCCCCATCAGTCTCTTCAATGGATAAAGCACTAGTGATATTATGAAGTCTTGTGAATACTGGCCAGGAAAAAGAGCTAATGGAGTGCCAGGTCCCTTCTGGAGAAATGGAAATGGGGACCTGTATTCTTCAAACTGTATTCTTCGATTACTTGGAGCCACAATCATAATAAGGACATTTGATTTGTCTTAATTGGTACATTGTCTTGTGAAAAATAGATAAATCTGTTTGATCAGTCTTTTAAAATTATTTGACTGAACTATGACTTTTCCTTTACACAAAGGATCTGACAGAAGTCATTTGAGATATGTGTCATATACCTAATACACCACTATCACTTACTAGTTGGCTGTCTTGTCAAATTCAACAAAATGTTTGACCTAATTATTGCTGGATCTTTCTTGATTGTTGGACTAGTGAAACCAAACAAATTACTAAATGAACACTGGCCAAATCATAAAAAATCACTAGTATAAATTCTAGGGCAATATAATGCATGTGAGTACCAAAAATGGAAATTTATAGCATGAAAAAGACCCAAGAATAAAATATTTTCCAAATTCTATGACATAGAAATTAAATTGCATAAATTTATAAAAGTTGTTTGAATTATAATTTTATATTTAATCTGATAAACCAGATTCCATGGTCTTATACAACAATTTTTGATGATCATACAGTGTTTGTATAGCAAAGTTGATCCAATCCCTTCACCAATCCCAAATTTCTATATGCTGACAAGTTGGAATAACTGAATCAATAGTCCCTTGGCTATTTTCTAATACTCTGAGACAGCTGGGAGATTTTCAGAGAGAGGGAGAGAGAGAGTTATGATAACGGATCAGAATTGGTATCACCATGAATGGAGGGTATGCCTGCCCCTTTCTGCTTCCCCTACCATGGGAAGGTGAAAAGCAAAATGGCTATATCGTCAGAATGTCTAGAGATGTCCTATTTTTGTAATTCTATAGGGAGAGCTGTTAATCCTTCATAAGTTATTTGCATTGTGCCCAAAATAATTATTTTAGCCCCAATCCAAACAAACCTGGGGCTTTTTAGGGCTTAATCAACCCCTCTCTGTCCCATCACATTAATTAGCTGGCTCCATTTTCCTATTGGCACCACATTCATCCACCCCCCCTCCAATGACCCAATTAAGTATGTCACGTGAATAGGACTTATGTGAAATATTCACCATGAAAATCTGCTATATTATCAAATAGCCTATGAATAGCGGTTTCTGCTACATTAAGGGCATTTGGCATTAATGAGATATTGTTTTTTAATAATTAGCTAAATGTAAAATTAAAGCTGTGGCTTCAGAAGACATTTATTAATGTGTATATTATTGGCCAATCCTACCGAAAATGTGGCATATTCTAGTCAGTAAAGTTTTCTTATAGCATATATTAGAACCTACTTGCTTTTTCTTGAACATAATCCATCACTGATGACTCACTCTTTTAATTGGGCAGTTTCTATTCTGCAGCAAATATAAATTACTGCATTCTTCTCATAATATTTTTAAATGTTATTTCTCTCTTATTGTGAGAAGTGCTATTTTGCTATATGAAAAAAGAGAGAGAAAATAAGTAACGAGAGCCCATTCAATTTTGGATGGAGAACATAACTGCTTGTAGCATCATCTAGAGATATTTTATTAATAATGGAGATGTTGTTAAATAAACCACATGGACAGATCCCCTATCTTTACTTGTTTTAACTGTATAATAAGCAGAGAAATTAAGTCAGAAATAAGAGAGAAGAAAATCTCTAATTAAAATAAAATACATCTTAAAATTCTCTGTTATAGTTTTCCTTTTGCACATGTTCTCTAGCTGTGTTTTAAGTAAGATTGTCCCCAAATGGGTTTGGAAATGGCTTGGAGGACAACACAGTTAGCTTTAAAGTGCAACAGCTTGACCAGAATGTCATTCTTAAAATTTAAAATAAATATATTTGCAAGTCCTACTGAAGTAGTCAATCTCATCCTTAGTAGCTCATTTGTAGTTCAGTATGTCATGGGATCTTTGAAAACTGGGTTTAATAAAATTATGATTCAGTTAATGTGTTGATATTGTTGTGCATATGGAGCTAATGAGTAAATAGAGTATACATTGATGTAAACTGTGCTATTCCCACTACTCAACTTATCTTGCCTGCATTGCCTTCTTCACAGTCAATAAAGTCACCTGACCAATGAGCGGCAAAGTCCATCAGAGTATAGACACCTTAATGTTGCCCTTGGATAGTGTTAGAGGAAAAAATACCAACTACAACTAAACTTGATTTAAAGCTGTTATACTCTTGGGTTATAGATTCAATACAATGCAGACATAGTGGGAAGGAAAAAAAATGCTGCCAGGGCATATTTATACTGTAATTAAATGCAAGTAGGGAAAAGCCTGGAGAAAGGCAGCTCCAGGCTAAATGCTGAGAAGGAGGAATCAGTGTTAATCTTTCTAAAAATAATAATATATCAATCAAAAAGGGAAGAAAAGAGACATTCCCACATCTTTGAGATAAAATAACAAATAATGAGGACAGAATGACTTAGGAAAAAAATAAGTGCATTCTATTCTCTTTGAGGAAAAGAAACTCATCACCAGTCACTGACACTAATAGATAAAAAAATAAGGATCAAACCATTTCTTCTTCCATGGCATATAATTAAGTTTATTGCTACAGGGAGTTCTGAATGACTTTTAAAGTACTTGATGAAAACTGAGAGAAGAATTTCAGTCAATAAGCTTGATGCACCAATGGGAAATCCTTCCTCCATGCTTGAGAATAAAAGAATAAAACCCTTGTCAGAACAGAAAAGGGTGAAAATGCTATTTTAGAGTGTACTTACTATTCAATAATTGAAATCCATACTGTCCTATTAAAATTTTAAGCTCCAAATTGACTAGAAGAAATTTTTCCAGCTGTACACCACTGAACTAAAACTCTTATTTCTATTTGCCTGTTTCTAATCATAAATTAGAGAAAGCAGTGCATTGTAGGGCAACAATTTTTGAACCAAAAATGGGATAACTTAAAAATGCATCCAAAAACTGGGACCCATCGTTCTTGTGAGATTGAAATTTGGCAAAGTTGTGATTGTTTCAGCATTGCCACACACTTGCACTGCCATGGTCCTGTGATTGTCATTTCCAATGCTCTCTATCAACTTCCCATAAGGAAGTCAGAAATCTCAGGCTAGCAGGCAAGTGAATGGCTGCTGCCAGAATGGAGGAAGGAGTAAGGGTGTGCTGGAAGTACCACACTCTCAGAGAGAGTGCATGAAAGGTGCATACTGCAGGTTGGGATGGATGCAAAAAAGTGTAAGGATTTGTGTGAAACTCGTGAGTCAGGAATGTAGACAGGATGTATGAGATGCACTGTGCAAGTTTGAAAAGGTGCACAGGCATGTGCAAGAGACATTCCAAGAATCAGGAATGGTGCATGGATGTTTGAAAGTGAGTGAGTGAAGTAGAGTGAGGTACATGAGTTTTAGGTAGAGAAATATCTCTGAAACAATGACCCAACAGGTCATGAGTTGTCTGGTTTACATAATGAGAACTAATTGTCCAAACGGCAGTGTTGAATCTTCATTTCCTTGAGTGTCAGAAAACAAAACTGTAAACCACAGAACCATAACAGGTGAATCTCCTCTTCTTGTACATGTGTAGAACAATGTCCTTCCCCAACATGATAGTCTTGAGATTTGTTGAAGAACTTCTCTTATCCTCAAACAGCATAACCAACCTGATATCAGCTCTTTGAGATTATCCAGATCAGAAAAGATTCCATCGAAGACTAGTTTATTGATTTAGGGAGCAGAATCTTGCAAGTTTTATTCTGTCTCACTCTCTCTTTCTTATATTCGAGGAAGTCAGGAAGACTCAGTGAATACTTCTGTCTTTTTAATTTTTGTAACAGCTTCTGAATAGTTCCTTCAAGGCCTATGGCTTGCTGTAAATGAAAATAATTGACCCATAACATCTTTAGATGGCCATAGTTTACCCACATCTTATTAAAGAACTTAACATATATTGGGTTGCAGGTCTTTAATATATTTATATTTAAAATTGCTCCAACAGATATGCCTCTGCAAATCTACAAAAATGCAAGTGAAGATTACTTGCACTAACTCTTTCATTGAAGTGATATTGGTTGACATGGCTGAGGAAAGGGACAGCAATTTATCTGACAATAGCAAATGTCCAATGGCAACCTAACTGGACAGGCTGCCTTTTGACATCTGTCAGGCCCTGGTTACAGCTGCCAGCCACTCTCCCCAAGTGGGGACCACACCAACTGTGCTTGAACACAAGGCTTCAAGAACTCTTCTACAGGGATGAAGGAACAAGGACTAAAGGTCAAGGATTTTGCATACTTCTGGGGGAAAGAAGCAGAATGCAATGACTGGCTTTGTGCACAAAGCAGACACTAAATCTTTTGCACTGATATCATTCAGAGCTGGGATCTAAGTTTCAAAACCTATAGAGTTGCTTTGAGCGCACAGTTTTCTGTATACAGGTTTCACAGAATGTAGAACTAAGTGTCCGGAATTCCTTTTTCCATTATATATTTAATATATATGCATGCATCATCTGTACATATAAATATATGTATTTATAAATATATATAACCTCTGTACCAGATAACTTACTTCTTATCACTTTTCCTTTCTGTCTTACCAGCATAAATGTGGCTTTCCTATTTCTTCAGATGGATCTTTTGAACTGCTTTTTTGTCTCTTGCCTGTTCATTTCTTATCTTTGGTTTATGGCAGGGCTTTTTCAAATTAGATTCCATGAGAACTTGAGTGGATTCTGTTAGAGACTATGAACAACCACAACTATAATAGTTCACTCAAACCAATTTTTCAACTCTAGGGTTTCCAGAAATTTTCATGACACTTGCTCAAACTGGTATTCTTAGTTGGGGGAAACAGATGTGATGGTGTCCCATGTGGCATAATGGACAGACATATTACTCATAATGGACAGAATGCCATGTCTAGTGTATCCCTCCTTAACTAAGCTGCTACAGCACTTTATGAGAATGAAAAATTTAATGGCTCCATCCTTTCCTCAGCAGTTCATTCCCCTCTTAATCCTAAAAGATGGAATGTGTGTTAATGGAAAGAAGTTGTTATTTGCAATAGCAACTTTAATCAGAGGATTCAAGAGGTCAGCTAAAGCAGATTAATGTGGAAAGGAATTGTCTTCACACAACAAAGATTCAGAGGCTATTTTCTAGAAGGTTGATTATTTTGTGGAGTTCTTTTCCCCGCCACAGACTCTACATTGTTATACAAGCCAGGCTTCTTTTCATTAAAGACCAAATGTCAGATATCTGTAGCTTGCAAAATTTTATAAGGGATAAAGAATATTTGGACCAAATTGGCCACTGCTGACATCCTTATACATATACTAACATTTGCCATTTATTTTGAACAGGAAAAATGTGGGGAGCAATCTGGATTTTAGGTATAAAAATGTTATGATAAAAAGAACAATGTGTTTCTGTGAATAATACACTTGCATGGATCATCACAATAACTAGACTGCTCAGGAGAGTAAGTAACTAAGACAATACTAGAAAGTTGCAGGGACAGGCGTGTCAGAATTTCCATCCAAAATCTTAGGAAAACAAAAACTGCTATGGAATATTCATTTCTATATCATCTTTTAAAGATTTTTTTTGGCTAAATCAATGCCTCCATTTCTTTGTTGACAGTCAAGACTGAGACAGCCTTAAGCAGGCATTAACACAACTGTTACAACCAAACAGTTTGATTTCCTCAGTTTCACTGACAAGAAAGAAAAGGAAATGAAAGCTTAAGAGGTTCACAAACACAAAAAAATAACTTGAAACCACAGTGCCTCCTGACATACATAGCAGCTCATTTAGAGGGGTGAAGGACATGAATTGGACATAAAACATGGTCAGGTAACTTTAATTATTTATCAAAATTATTTGCTACCCATCTCAAGGTTCAAGGACTTTAACTAATGGGGATGCCCCATGAAATGACTGCAGTAAACAGTTGCCATTGCACATTAAGAGATCTGGAAGTAGTTTAGGTTGTAGGATGAATAGCAGAGGTGTGAAAATAATAGCAGTATCTTTTTTCTTAATAAAGTTTTTTTTTATTTTTAAACGCAAACATACACATAAACATAAAAACATAAAATCCTCTTCCATTTTATATACATACAGTGTGTCAGTTGGTTACGTATCATCTGTGCTATACTTTTGTAGTCATTTACTCACAATTTATATCAGTCTTCACATTGTCAAACCAACATATGTTTATTTATCAGTTATTATTCATCCATGACTAAACTATTTATTCCATCATTTTATAAGAGATGTTCCAAGTTTTATCTTAACATTTATGTTATACTTTCAACCAGTGGTTATATACATCTATGTTATGTCTTATATCAATCTATTAAATTTCTATCACAAAATTATCTAGTCTATTATATTACCATGCCTTTTTATCCAACCATTGATAAAACAAATCCCATATCATATAAAATTGCTTATCTTCTTGTTCTCTAATTTCAAATGTCAGTTTACTCATTTCAGAACAGTCCATAATTATTTTGACAACTTCTTCCTGCATAGGTATTTTATCATTTTTCCAGTTCTTTGCAAATACAATTCTAGCCGCTGTTAAAACATTTACAATCAAATATTTCAGTTCTTTATTGTATATGTCTGGTATGACTCCCAATAAAAAGATCTCTGGTTTAAAGTCTATATGTTGTTTTATCATTTTTTCCAACCATGTGTGGATTTTAGTCCAATATTTCTTTGTGTCTGAACATGTCCACCACATATGGTAATATGAACCAGGTATCTGATGACGTCTCCAGCATTTATCCAATTTATTCTTAAACATTCTCGCAAGTCTCGTTGAGGGTAGGTGCCACCTGTAAAACATCTTATACAAATTTTCTTTACATACAGTGGACATTGTCATTTATAATTTTGAGACCACAATTTTTGCCATTTTTCCAAATCAATCCCATATCCAAAATTTTTCCCCCAAGCAATCATCATTTCTTTAACTTGCTCCTCCTCCAATTTAAATTCTAATAGATGTCCATAAAGTTTTTTAATTACTTTTTCCTCAGTACCCATCAAAATTTTATCTAAGTCAGTCAACTTATCATAAATACCTTCTGCCTTGGAGTCTTAATCAAACCTAGATTGCATTTGCAAATAAGAAAACCAATTCATTTTTACACCTTGTACTTGCAACGTTTGCATAGATTTAAATTCACCCTTTTCATTCAATAACTCCCCATATCTGTTTGTTCCTTTTTATATATTATTGGATAAGAAAAAGTTTCAATGGTAGATATCCATAATGAAATTTTTAAACAATATTGTCTTTTAATCTTCTCCCAACTCAAAAACAGTGCCTCATGAATATAATGTCTTCTAAAATACTCCTGTGTTTTAGTTCCCTTATACCAGAGAAAGACATGCCATCCCAGCAGCAAGTCATGACCTTTTAAAGTCAGTAATCTGCTGTTCCTTAGTGTTATCCATTCCTTTACCCACACCAAACTTGTCACTTGGTAATACAGCTCCCAAGCTGCAAGGCAAATCCTCCTCTTATTCTTGCATCTTGTAATAGCTTTAATTTTATTCTTGCTTTTTTACCCTGCCAAATATATTTCAACACAATTCTATTTAAATCTTCAAAAAACTCTTTCCCTAATCAAATAGGAATTGTCTGGAATAAATATAAAACTGTAGGCAATATATTCATCTTAATTGTGGATATTCTCTCTATCAATGATGGTTGCAATATTTCCCATTTCATCAAGTCTCTCGCAATCTGCTGTTTGAGTTTAACATAGTATCTTCCTTCAGGGTACTGCATCTTGGTGTATTATAAATTCCTAAGTATTTAACCTTGTTTGTGACCTGTATTTTTAAAGTTTCTTCCAACTTTCTTTTGTCTTGATAACATATTCTTTGTTAATATCTTTGTTTTGTCTTTATTTATCCTCAAACCTGCTATTTTTCCATATTTTTCTATTTTTTCTATTAATTTGGGTATTATTACCATTGGGTCTTCTAATATAAATACCAGGTCATCTGCAAAAGCTTGCAATTTGTACTCCTTTTAAAATTTTCATTCCTTTTATTTCTTTTTCTTCTCTGATATTTCTGTTCAATACTTCCAATGTTAACACAAACAGCAGAGGCGATAATGGACAGCCTTGCCTTGTCCCTTTTCTTATATCTATGGATTCTGTTAATTCTCCATTCACCATCACCTTTGCAGTTTGTTCATGATATATTGTTTCAATGGCTTGGATAAATTTCTTGTCAAAGCCCATTTGTATCCGTTGCAGTAAAATAAATTGCCAACTCACATTGTCAAAGGCTTTTTGAGCATCTAGAAACATCAAGGCCATTTGCTTCTCAGGGTGTGCTTCATAATATTCCAGAGTATCCAAAATGATGTCTTTGATTTGTCTCTTTGGCAGAAATCCATTTTGGTCAGTATGAATAAAATTATTTAAGTATCTTTTTAGTCTTTCTGCCAAAACTGAAGCAAAGATTTTATAGTCTGAGTTCAATAAAGATACAGGTCTATAATATTTAGCTTGCTGTAGGTCTGCACCTTCCTTCGGTATAAGTGAAATGTACACTTCTGACCATATTTTTGGTATTCTTTTCTTTAACATAACTTCATTCATAACTTCTAGAAGATGAAAATTCAATATTTTCTGAAAAGTCTTATAGAATTCCACTGATAACCCATCTGGACCTGGAGCTTTCCCAGCATTTTGTTTTTTTAAGTCTTCTGTTAGTTCCATCATTGTTATACTTCCTTCTAACATTGTTTCAAAATTTTTGGGTATCTGAGGTAAGTTTGCTTTCTGAAGATATTGCTTGATTTTTTCTTCTTGAACATTCTCTTGGAAGTATAGTTTTTCATAGAAATCTTGTATAATTTTTTTCTTCTCCTCATTTCCATAACAAACCTGTCCTTCTTTATTTATCAATTGGCTAATTCTTCTTGCTTCTTTTTCCTTTCTCAATTTATAAGCTAGCCATCTGCCTGATTTATTTGCATCTTCAAAGTAATTCTGTTTTGCACTTTTAATTTTTTGTGCTAATTCCTCTTTTTCCATTAGTCCCATTTTATGTTTAATTATATCCATTTTATTTTTAATGTGTTTTTTTTTTTGGTGGGGACTTCTGTAAGTCTTTTTCAGTCTTTTATAGTCATCCTCTAATGTCTTAAATGTCTTTTTCTGTTTTCTGTTTCTTCTCCTAGTATAATCTATTATCAAACCTCTTGTGCAGGCCTTCATTATGTCCCAGAGATTCTATAAAGATGTATCCTCTTTTCTATTTTCTTTGAAAAAGAAAACAAGTTCTTTCTCTGTTTTCTGTTTAAAGACTTTTTCTTTCAGAATATTATTTAGAGTCCATCTAGATCTCCTCTTGATAAGTATCCTTTCCAAATAACTGATACTGGATTATGATCTGCCCATGGGCTTATTTCTATTTCAATCTGTCGTACATTAGTCAGTAATTCTGCTGACATCCATATCATATCTATTCTAGACCAGGATGTGTGTCTATTTGAATAGAAAGTATATTGCTTACTTTCTGCATTTCTCTCTCTCCCTATATCTTTTAAATTAAATTATTCTGTTGTTTAAGGAAGGATTTTGGTAGTATCTTTCTAAAGGCCCTGTCACACAGCCCAACGGATGCAAAACATTTGTAAAAAGAACAGAGCGGACAAGAAAAATGTTCCATCCATTGTTATCTGCTCTCAAAAGGGGCAAAAATTTGCATAAACAGAGCGGATAACACGGAAAGGAATGGACGGGGGGAGGACGCAGAGCGGATGGAAAACGGATGCGGAACGGAAGCCTAGCGGATGGAAGTGGATGAGAGCGGATGGCACATCCACAGGGCTTCCGGGGGGCCTCAGCAAAGTGGACACAGAATGGATACAGCGGATGCACAGTGGATGCAAAGCAGATGAAGCAGATGCAGAGCGGATGCACAGCGGATGCACAGCGGAAGCCTAACGGATGCCTAGCATTAATTGCGCATGCGGGGAGGATGCATTGTGTAAGCCCCGCGGATATAAGGGAAGCAGCTCGGAAGCAGTTCACCATTCAGAGGAAAGACCTGCTGCCGGACGGATTGACAGCCTTGCCTGCCCTGCCTGCATGCCTGCCTGCCTGCAAGCCTTGCTGCAAGCCTTGCTGCCAGCCTCCTTGCCAGCCTCCCTGCCAGCCTTGCTGTCTGCCTGCCTGCCAGCCTTGCTGCCAGCCTCCCTGCCAGCCTTGCTGCCAGCCTTGCTGTCTGCCTGCCTGCCAGCCTTGCTGCCAGACTTCCTACCAGCCTCCCTGCCAGCTTTGCTACCTGCATGCCTGCATGCCTGACAGCCTTGCTGCCAGGCAGTCTGCCTGCCAGCCTTGGTGCCTGCCTGCCTGCCAGCCTTGGTGCCTGCCTGCCTGCCAGCCTTCCTGCCAGCCTTGGTGCCTGCCTGCCTGCCAGCCTTGGTGCCTGCCTGCCTGCCAGCCTTGGTGCCAACCTTCCTGCCAGCCTTGGTTCCTGCCAGTCTCCCTGCCAGCCAGCAACCCCACAACCATGGGGAAGAACAGAAAGCCTCAGCCATCTGCTGCCAGCCCTGGCAAGAGGGACAGGGCCACCATCCCACCCCCTGGCCCTCACTCTGATTCTGCTGGGGCTTCAGTAGCACGGGCTCGCTCTTCTGGGGCTGGAGCTTCTGCTGCTTCTGCTTCTGGAGGAGCTGCTGCTGCTGCTTATGGCGGTGGTGCTTCTGCTAGTGACTATGCTGATGCTGCACCCCAATGGCACTTCAGACAAGCACTCCAGCACCAGCCACCTCCACAGCACCTGGATCCTTCACCCCTGAGACTGAACGACCAAGAGGAGTGCCAGAGATTCATTTTTGTTTTATAGCTTGTTGTTAATAAAGTCTATCTTTGATTCACACACTTGCTTCATTTCTTTTTTTAAATAAAGTCTTGGTGGAAACTTTTAGAAATGGTTTAAGCCTTTGCATGCTTGAGGGATGGGTTAAGATAGCAGTGGGATGGGCAGGGATACCGGTGGGATGTGTAATAGCTGTGGGATGGGTAAGGATAGCAGTGGGATGGGCAGGGATATCTGTGGGATGGGTAATAGCTATGGGATAGATAAACCTCCAGTGCAAGCATAGTAGGATTGGATGGTCCACCCTCCCAGCTGCCACACCTATGGCCCTTTATTATCAGTAACAATGTAATCATTGATCCACACATGTCAACATAAACACAACTCTTTATTAAATGCCCGGTTCATTGTAGGCCCACCCAACATACATGGCACAATCTCATCAGTGTGATGAGACAGGCTGAAGGAAGCATCCATTAAGCATCTATCATCCTGTCTTGCTACTCCACTGCTCCAGCTGGGGAGTTGCACCAGTGTCTCAGGAGGTTGCGCTGCTTCTTCCCTTCACGTGAGGCTCTGTTGGGGCCTTGCACATCCTCAGTGTCTATCAGGTTTTGCCCTTGCCTCCATTCCCCAGGCTCCATGTCCCCATTGCCTTGTTGGAGGTCCACGAGCCTGTTCTGCAACACTGGGTAGTGGGTGTGCATGAGATTGTGTAGGATGCAGCAAGCTTCCACGATGTTCCTCACGGTCTCTGGGCGATGCTGCATGGTGGTGAGAAGTACCTGGAACCGGTTGGCCAGGATGCCAAAGGCATTCTCCACCACCCGCCTTGCCCTGGACAGCCTGTAGTTGAAGATCCTCTCTTCAGGGTTGAGGAGTCTGGAAATGTATGGCTTCATGAGGTAGGTTCTGAGGGAGAAGGCGCCATCCCCCACGATGAAGTAGGGCACATCTTGCGTGTTGTTGGGCAGGGGGTCTGGATCTGGGAAGCCCACGATGAGGTTACGTTCCAGCCCCTCCTTGAGGTGACTGGCATTGTATACCTGGGCACCTGAAGATGAGCCGTTGTCTGAAGCATCGATGTACATGAACTTGTAGTCAGCATCGACCATGGTGAAGAGGATGATGCTGAAGAAGCCCTTGTAGTTGAAATAAGTGGACCCCGACTTGGCTGGCGCTTTGCAGGCCACGTGCTTGCCATCGATGGCTCCAACGATGTGTGGGAAGTTCCACCTCTGATACCACTGCTCTGCAAATTTCTTCCATACTTTTTCAGTGGTGGGGCACTGGAGGAGCTCCTCCATGTATTCTTCGATGATGGCCTGCACCACTTCTCTGACCACAATGCTGATGGTGTTGTGTGGCACCCTCCAGCCGTACTGCATGCTCCTGTAGGTGGTCCCTGAGGCCAGGTGGCAAAGAGTGAATGCCACCTTGAGCCCAGGTTCCAGGCTGGGCCGGAAGTTGGCATTTGCCTTGGTCAACCTGGGTGTCAGGCGCTGCACAACTTCGTCAAACATGGCTGGAGGCATTCTCATGAAATTCTGGAATGCACGAGGGTCTTCGTTCCTCAGCTCCACCATCAGGTTGTTGTACAGTCCATACTCTTCTGGCGATCCAGTACTCTGCTCTTCGGACCCAGACGCTTCTTGGCCACCTCCTTTTCTTCCCGTAGTAGAGTTCACAGAGCCTTTAGATGGCTTCGCACTGTTGCAGAACGCTGGTGGCTGCCAAAAGGACTGTGTTACGATCCACGGCGGACATGACTGGATGCTGTGGAAGAGGAAGAGGCAGATGAAGGCTGCAGAGGTCTGCACTGCAGGGCTGCTGGTCTGAAAGTGAGATCCAGGTGAGTTGCTCCCCCTTTTTATAGGCAGTATAGGTTTTCCACTATGTGTCCCTTTGCATCCTCTAGGCATCCTCTAGACATCCTTAATATCCGAGATAGGTCCCCTCTGCTAACGTTTTTTCCATTTTAAATGCTTTGTTTCCGTGCTGCATCCACTAGGCATCCGCTCTGCATCTGTTCTGCGTCCGTTCCGCTTCCTCTCTGCGTCCGTTTACCACTGGAACGGATGGAGTTGCGCGGATGCTCAGTGGATGCCTAGCGGATATAGCCGATGCATAACGGATGCATAACGGATGCCTAGCGGATGCCTAACGGATGCAGAACGGACGCATTGGATACATTTTCCGCTCAAAAGTTTTGAGCAGTTCAAAACTTTCTGAGTGGATGAAACATCAATAAACGGATGTTGGACAGATTGAGAGGAAGCAAAACGGAGGCAGTGAGTACAGAACGGATGCATCGCATTAACCAACAGATAAGTGTTTTTCTCCGTTTTACATCCTCTTTCCATCCATTGGTGCAGTGTGACATGGGTTTAACTTTCTTTGTTGTTTCCTGTGTTTTATAGTCCAACTGGTCATTAATTATTCCATTAAAATCACCCATCATAAAGATATTAATATAATCCAAATCAATTATTTTTGTATGTAATTTCCTATAGAATTCTTCTTGTTTATCCTTCGGGGCATAAATTGCAATTAAAAGTGTTTTAACGCCGTTATCCATTATCTCCATGATCAAAATCCTTCCATCATCATCTGATAAATTAGTTCTGCCAAAACTGTTTCTTTAATATATAATGCCACACCTCTTTTTTCAATTGTGCCAGCGATGTAAATAATTTCCCTAATTTTCCTTCTTTTAGAATATATTCATGTTGCTTTTTAATATGTACCTCTTATAAGGAAATTAAAATTTTCAAATTTTAATATATCTAATTTGTGAAATACTTTTCTTCTTTTAACAACTGAATTAAGTCCATTTATGTTAATTGTAATCACTTTTCTTTCATCCATATTAAGCTTTATAAGAGGGTTTTATTGCTCTGGTAGATCTCAATTCTCTTTGCTCTCTGGATTCACCACTTACTGCACCTACTTCTTTTTCTTTTTCAATTACTGTTATACACTCCTCTTGGAATTCAGTTAGTGACTCTTCCTTTCTTTCTTCTTCCTCCTTTTCTCTAAAGTATTCTAAGTAGAATAGCTCAGCTTTTCCAACTGTATCAGTTCTGTGTCTTTGTTCCTGCCAAGTGAACAAAAGGCCTTCTGGCATCAACCATCTGTAGTTTACTCCTCTTTTAAGTAGCTCTTTAGTCAAGAATAAATATTCTCTTCTCATCTCTCTTATTCTTCTTGGTATCTGTTTTAGCATCACAATTTCTTTATTTTTATATTTTAGTGTTTTCTCTCGCCACCTGGAGTATCTGTGTCTTAATAATCTTCTTGGTAAATCTGATATGAACTTCTCTTGGCAGTCTATTCCTTGTTGCATATCTTGTGTAGACATGAAACACTTCATCCATCCCATCCATTATCTTCTCTTTACTTACTTCCAGTGCTTCTGCCAATATTTCTGCCATTATTTCAGCAAGGTTTTTACCTTTCCCTTCTTCCATAATTTGAAATCTTAAGTAAAATTCTGATTTGTCTATTTCCCATCCTAATGATTCACCCCTGCCCTTTTCGATATCACTCAAATGAGTATCAATATCTCCAATTTTCTTATCTCTTTGTATATTTTCTTCAATTTTTTTTGAATCTGTCTTCATATTTTATCATCATCTGTTGAATATTTTCCACTTTTTCATCTGTCTTTTCAATTTTTTGCTCAATTTTCTGAATTCCTTGCATGATCATCTGTAATGTCACTTCCTTCTCTTTCTCTTTTTCCTGTTGTAATATTGCCTGTATAGATGGTTGTCCTCCAGATGATGAGGGAGTTGGTATCGAAGAAGCTGGGGCTATTGTCTTTCTACTCATCTTGTAATGCTTATATGTAAATAAAGAGAGAGAAAAAAGAAAAAAGAAAAAAAAGAGGAAAAAGGAAAAGGAAAAAAAACGAAGGCAAACAGTTGCCACTCCAAAGAAAAAAGGAAAAAGAAATTCTTCAGGCACTTGTATACCTTAATCAAATTATATGCAATGGTAGATGTAAAAAAGAAAAAAGAAAAAAATTCTATATGTTCCTCTTAATAAACAAAAAGAAAACCAAAATAAAAGGTTTACATTGTAAATCCTGGTTTAAAAAGTTAAAATCCAATTAAAAAGAAAAAAAAGAGCCCCATAAGTGGGGGGGGGGGGTAGAAAGGGAAGCAAAAGGTAAAAAGCAATTCTAATATAAAACAAGCCTCTGCTGCCAAATATCCAAGGCTTTTTGATAAATCAGCTCAGAGTTTTTCAAAGGTCACTTCAATCTTCTTTCTTTCAACTTCAACTCCAAACTCCAGCTATCTGTTCAGAAATGAGCACCTGAATAACAAACTACCATGCTCATCTCTATCTTTTCCAAGACAAAGCTCGGAGTCCTTGACTGTAACACAAGCTAGTGAGAGAAAAAAATGTATTTTTTTCAAAGAGAAACAATGTATCCAAGCCTCTGGGCAGCAGTGCTACTTACTTTCCTTCACTTTCACTTCCCCCTCCTCAATCTACAACCAGGAACTAAAAGGGAAAAAAAAGTAAAATCTCCCCCCCACTTTTTTTTTAAGAGGGAGAAAAATAAATCTTAAGTCAAACAGAAGAGTCTTAATCAAAAATTAATTTTCAAAAGGATTGTTAAAAAAAGAAAGAGAAATACAAACAGAAATAAAAAGATTAAAAAATTCCAGTCCAGCTTAAAGTAAAACAGCTTTGCCAAGTTCAAAATTCCAATTAAAAGGGGGGGAAGGACAAAACTTATTATATATATTGTCAATTCATCATGCCACTTAAATTCTTTCCTCTTCACTTTTAGTCCACTTTAATTTTTTCAGGGTGTTCTCTCCAAGAAATAAAAAGTAAAAGTTCATCTCACCAAGCTGATACACTTTCTTCCAATCTCTTCCATTCCAGAGCTTTCCCAGCTTCAGCAGCTTGGAAGGCTGCTTCTCTGCCGCTGGCAAAAAGGACTTTCCCTGGATCAACCAGGGACTTTGCAATGTCCCTGGGATCAACAGGACGTGCCCTTGTCAATCATTGTCTATACGGGACAGTTTAGGTCCATGGGAACTGACCAGCAGCTAAGATATCAATGGTGATCTTGAAGAATCAAGATCTCCCACCCAACCACCGGGACGCCAGCTCCACCCTCCTATAATAACCGTATCTTAAGCTCCACTATGGTTGCACACACTAATGCAACTTATTGTCTTTTCTATCAAATTTGGGTGTCAAGGCACCCAGGTCATTAGGCTATCCCAAAGCTATGCTTGGCTGTCAGGTAATCTAGTAAACCACTGATCTAAACAACCTCAGTTTAGTAGACTTGGGGTACTAAATATCATAGCATGTTCTGTCCATACATTCTCTGCTGCTGTGTGCTAAATCCTGATTGCCATCCTTCATATTCTATTCATTTTATACATATGTAAAATGTTTGTATAAAATATACCATTTATATAAAAACAAAATATATAATTATGCATGTGTATGATATCCATTATTATTTTACATATTCATAAAGTCCACTGGGATTAAAGGGATATTCTATTTTAACAAATACCAGGCCCCTTCCAATATTAGTCCATTAAAATAAGAACTAACTATATTTAAATTGCTAGGCTACCTGGTTCCTTGGCTAAATGTGCTAGAGATTATGCTTCAAACTTTCATAGAGAATAGAATTGTTTCCAAGAGTTGGCTGTGCTATTTGCCTCTATGAATCTCAAGTCAATGACTTCTGAAAGTTCTTGGCCTGATTGCTTTAGGCTTATTGAAAGCACTCCTAATGAAAACAGGATCAGATTATGCCTGGAGTACAAACCAACCTTTATTTGAACCTCCTGTTTGGGAATGTCTGTTCTGCCCTTTCCATCCTATACTTTATTACTGTTTGAATAATTGTTTCAGACAGTAATTGCTTAGCAGCAAATATCCATTTTTGAAGTGTATGCCTTAATTAGTTTTCTTTTTTCAAGAATGTAGAAGAGAAAAAGAAAGAAAGCAGCACATCCTCAAAATGAAACTTCCTGGTTTGAATTGGAAGAGCTCAAGTGCCATAACAGAAATTGCAGCATTAGCTGCAAAATGCAATGAAAAACTGACAATTCCTGAATTTCCTCCAGTCAAATCTTCTGCAATTTTAACCTTTGGACTAAGCTGGATCTGAGGGCAATTTTTAGCTTAATTGAGGGAGTGGGTGGAGTACTGTAGAAAAGAAAATATATCCTTACACAGGCAGATTAGAAGACAAGCATCAATATTTCTCTCCCTCCCTGCCCCATAGTTTCTAGGAAGGAAGTGATGGTACTATCATTGTCATCTTTTGCTTTAAACATATTTTTAGCAGCTCTAATGCCACAGAATCTCCACAGATTTCCAATCCTAAGGAGAGGGATGTCAGCAGAGGGATGTTGATAAATTGTATAGCTGCTGTATTGCACATGAATTAGCCTGGATGAGAGAAACCTCTTATCAGGGAACCTCAAGAAAGTACAGTTGCTCGTATGGAAACAAAATGCCTTGAAAATTGAGGGTATGGGGACTGCAGAAGAATCAGGAGTCAGAGACCTAAGAAGCTGGTGGAGTTTATGTAGCTATCATAACTCCTACTCTGTCACAGAGATTTTGCTCAAACAATTCAATACTTACGGTAACATTCAAAAGCTCCTGGGAAACCTGTCAGGGAATCAAAAGTAGGAATTTATAACAGAGTTAAAGCACAACATAAGTTTTCTAAATAACTAATTCAGTTTTTCAGTAGAAACAAACACAATGAATTGTTCTTGCTGTGAATTAATAAATTAATTTAAATCTTGAGGATGAGGAACAGTTCTCTCCTTCCTTTTCTACTTGTGGATAACTTGTGGAAATACTTCGTGCATTTAACTGTTCAGCAGTTCATCTTGTGTTAAGCCCTTTGTTGTCACCACAGTTCTTAGTGTTGCAGGGGCTTGTCAAACTGAGGCTGTTTGGCCACAGTAAAACTATTTTCAAGAACCAGAAAAGTTTTCCCTTCTCACCTCCTCCACAACTTGCCTCCTTCTGTCAGGAGAGACTTATATATGAACATCTGATTTTTTCTTGGATAGCAGAAGGCCTGATTAGCAAAGGAAAAGGGCATCAAAGGTAGAATTCTCACTCTTTCTCTCATTCATTCAATCACAACATACCAATATTTCAAAGCTTAAAGTGTTAGAATTGTTAGAAAAATGATTTGGGGTGCCAATTCAAGCTGAGGTTACACCAGAACAAATTAAAATGAAATTCAGATATATTATGAGAGGAGGAGATTCATTTATTCCTCAAAACAAAAAGTTTGTTCTTGGATGCAGGCTACAGAGAAAATATGGTCCAGATACTTTTTTTTACAGGTGGGACTGGTTCTTGGTGTGAGCTTGGGGAGGGCATGGTTTGTGTAGTTGCTGGTTCTAGTATATGACTATCATAGGTAATTGTCTTCCTGTTTAGATGTGCAGATTGAGATGCTCCTGCCCTGGGTTTTGATACTGAGGTGCATGTGAAATCTGTAAAGGAAGATTGCTCCTACATATAGATTATTATGAGAGGATCTGGCATCTTCCCTTATCCTGAGAGGATTCCTGCCTCCCCAATGGAGCCAGTGATATGCTAAAAAGGGGGGCAAATCAAAGGCCTTTTAACTTCCAAGGAAGGACCATAGGAATAAGTCTTAGGTCACGGGCATAAAGTATCCAGGATTGTTGGGGCAACATGCAAATAATGCTTACAATGTAAATTGTCCAAAGAGTGCTGTAGAGCACTAGGGGGCAGATACAAATCTAAATGCTATTTATTTCTGGTAGGTTTGACAACTAATTAACTTTTTTTGTTCTTCAGACTAAATAAATGTGTATTTTCCCTGTCAGTTTGCCAAGTTAATGTCACTTTTCTGCTGTTTCAATAAACCAAGTCATCAAAATCTATTCATTTGTTCATTTAACCTCTTTGTACAGCTCTTCTTAGCATCAATGCACATTTGGCTTCATGACAAGCGGGTGGGGGGAAGACTGCTCTACTGATTCAAATAATATTCTACAAGTTGAGAATAGGAGAAATGTAGGATGAAAAGGGTAAACAAGTAATAGATGAGCAAACAAGGATATTTTGCAACCTGAAATAAAGAAAAATACTCGGGATGCACCACCACACAATCCCAGGGAAAAGTTAAACTTCTAGAAAAAGTTGTAGACTGGTCCACATGTCCTCTAAAGCATCTTTTTTAGACTCAAATAGAAGCACTGCACATCTCAGAGGAAATCCACCCACTCTATTTCATACAGAAAAGCCAAATGGATTTGCAAATGAATTTTCTTTATAGGCTGGCAACAGTTTGCAAATTAAAGGAGGACATACTATGTGTCATAGCAAACTCTGTCCTCTTATCAATACTCACTACTCCCCGCCTCCCCAGTACCTTCCAAGAGCCTTGCTGGTTGTGCAGTTAGGGAAGCAGATTGGGAGCGGCAACATCAAGAGCCTATGGCTGCCATTATCACAACATTCCTTCTTCCTTCCTCCAGAGATTGTAGTTGTTGCTGACCTGCTTTTCTGTTCTGCAATGCCTGCAATCTCCATTCTGTGCTGCAGATCAATGCTTGTGTCTCTCCCCCCCCCCCCGACTGTGCCTTCTTCTCCCATGCACTGTGTTTTCAAGAAGGACATTGGTCAGAGCTACTGATACAATAGCCAATATAATTTAAAGCTTAAATTTGTAATTCCAGTGTCACATAGACATTATATTGACATTTCATTTGCAAAGGACATGTTAAATGCATTTTGCCCCATTTTACAACCTTTCTTGTCACACTTCTTAAGTGAATCACTGCAGTTGTTAAATTAGTAATATGGTTAAGTGAATCTAGTTTCCCCGCTGACTTTGCTTGTCAGAAAGTTCCAAAAGATGATCACATGACTGCAACCATCATAAATGTGAGTCAGTTGACAAGCATCCAAATATAAATCACATGACCCTGAGGATGCTGCATGGTCATAAGTGTGAAAAATGGTTATGTCACTTTTTTCAGTGCTATTGTAACTTGAATAGTCATTAAGCGAATTGTTGTAAGTTGAGGCCTATGTGTTCATTGATTTGCAAAGGCAATTGACACAGAAGATCAGGATAGTGGAAGCTTACTGCACATGCTTTTTATTATATACAGTGACATTATTTGCAGCAGATACTTCCACAACATATATATAAAGCTATACTAGTCAGGTTTCCTCCTAAGTCACCTTCTCAAAGCTAAACTGGCTAGTAGTCAGGGCAGCTCATATGACCTTGTGACAGCATACTTGTCCTTCAAAACCAATATTGAGCTCCTCTTTCCTCTTTTATTCAATCCAATGGCTGACTCACATGAGCAGAACAGCAATGATACCAGTATAATATGCTACATTTGAGCTGTATGATCTCTTCAGATTCTAATATTTGATGCATCACTTCAAAATTCATTCTTTCTTTGCTTTTGGTTCTTGGCCTTTACAGTGGGCTTGGATTGGAGAACACTTTATACATTTCAAATGGAAGACATTGTTAGCATAGTGGGACACACTACCAATCCATCCAGAAAAACCTCCCCCTCTCTCTGACAGAGCCCAGACTTACTACTTAAAAGTCTTCGGAGACATGGAGTGTTGTGTATGATTAGGATTTTCCACTTCCCCCCTTTTTGAATGTGTTGATCTGTTATTTGTGGCTTGTACTGATATTTTCATTTCCCTGCTTTTAAGAAGTGGGAAATCCTGCCATAGAAGTTTAGCAATTGAAATTCAGCTATGAAATAGGAAAAACCTTCAGAGAAAGAGGGTAAAGGCCTTTAATAAGCAGTAGTTTCCTGCAGCTGTTTTGTTACAGGCACTGTCACATCCCAATGTCAAAAACACAGCTAAATCCTGAAGAAGACAAAGCACCCCAAGTCAAGCCTTCAGCACTCATTTTTGCTATCCCAGCCAGCTTGAGTGAGTAGTCCTGCCATTAACTGATAGTTCATACTCTGAAAATGACACTCCCATCACTTTGTGCCTCCCAAAAGGGCCACAGGCTTTTAAAGTTTTGCAACAGGCATGGATAAAGCAAAAAAGGATTTAATATCTTTGGGCAGCATTCTTAGCTCAGATCCACATTGTTCAATTATCAACAGCACAGACCACCCCACCCATTTCTCAGATGCTGAAACAGGCAATATTGTCCTCGATTTATTCTCAGCTCACTGCAAACACAGTTATGCCTGTATTTAGAGTGTATTTAGAGATGGCTCCTATCCTGAGCTATCTTAAGCTTGATCCATTGCATTTCATTCAAATCTAGCAACATTCCAATTCTGATTGACTAGAAGCAACTGGGATCCCTCCCTATTGTCTGGTCATTATAACCTACAGTGACTGGTCAGCAGCTTCCATTTTTCCCCTTCCAGTTCATCCAGTGATGGTCCATAGAGACCTTGGAATTTGGTAGTCTTGTGGCCACTATTGTTTGTCCACATATTCTGCCAGTACATATCCCTTCTACTCTGACATCTCTCAGTAGGACCCTTTCTGTTTCTGCCCAGCCTAGAAGAAACATATTTCTCTTTCTTTCCTATTCTATGCCCACTGTTCTTCAATGCTTCTAAGAAAGAAAAAGGAAAAAGATCCTTAAGTGAGAATTTAGGTATTTTGGTACAAAATTTAAACAAATGCTAGTTTTTTGCTTCTCAAAGCTGAACCATTATTGCCACAGTTTCTAGGGGCCCAGAATAAAACAACCTGTTTCTTTTGCTTTGATCACTGAAGCAATAATGATATAATAAAAAAGAGGAAAAAAATCTGTGCTGGAGTGAAAGAAAAAGAATGTGGGAAGGGGTGGTGGTGAAGAAAAGCAAATGGAACTACTGAGGAGGGAACAATACTGAAGAGAAAAAGCAGGCAGTGATAAGTCTATTATCTGCCTACATAAGGAACAGCCAGTAAAGTATAACTCCCCTGCATTGAGGGAAAAGGGAAAATACAGGAAAGTGAACAATTTGGCTTTATACTGGCCATAATTAATTTCCAAGGTAGGTGGATGGTTAAGAAATATAATAAACAGATAAATAACCAGTTCAGACTGAGCATCAACCTAACTCTATTGTGAAACCAGTGTAATTCAATTGGATTTGTTAAGTCAATTTTGGAAGCAGCATCCGTCTCCATTCTGTCACAATTCAGACTCTTGATGTGTTGCAGACTAGATCTTAGACAGCTTCTGTTAGGTCTCCAGTTAGACCAGGTCAAGTGACCTGGTCTAATTCTCATTTTCTTCATTGAGGTGGGGAGAACCTAATCTAATTCTCATTTCTTCATTTTCTTCATTGAGGTGGGGAGAACGAAGAAGCTTAAGTTTGGTGAAATAGTGCTCACCAAATCAATGATCTTTGTGGTCTTCAAAGCAATTGCTCAAAGTTGCTAATTTGAGGAATTTCCATTACTCAGCTGTACAGTTGTAGCTTGGCCAACAGCATGGAATTCTAAAATTCAGAAGGTCAGTGTTTTGTTCGGAAAAACACGAGGTAGACCGGGTTCCAACAAATAAAAGTCTTTATTTACAGGAGTCAGTAAAACGGGACGGTTGGCCGACTTAGCGGCAGCCTTTTATACAGGCTAGCCTGCCGGCTTGTAACCAATGGCAGCTGATCGAATTTACCGCCTTTTTTACTTTATTTGGATTGGTTCTTAGTGAACCAATCCAATGCTTACTTTAGTTGACCAATCAGATTTGCATGTTTTGGAGTAACCCAATTTGCATACAGAACACCCCTCCCTCCTTAGTTCAGTCCTACGTGGTGATGTAGTCGTGCAGATAGGCGGGGCTTTTCCTGACTCGACTGGACCTGCGCAGTTCACTTTCGGCGGAGACTTCGACCTGTTCGGATAGGGCTGCTGTGTTGTCCGTCCTTCTCTCTGGAACCGTCTGGAAGGGTGAGTCAGCCATTCTGCCGCCTGATTTTCTTAGGCCAGCGGTTTTGCCGCTCCCTCCCGTTTCCTCCGGGCAGGTCGAGCTGGCCTGGCTGTCCCCTTCCGATGGGCTCTTCACACAAGTCTCTTCAAACAGTGAGTCTTTTATTTGCTCTTTTTGTTTGTTAATCTCTTTGGGTTTGGTTTGTATCGGTTCTTTATTTGTTTCTCGCATTCCCCCCCCCCTTTGGTTTGTCCATCACCAGTTTTTTCCATGTATGGGTGTATGTCTGTATTTCGTTCTATGTTTCGGGAACGGAGCTGGTCTATGTGCCGCTTCCATTCCCTGCCATCGTCAATTGTTAACCGGTAGGATTTGGGGTCTGTTATTTGCGTTATTTGTCCTGGTAGCCAAACAGGGTCCCCGGTGAAGTTTTTAGCGTAAACCAACTCGCCTACTTCAAATTTCCTAAATCGTGTGGAGGAGTCGGGGGGGTTTTCTGGCGTAAAATTTGGGTGCAATCTATCAAGGTGTGATCTTAATTTCCTCCCCATGAGCAATTCTGCTGGGGACTTGTTGGTCGTGGTACTGGGCGTTATGTGTTGGAGAGTGAGCAATCGGTTTATTTTCTGTTGGACATCACCAGTGTCCATTCTTTCTAATCCCTCTTTGGTAAACCGGACCATTCTCTCAGCCCTGCCGTTTGCGGCCAGGTGAGCCGGCGCGGTTAGGGCATGTCTGATACCTAGGGAGGCTAGGTATTGTTCGAATTGTAGGCTGGTTAGTTGTGGCCCATTATCTGATACGAGGATGTCCGGTAGACCATGAGTGGCAAAAAGGTTGTCTAGTTGTTTGATTACAGTTTCTGTTGTCATTGATGGCATGATTTTTACTTCTAGCCAATTAGAATAGGCATCAACGACAATCAGGAATGTATGCCCCTTGGTAGGACCCACAAAATCAATGTGGATTCTTGACCAAGGGCCTCGTGGTTTCCCAGTCTCTAATGGGTGCTTTAGGCGGGGACGGTCTAATTCCCTGGCACTTGTTGCACGAGCTTACCCAATATTCTATGTCCTTATCAATACCCGGCCACCAAACATAATTTCTTGCAAGGCTTTTCATTTTCACAATTCCAGGGTGCCCTTCATGTAACATCCCAAGTACCCTGGGTTGTAGTTTGTTAGGAATGACTACCCGATCACCCCACAATAAACACCCTTTTTGAATAGAAAGTTCAGTCTGTCTGGTCCGGAAAGGTTTAAAGTTTTCAGTTTTTTGATTTTCCGGCCAGCCTTTACCTACCCAGCTGAGGATGCGGGAAGTCACTGAGTCTTTCGCGGTGGCTCTGGCGACATCATAAGCAAATATGGGTAGATCGGGGCAAGTCTCTATTTGTAATGCTGTCATCGCTGGTGCCGGGTCTTCTTCGGTTTCTGGTAAGGGTACTCTGCTCAAAGCGTCCGCATGGGAAATTTGTTTCCCTGGTCGATGTGTCAGAGTGTAGGAATAGGCTGCTAGGAACTCTGTCCATCTAGTCATTCTTGGAGAAAGGATATTTGGTGTTGGCTTGTTTCCCGCCAAAATTCCCATTAGTGGTTTGTGGTCTGTTATAATTTGAAAAGTCCGCCCGTAGAGGTACTCGTGGAAGCGTTTCACTCCAGCGACAATTGCTAGAGCTTCTCTGTCGAGTTGGCTGTAATTCCTCTCGGTTTTAGACAAAGTCCTTGAGTAGTAGGCGACGGGTGCCTCTCTGCCATCAGGCAGTTGGCTCAGGATGGCACCGACTCCAAATGGCGAAGCATCGCAGGTCACCCTCAATGGCAGTGTGTTGCTAAATTGAATGAGAACGTTTGTTGATGTTAGCAATTTTTTAATTTTCTGGAAGGAATTCTTCTCTCTATAACCCCAAGTCCAAATTGCTTTCTTGTCCAATAGACGGTGCAATGGTTCTGCTATTGTGGCTTTATTCGGTAGGAATACATTATAAAAATTTATCAGTCCAAGAAATGCTTGTGGTTTGGCTTTGTTTCTTGGTTCTGGTGCTTCATTGATAGCTTTAATTTTCTTGTCTGTAGGGTGTATACCCTCTCCGTCTATTAAATAGCCCAGGAATTCGACGCTATCCTTAACTAGGCAACACTTTTCTCTTTTCACCTTGAGGCCAGATTCTCTAAACTTAGTTAGTACTTCTTTGAGCCTTTTTTTTAATTGGGTTTCATCTTTGGCTGAGATCAGGACGTCGTCAAAGTATGGTACGACTCCTTGTATGCCATTTAGGAGGCATTCCATTAGACTCTGGAAAACGCCTGGGGCTACACTTACTCCAAATTGCAGTCGGTGACATTTGAATGCACCCTTATGGGTACCTATAGTCTGTGCTTCCGCAGTTTCTGGGTCCACTGGGAGTTGTTGGTAGGCTTGTGCTAGGTCGAGTTTAGCAAAAACCTTTCCTTTTCCCAGGGAGTGAAGCAAATGCTGGACTACTGGCACTGGGTATGCGCTTGGTTGTAATGCGTGGTTCAGGGTAGCCTTATAGTCACCACAGATTCTAACGGACCCGTCGGGTTTGATAGGTGTGACTATAGGCGTTTCCCACTTGGCATGGTCTACAGGTTCTAATACCCCTTGGGCTATTAATTTGTCTAGCTGTTCCTCTATTTTTGCCTTTAGTGCAAAAGGAACTCGTCTGGCTTTTATTCTTCGTGGGGCTATTTGGGGGTTTAAACTGAAAGAAATGGGATTTCCCCGATACTTGCCAAGTGAGCCGTCAAAAACATCCTGGAATTCCCGGATGAGGTCTTCTTCCCAGCCGGTTGCAGTCACTCGATCGATCCCAGTCATCCCGATGCCCAATGGTGCGAACCATTCGATGCCCAGGAGACTTGGTCTGTCTCTGTCGACTATGGTCAGCGGTAGCACTTTGACGTGTTCTTTGTAGGTAACTCGGAAATGTCCCATGCCGACTACAGGGATTTGGTTTCCCTGGTAGTCCTTGAGAGTTAGCTGCTGCTTCTTTAGTTCTTTGGTTTTGATATCTGGGACTAGCTGTTTTATTGTGTCCCACACGATACCATAGAGAGAAAGGACCCCGAGTCTACTTCCATCTTGCAGGGCTTCCCTTCGATTTCTACAATGACTTTAACTTTCTTCCCACTTTCCGTCTGAGCGCTCTTTATAATGACAGTTTGGTGTGTATTGGCTCGCTTCTCTTGTTGCCACTTTCTCTCAGCTCGTTTAGGCTCAGCTCGTGTTGGGGAATTTCTGCGTCTCATTGGGCTGTAGTATTTTTTGTTTCTGCAGACTTTTTCGATATGCCCTCATTTCTTGCAGACTCTGCAGATGGCATCGAGAAATCTGCATTCAGCTCGGGGATGGTTTCCTCCGCAGCCAGCGCATTCCCGCCAATTTCTTCTTTCGCGCTCTTTTCTGTTAGTGTATAGGCGGTGGACCTCGTCGTCTTCTTCGCTATTGTCAGTTGTTTCGCCATACTCTTCGTAATGCGTGGTGGTAGATTGTTTTTTGTCTTTGGTTGGGTTTGTTTCATCACTATGTGTGTTCATTTTCTTCATAGTGACAGCCGATTTTTTCGCGGCTTCGGCGGCTGTGGCTTCCTTGATAGCTTCGGCTACACTGATGTTGGGTTTGTTGAGTAATTTACTCTGTGTGGTCGAGTCTCTCAAACCCAACACCACTCGATCCCTCATTGCCTTGTCGAGGTTTGAGAATTCACACTCACCACCTATTTGTCGAAGTGCAGCAACGAAATCGGCAACGGTCTCTCCCTCTCTCTGGTCTCTCCTGTAAAATTTATGTCGCTTTATTAAGTTTGACACCATCGGAGCGTAGTGTGCTTTGAGAATTCGTTGCAATTCTGGCCACGTTAGTTGTTTGACATCTTGGGGCTTCGCTAGAGCCTTTGCCATCTTGAAAACCGTTGGCCCACAGTGTGTTAGGAACACAGCTCTCTTACGTTGCTCTGAAATTCCTTCCATTTCATTGCTTTCCAGATACATTTGGAAGCGATCTGCATAGGAATCCCAATCCTCTTCGTTGGGGTTGAAGGGTGCGGGCGGTGCGTTGTTTCCAGGCATCTTTGTTGTCATCTGGGCTTCTTATCACCGCGTGCAGTTTTTCATGTTCAGGACGATCCCACCCTCGTCGCCAGTGTTTTGTTCGGAAAAACACGAGGTAGACCGGGTTCCAACAAATAAAAGTCTTTATTTACAGGAGTCAGTAAAACGGGATGGTTGGCCGACTTAGCGGCAGCCTTTTATACAGGCTAGCCTGCCGGCTTGTAACCAATGGCAGCTGATCGAATTTACCGCCTTTTTTACTTTATTTTACTTTACTTTTATTTTTTACTTTATTTCACTAAGAACCAATCCAATGCTTACTTTAGTTGACCAATCAGATTTGCATGTTTTGGAGTAACCCAATTTGCATACAGAACAGTCAGAGGTTCCTCATCCTTCTCCTATCATATGTTTAGTTTGTCTCAAGGGCAACAAAATATGTGATGCTATAAGATCCTGAAAAAACAATGACCAAATTTCCTTTCTTTCCCCCCCCCCCCCTCATCCTAATGGTATATATAGCCATAAGACAATCTCAGTTCAGTTGGCAGTTAGAGGAATGGGAAATAATGTTTTTAATCTTTTCTTTTACATCATTTTTCTGATCCAAATTGCTTCTACTCAGAGCATTTCTGGCCCTATAAGGGAAAACATATATAGATGATTTCTGTGTCTTTTCATCTTCACAATATAAGATTCTATGGAGGAGGCAATTTAGAGAGAGAAAATATGGGAGGAGTATATAAGCTCCTTCCTCAATACCAATAGGCCCATTCTGAATCTATGCCCTAACAATTACATTCAGTGTTTTAAATATCCAAATCCAATTCTAGATCTCTAAGGTAATATAGCCTTAGCCTAGGAGTAATATATCTGCATCTATTTGAAAATAGTACCTCTAATCATTATTCTATAAAAAAAAGTCAGAATTGAAATATCCATTATGTAAACTAACTTTATCCAAGCTGTATCAAGTTCAGGACTTTCTGTGATCAAAAATAATCAATGTAAATGTTTAATAACATTTAGGATACCACTATTAAATATTTAATTAATGTACCTTTATTCAAGCCATTGCACACTTAACTAGAATCACAAAATAAATATCTACAGCTACAAAACTATTCTGTTATGTTCTTTATATTTCTATTGTTCTCTAAAATAGTCAGGATCACCATAGGTGGCTATATAAGTCATTTAAATAAAAAATAAATATTCTAAATTAGGATATCTATTAGTGTAGACACATTAAAGTAATGAATCTGTTGGTGTTGATGAAGCCATAGTGGTGAAGCCACTATGTCTGTTTTATTTCACAGAAATTAATCAAAATATGTATGAGATACCTGGCTGACATAAGCTGAACTGCTTCAATCGTAGAGGCCAAAGAATTTTACTTGACAATTATGTATCAAATATGTAAGAGAAACTGGAGAAGTATTACACTGCCAACATGCATCAGATGTTATAATCTTCATCCTAATTTTCATTTTAGAAATCTCCTTTCAATTGCAAAAAAAAGTTGAAAAAATAGTTCTTAAATCTTTTTTTCATGTCACTGATATTTTTACCCACCTTTGTCAAAAGCTATAGGAATAACTAAGTATAATATATGGTGTTATATAGGAGTTTAGTTTTAACAGATGTTTCTCATTGCTTGAAGCTCTAGAACTAATCCTAAAGCAGGAATAACAATTGGATCTGGTGTGACTGCAGAGCATAAATCTTCATGATGAATTTATTCTGTATGACTCAAACTTTCTGATGCAGTCTAAAATTTAACCTAAAATTGTATACTTTTTTGCCTGCATGTAGATATAGATTGATAATGAAGTGTAGCACTTTCAGAGAATAGTTGACAGAGGTCAGTCGCTTCCTCTTGCATTCTTTCAAACTGAGGGAAGCAGGCAACAAGAAGTTCTGACACCACACATGGTTCTGTGGGAGATGTAAGCTAGGAATAACTACTAAGATATGTTGATGGAGAAAAAGACAGTCCTTGATTTGGCCTGGCAAACTTGCAGTTGCCTTTGCTTTGAACAAAGTCTCTCCCTGGCTTTCTCTTAATTTTGACCTTAATTTCTGTTCTTCCATTTCTCAATCTGTCATTTATGAACAGTACTGGAATTTATAATCCAGGGCACAAAAATTCTGATTCCTTTCTGTTTTGCAAGATTGTTGATATTTAACAAGATTTGACAGGTTGCTTTTTTTAACTAAACAATTCTCTGGACACAGAACACTAGACACTAGAGGCTAGTCTGTGGAAGAGCAAAAGAAGGACAGCTGACCAACCACATCTTTGCACAGGAATTTGTCTACTAATGAGAGCTCTTTATTTCAGAATGGAATAGCAGAAAAACATTAGACATTGATAATTCTTTGTTCTTTGTTGAGTTGAAAGGGCATAAGTGCCATTGAGCTTATTATTAACAGCTCTTAGATGGAGGCACTTCTTTTAACCAGTTCAACAGCCTTGCAGTAACTATAACTGTTATTCCTTTCAGGAATAATTATAATTTATTTCCCTAATTATTTCTGCTCTGGAGAATTCTGGGGATACATTCATTATCTTGAGCTTCTTATGTCTATGCAAATCAGCAATAATATTATGATAACATGTATGTAATGAATTCTGTCTTCAGAAACCTTATCCTTCACAATTTTTACAAAGATCCTATAATCCAGTTGAAGATCTGAATAACTTTCTGTATTTTTCTATACTTTCTATATCATAGGATAATTAATTTGCTATACCAGTTTGTAATAAGCTCAAAACTGATCTATCCAATTGGGCTGTAATACATACTTCGAAGCGTAATTTATCTACCTGTAGTAATGTCTGAATTGCTTAACATGATCCTTTTGCTGATCTTGGAGAAAAGTATGATTAATTTATTTCTATGCTACTCAATGCAGAAATTTATTTAAATATTAATTCATAATTTAATGTCTAATTCTGAAGGGAGTCATAAAGAGATTTGGGCCCAGTTCTGAAATTTCTATCTTTGAGCCAAAATTTATTTCTTTTTATCCTCAAAAGGTACACACTCTATGCGAGTTGCAACTTTTTAGTATCAATATCATTTCTACTTAAATATCATCTTTCTATAGAAAAAAGATGCAAAAGGGTTATTGGGGAAGAGGGTCCTTGGTGCTTCTGAGCTTGGTTGTTTTCTTGTAGACATTTCATTACCCAAACTAGGTAACATCATCAGAGCTAGTCCTGATAGTCTGGGTAAAGAAACAGGAAAACAATCAAGCTCAGAGAGCATTGGGGAACCCCTCATTTCAGTCCTAAACTACATATACATACATATATATGTGCTGTTTAGCTTCCTTCGGGTATTATCCCACGTCATTGTAGTTCTGTTAAAGTTGTAGCAACGTTTCAGCAGAATCTCATCTGCCATCATCAGGCTTCTGTATGGATATGGGTCTTACAGCTCCTG
>BLBF01000044.1:6204603-6244629 GCA_015471245.1 Laticauda colubrina
TCTATCTATCTATCTATCTATCTATCTATCTATCTATCTATCTATCTATCTATCTATCATAGGTTTGTGTTGTACTATCCAGTTGGAGAGACCTTTCAAGAACTCTTCATAGTTTCTCAGGTTTAAGAAAGATATGAATCTGATATCAACATGTTCCCATCTTGTCCTTGACACAGCATTCTCTAATAATGGTGCTCATACCAGCTGAAGAAGGCAGTGTAACAGTAGTGGTCCGAGTGCGGCCACAGACTCCACGAGAGCAAGAAGGAAACCGTCAAAGCACAGTGCAGGTGCTCAGTGACAGCATGTTAGTATTTGACCCTGAAGAATCAAGCTTGCTGGGCTTCCAAATTCATGAATCTGTTTCCCAGAAGAAAGGCAAGAATATGAAGTTTATTTTTGATCGGGTGTTTGGAGAAATGGCTACCCAAGCAGAAGTCTTTGAGAACACAACTAAAGAGATTCTGAATGGTGTTCTAAGTGGCCACAATTGCTCTGGTAAGGAATCTATTTTCCTGGCCTCACAGTATGATAGCAGCACAACAAAAAAATAGCATGTTGCCTAATATAAAAAATAAGAAAAAGGAAACAACTTTCTAACACTCACTGAACTAAATTTTAAGCTTCCATGAATCATATCAGATTGTGTCAGTCTGATAATTTTGGCCTGGCAACCTGTATATGATGGAGATTTTAATCTAACACAGGCAAGATATAAATCTAGTAAAAAAATGTCAGTTGGTTTCAGTTTGATATTGAAAATATAGCCAGTTCTATTTCAAGTCTCTTTTCAATACTGAGCAAAGGTATTTTTTGTAATACTTGTAATTAACTCTTTACACTTTAGAAAAGAATATTTGTAATTCTTGTGATCCTTAGTGTTCTCTGAGCTTGATGGTTTTCTTACAGATAACTAGATAACATCAATGCTAGAAAGTAGCAGGGTTTGCTCTTATTTTAGTGGCTTGCTCTGTCAATGTTAGTGGGAATGCTCTTGGTGATTCCTTGATTAGGCTGTTGTTATTGTTATCTTGTTTGTCTGCTAATTGCTTGATTGAGTTATTGTTTACTTGATTGGTATTATTTTGACTCATATAGATATTGATTGCTGGTGAGGATGTGTTTTGGTCTTTGTTTCCTCTTGGTCTTTTTGATTGCCTCTTTTGAGTAGTATATAGATGTTTTTCTCTATGTGCTATTGATAACTGATTTGTCCAAGTGCCAGGTCTCCAGGAATTATTTGGCATTTTTGAACTTGGCTTGATCTAGGAAACTCACAGTTTCTCAGTTGAAACTTGTTGAGCCTGTCCATGTGTTGTGATATTAAGGAGTTTTCATCATGTCTTCTGACTGCTAGTTGGTATTCATGGATGTAGTCTTCTGCCTATTGGTTCTACATATCAGTAGTGGCTGTTACAGTCCTTACACTGCAGATTATAAATGACTCCTGTTTTTTTGTTCTGGGGCTACTGGGTATTTTGGTTTACTTATGATGTTTTGGAGGGTTCCTTGTACTTCATCAGAACAAATGCTAGCCAAAAGGTCATGAGCACAATTATGTTTTATGTCTTCCATCTCCAGGTAGATGCTGAGAATGTGTACATTTGTTACACAATACAGCAGATGTTTCTTTAGGAATAAAACACAACTGTTAAAAAATTAATTTAAAAACATAGTTACAATCCATTGCCCATTTATGTAAGAAGAATTAATTTTAGGTACCATAACTCATGGATCTTTCTTGTTTTGGTTCTTAAAGTTGATTACTTCTGCTCTTGAAAGTTTGTTCAGCAATACTGTCAAAACATCTGTGATTGCTAGGAGTTGAAAACTACTTGACGGCACATAATCAAAATTAGGATCTAAAATCCAGATTCTTGGTGTTTGAGTTTGTAGAGGAAACCTAATTAAGTTGGGTGAAAAATAAAGTTTGCTGAAAATAGATTGAAGGAAAGAAAGAGGAATGCATATGTGTTCTTTCAGGTATTTTGGTCTCAGGACCTGGGTGGTTTTAGCCTCTTGATTCTGAAGCATCTTAGGATAATATGGGTTATATTTGGGAAATGTCTCTGAATGATTGCTTTCCTTCTTTTTCAGTATTTGCATATGGAGCAACAGGAGCTGGTAAAACATATACCATGCTGGGGTCAGAGAAGGAACCTGGTATCATGTACCTTACCATGAAGGAGCTGTATAAAAAAATAGAGGTTAAAAAGGAAGAGAAATTCTGTGAGGTGTTCATCTCCTATCAAGAGGTATTGTTCATTTCTAGAAACTTCTTCCAAAGAAACATTCTATTTTGTTACATTTTCTGGAAGTGTTCATGCCGTCTATAAACTGGTATTCTAGTTTAACAAGTCTAGATATGCACCAGTAGCATATATGTGCACATAATCATTTATTCAGTGTGGGTTTTGATCAAAAGTGTTGCTTTTACTGGGAAATGATCAATGGTTGATGAATACTGCTTTAGATACAGTGTTGTATCTGAAATACTGGTGAAAACGGGAATGTTGGAAATATCAAGGCTGCACAATTATTTTATTTTTATTTGAAGACTGGAGAATAAGGTGTTAGAATAGCATGCTGGCCCTGAATATGCTGCCAATTCTTCAGAATTTATTTTTTTCCTTCTGAGTTCATGCAGTATAATAATGTACATGATGTCAGGGCCAGGAAAATATTTCAGTTGTCATTTCTGCCATTTAACTGTTATTTAGGAGAGTTATCAGAATCATTCATTTAAAATTATTTAATTGTATGTATTTGGGATGAAACTTTTTATTTAATTTTTGTGTACTTACAAACCATACTTAAGAAGATAAACACATACTTTTTATGATATCAATCTGTCATCACAGGATCATATAAAAAGACCTTATGTTTATGTAGAATGATTTACTCCACCTTGCCCAAAAAAAGTGAGAGCTGAGAGACCATCTGGAATAATATGGTATATAGTTTGAAAAACCAAAATATATCGGAATAATTGGTGGAAAGTAGGAGTCATCATCTTAAATGCATAGAAATCCTTCTACCAATGCAAAGGATAGCCATTTTTGAAGAAGTGAAGTGTGACAAGTGAAGAAGTGACAAGTGAAATTTTTTGAAGTACATAAATTTATATAGTTAAATGTAGCTGTCTGGTTATCTGCTGATCCCTTTCTAATCATCTAAACATTGATTAGATTAATTAATCAACTACTTTTTGTTTTGTTTTGTTTTTGTGCTGTTCTATACTAAATGACAACTATATAGGTTTTTGTAGAGATTGCTCAAAGAAGAGGGAGGTGGTGGTTTAAAAACTGGCCCTTTTTGTTTGTGCTCTTAATTCAGAGTCTGACATGCTTTTGCATCTCTGCACAGTTTATAGCTACGATCCTAAGCAAATCCATGAGTAAATCCAATTGAAAGATTGCATTTTATACACATGCTAAAATCAGAAGCAGCCATTTTTAGTCAAAGCCTATTAGGGTTCATCATCTATTTAAGGAAAAGTTTGGAAAAATAAAAATAAATTTAGCTGCTACGCTATTAGACAAAATATAGAATAGAATTCCATTATATAGAATGCCCATTGAAATTACTTACTTCTAGGTTTGCAGTGTCAATATATAAACAAAAAATTGTTAGAATATAGTCATTTGGGGATGTTGTTTAGTTTTAGTTTACTTTATTGTCATTGTACCTCATACAACGAAATTAAATACCATCTTCAATGTGCATTATGACTATAAAAATAAACACAAACATGCATCTTTCATATTCTATATATTGAATTGAAAACCCGATATTGCATTAATATTGTACTGTACCTTTTATTCAGTAAGTAATCATTTTAGATTTTTAGGTGCCTGTCTGTATTTTCCTCAGTGCTCATATCAACTATCTAGATTCCCCAAATACTAATCACCTAATTTATTTTTCATGGATTTAAGAAGCACAATTGGCTAAAATAATAATTGCCAAGTTTCTTGTTTTTTGGATTTGGAAAAGAATGTGCCCTTGGCTTCTGCTGAAAATCTGAATTTCCAAAAAGTCAGTTTTTGTCTTTTAAAAAAAAAAAAACAGATTGACTCCTGACTTTTGCTTCTAGGTATATAACGAGCAGATTTATGATCTTTTGGAACCAAAGGGTCCACTAGCTATTCGGGAAGATCCAGAGAAAGGTGTCTTGGTGCAAGGTCTTTCAGTTCATAAGGTGAGTATGATATTTACACTGTATGAACTTCAAGAATAACATGCATTTCATTAGTGAATAGTCATCCTCAAGTATTCATATAATGTTGATATAGTTTCAGCCCTGTATAAATTGCTATACAGACCACAGTGATTTGTTGCTTGCTCAGAGAGCTTTACTCCACATTGTAGTTAAGGAATGGTCATGAAAAAAGGGCCAAACAGAATTAAATGGAAGTAAAAAAGTAGATTAATAAAGCTGAAAGGAGGAGGGAAACAAGCAAAAGTTTGAAGAAGGAGTTTCTGAATAGGAATTGGCAGAGAAAAGTGAAGGAGCTAGGTTGGACTTAATGTTAATTTTCACATGGCTGACCAGAACGAATCAGCCAGAAAGTGTTGCTGTAATTTTTTACATGTGAAATTTGGTGCTGAATAATAAACTCAATAGTCCAGTCGCTGCAGATTTGATTTTTCTTCAGCTCTCATTGGCTAAGCTATTAGGTCTTCCTATGAATTAAGATTTTCATGCTTCTTAGACTTTATTCTTTCAAATGACAAGTTGCAGCAATATACAACTTGATGTACTGCACACAACAAAATGTAATCAGAACTACTTTGAATATTGGTCATGTATTGGTCATGTAAGGAAGTGTCTGGGCTACTTCCAAAAACATCTATATATATCCTTCTGTGGATGTAACTATTTATCTCTTTGTAAAGGGTGTAGCTGCAAAGAATGTCTAAGCAAATCTTTCTTTCCCTTCATCCCTTTAGCCAAAATCTGCTATGCAGGTTCTAGAAATGCTGAAGCAAGGAAATCTGAACCGTACACAGCACCCCACAGACATTAATGCCACTTCTTCACGATCTCATGCAATCTTCCAGGTACGTATAGCAGGATCATCAGAAATGCTTAATAGCTTCTTATGAGACATTGTAATTAGGGAAAAATCTTCATTAGTATTATTAATCCATCAATCACATTTTCTCCTTCAAGAACATTACCGTAAGATCTCCCAGCATCTGAATTCTTTGAGGCATCAGACTGGCTATTATTGGAAGTAGAGTGCTGGATAAAATGGATTCTTAATCATGTACTTCTACTCCCTTCTTTTTCTATTGAAAGAAGAGGGAGGGATTTTTTTTATGTATACCCTTTACTTATTTTATGGGACTCAATATTTGATTAGCCAAAGGTAGGATAGTGAATATATACTTTCCTTTCAGCTAATGACAAAGGTAATTACATTGATTGGTTGTGCTTGAAAATGATAGAGCACTTCTGAATTTTTTATAATACCTTGCCTTTCTGCTGAAGCAGAGGCACATATTTTTTAGAAATTGAGACTTGGGTGATCCACTTCCTCTTTCCAAAAAGATTAGCTTTAAAGTACAGAAATATGAGAAATACTTGTCATCTACCTAATGTTTTTCTGTGAGGGTCTGATATATTGGAGTGGCCCCTGAATGGAAAATAGCAAATCTAGAAAAACCATAAAACCCACAGTCAGACAGTACTTTTAATACTAAGAATGAACACGTCCATTATATTAGAGAATTATTTTTCAAGTTCTGCAGAACTGAATAGTACAAAATATATAAGAGTGAAGCAAAAAGGAAAGACAAATCAGAACAAAAATTCTGCCTAACCAGCTAGATCAGCTGAATCAACTCTGGCGATCAATGGGGTGACAGATGTCACGGCCAGATCACCCCTCACATTCATAGAAGGGAAGAAGAAAGATAAATCAAAGCAAAAATGAGGAAAGATGTTATAGCAATGCATTCAAATAGTGATTTAGTCCAATTTGAACAGACAGGCTTCTCTTGAGATTTGTCTGCTCCTTAGAAACCCAGCACTCTGGTATCTATACCAAACTCTGTCATTTTTTGCAGATCTGCGTGAAGCAACAAAACCTTGTGGTCGGCATGCATCAGGATCAGCTAATGGCAAAAATGAGCCTGGTTGATTTGGCTGGCTCTGAACGTGCCTCTGCTGCTAACACTAATGGAGAACGACTCCGTGAGGGTGCCAATATAAATCGATCCTTACTGGCTCTTATCAATGTTATTAATGTCCTGGCAGATGCCAAGGTAAATTATCTCTTTCTCCTCATCTGCTGCTATTTTGTCTAGACATTTATAGTATAAAGACTCCATTGCTCTATATTCTTGATTCTAAATTTACACCTAATTATTCTCTCCCAAATCAGATCAAACTTTTATTATGGCCTCATATAAGGTGGAGAGGAATAAGCTATAAGCTATAAGCTCCAGCTATAAGATGGAGAGGAATGGGATAGTGGAACAGTGGAGCTTTAATCACAACATTACAGCAATCATTTTTACTTTTTAACTATGCTCTGCAATCATGTCTGACAGCAAGATACATTGAAAAAGCACTTCTCCTTGCCATATTTCCTCAATATAGATATCCTTCCAATATTTCCATTATTAGATTCACATTCCCTGAATATATGAATAAATGTGCAACAGCTATATTCTTTGAGCGATGGATATGATCCACTTTTATGAAATAATGTTGCTAAACTAACATCTGTAATCCTTGATAGTTTCTTGTTGTATAAATTGATAACGATAGGGCAATCTTAAACGTCAATCCTGGGAAGGATTTTTCTCCTCCAGAATGGCAGATGATACTGTAATATTATAATGGCATAGAAGAGCCAGGTTAGTGTAGTGGTTAAAATGTTCTTCTAGAACCAGGGAGATTCTGAGTTTTAATCTTGGTTTAGACATGAAAGTTGGTTGGATGACTCTGGGCGTATCACTTTCTCAGCCCAATTCAAAAGTATTATGTTTGTGCACCACCAATAATAAAGGCAGGATTAAAATCTAATAAATAAATAATCTTCTAAAATAAACAAAGCAGTGTATATTTCAGATATACAACTCATTGGCCTTAGACGCAATAGGAATATATGGAGGAATAGTATTTGTAATGACAGAAGAATTATATGAAGCAGTTTCCTTATATACTGTCTAAATCCTCCATTAATTTCGTTGATACACAGAGTAAAAAAACCCACATTCCATACCGGGACAGCAAGCTAACACGCCTCCTAAAGGATTCTATTGGTGGAAACTGTTGGACCATCATGATTGCAGCTATTAGCCCCTCTGTACTTTCCTATGAGGACACATACAACACCCTCAAATATGCAAACCGGGCGAAAGAAATCAAACTTTCAGTAGGTTACCAAAAGTTGCATTTGTAGCTTAATACTTTGCTTGATAATTATTATTTTTACTTTTGCCTCTGGATGAATCTCTTACCCATTTTATTATGTCGTTCAGTGTATCTGCTATGAATTCTTGAAAAGCTCAGAGTAATGTAAATCTTCAATTTATGGATCTCAGGAAATATTAGTTAATATTTCCCATAATTCTACAATTCTAGGTTAAAATAACTCTTAGGAATATGTCTAAAGCATTTCCTCTCTGTAGCCCCCAGTACAGGGAGTCCTTGAATTATGACAATTCATTATTTGACCATTCTAAGTTACAGTGGCATTTTAAAAAGTGACATGACTATTTTTAACAGTTACAAACTTGGTAGTATCCCCGTGATCATGTGCTTCTTGCTAACTTGTTTATATTTATGACCACTGCTGTACCCCAAGATCACATGTTGCATCTTTTGCAATCTTTTTAACAAGCAAAGTCAACGGAGAAGCCAGATTCATTTAACAACTAGGTTACTAAATTATCTACTGCAGTGATTCATCTAACAACTGTGTCAAGAAAGATTGTAAAATGTGGCAAAACTCATTTAAATATCTCACGTAACAATAGAAATTTTGGAGTCAATTGTGGTTGTAAGTCAAGGACTACCTATAATTCTGTTTGAGAAATCAGAAATTCCACTGGGGATTTCCTATATATTTTAAAGCTTTATTCTAAAGCACAAGGGCTAAAGCTTCTACTTATCAGGACTTATAATTTATTATCTATATTTTCCATAAAATACTTAAATTTATATTTTACTAGTAATTTATCAGAATATATTGAACTAAGTATATAAATGCAATTTCATTAGATGTAACCTGATGGCAAAAACTTCCAGTAAATTGTTGGAGTAAAATTAAAGTAATTAAAATAAATATTAAAATAAATATTACATTAGGATTAATGTATATTTTAACAGGAATTCCAGGAATTCCAATAATTGCTATCAGTTGTTTTACACAGCTAGACAAAAGAAGGAAAAATATGTTAGACCAAAATCATTCAAATATACTGGACAAATTTAATTTACTGTCTCTTTAACCTATAAATTTTCCAATTTTATAATTGGGCTATTGACATATATACACTGGATGAGAACTTTTCTGGCTATTATCATTTTGTGGCCTTTGGAGAGATCAAATTTGTAATTTCTCTGAAATCTTAACAAATTTTAGGGTAAACAGATTTATTTCCAGCCCTGAATGCTGCTCAACATATTTAGTTCTTAAATAATAGCAAGTTTTGATCCAGAATCACATGGAAAAAAATAAAATTAGGAAGAGCGGAAATCTGAAAATGTTCTATTGGAATGTCTGGGACAAACAAGCAACACATTTCTTAAATCAGTTGATTTGTAATGGTTTTTTAAAATATTCTAATTTTTTTCTGATAATTTACCTGTGATATTAAGGAATGTGCTCTAGACATTAGTTCTGTTACACATTTTTGAAAAACATTTGTGTTCTAAACCTGAGAGTAAATAATGTTTCAGGTACTGTCTAGATTTAATGTTAACCTTAAATATTTAATTAATTCTATTGATACTACATGGAACTTTAAACTGATTTTCCCTTTTTTCCTCCCTTTTTTTTTCCTTTTTAATCTTTTCTCACCATATAAAAACTACTACATTTTTTTCTGATGGTATTATAGTAATTTGTATTCAGGCTAAAAATCTATGTTTTATAGATATGAAACTAATGACATTTGGAGCCTAGATTTGTTCCTATATTTTCTGTAATTGTACAGTACGGATGGTTCTAAGTCACTTCTTTTTTTCTCCCAATGAAAATTACTGAATGTGGTCAAGGGGCCATCTGCTTCAATGATCTTTTCAGTGTGTACATCATGTTTATAGAATATATACTGTGTTTCCCAGAAAATAACACCCATGTTTTGCTTGAAAATAAGCACGAGGCCTTATTTTCAGGGATGTCTTATTTTTTTCCTCTATGGTAGGCGGTGAGTGCGGGGGCCAATGGGAGTGGGAGCGCCCCTAACCCTCTGTCCCAACATCTACTTGCCTGCGGCTGCAACAGGCCAATCTCAGCGCACTCTGGCCTCCCTGTCTGCTGGCCCTGATGCTGCTGGGATACTGGAGCTTGGGTCTTGCTCAGATTGCTGCTATGATTAGGCACAAGGCCCTGCGATGCGTCGGGATCACCTCTCTCTCCCCCATGTCTCTGCCTGTCTGCTGAGTGTGCTGCATCTGCTACTGCTGGCCTCGCAGGGTTCTTCCCCTCCTGGCTGTGCTACTTTCAGCAGCCCTCCTGGGCTGCTCCTGTCTGGCGTAGGGCAACTTTTGGGATGTAAAGGAGGAGGGAGCAATCTCTCCTCCCTCCTCCATCTGTCCTGCTGCAGGGCTGCCACGGAGCCCCTGCCCACTGAAGCAGTAGCTCACCCAACCCACTTTCCACCAGTGTATATGCAGTTAAACCGAATGGGTTTTTACTTTGTTCTCATATAAATCATCCTCAAGGAAAGGAGGATCGGCAGAAAAATGGGGGGAGGGAGCATTTTTGGGATGTGCATGTGTGCAGGGTTGGCAGGCTAATGAGCAGAAAGGGTGGGGGATCTGGTTTAGGTGTGTAGGGTGGAGCAGGGAGGCAGAATTGCAGGCACTCCTTGATTCTTGTTAGCCACTTCAATCATCATGGTTTGATTTTGCTGGAGATGTGGGAGAGAGAGAAAGATTGGAAGTGTCTGCACATTGGGTAGACAGAGTGAGGAAAACTGAGAAAATGATTCTCCTTTTTTTGGGAATGATTTATTCGAGAACAAAGCAAACCTATTCGGTCCAACTGCATATCTTCAGGCCAGCAGAAAATGGGTTGGGTGAGCTACTGTTTTGGCGAGCAGGAGCTCTGTGGCAATCCTGCAGCAGAACAGGCAGATGTAGGAGGGAGGAGAGATCATACCATTCTCCTTTGTGCCCCAAATATTGCCCAGCACCAGGTAAGAGCAGATGGATGGAGGAGGAAGGAACAATTTCCTCATTCCTTCTCCATCCTGCTACAGCACCACCATGGAGCTCCTGCCCACCGAAGCCATAGGGCAGCCAAGACCAGGGCAGCCAGGACAAAAGAAGAACCTTCAGAAGGCCAGCAGCAGCAAGTGCAGCCAGGGAGAGGTGAAGGGGAGCAGGCAATCCCAACGAGCTGTATGGTTTCTGCCTCAGCACCAGCCTGAACAAGACCCAAGCTCCAGGCCTGACAGAGTGCAAGCAGTGGTCACTGCCTACTCCAGAGCCATAAGGTGACCTGCAGAAGGGAGGGGCCCTTGACTGTGAGGGGCCCTGGCACTATGGGCAGAGCCAGGGTTGGCAAGAGTGTGATGGAAACACCTCCAGGCACCTGGAGAGGCAGCTCCTGGCTCTTGCTGGCTCAGATGATCTGCAGGGCTGAGGCTCAGTAAGGTGAATGGGGAAGTGAAGGAACTATCACACCTCAGCCTATGTTTTTGAGAGCTCACACAGTTGGGCTGCCTCCTGTGCTAGCCACAGCTACCTTCTTCTCTAGGGCTTATTTTTGGGCTCGGCTGTATTTTCAGGTAAACACTTTATGAGGGATTGATAGAAATTCATGCTGTTTCAGACTTCAGAATCTCAAATTTTGTATTTGAACAAAATTTGTAAATATTGAATGATGTAAATTTTTGATATTCTTTTTGTACCAAAAGTGAATCAAATTCTGTTCACAGGTATTTGGCAATCTTCCATTTTCTTGGATATATTTTTCACAAATTTAATTAATTTTATTTCTTGTGTAGGTTGTTATATTTAATAGGTTCTATTTCTTTTTCCAATATGCTGAAATTCATTAGATCAACTTTGGCAGCATGGGCAATGAGTGACTTAAGCCTGGCATATTTTGGCTTGCTGATATATTTATGAATCTCTGCTGTTCTACATTTTCTTCTTTATTGAAAATGTAGGGTGGGAGTTCAAGTTTGTGATACAATATTAATCCCTGTGCCTAAGCCTTCTTGCAGTCCTCCTAATAAATTTTTTGCTTTCTATTCTTTTCCCTGGTATACAGATTAAACCTAATGTGGTAAGCCTGAACCATTCTAGCAGCAAATATGCAGCTGTTTGTGAGCAACTAAAGGCAGAGGTAAGGAGCTCTGATATTATGTCTCAAGCCCAAAAGATTTTTATTGAGGTGAGAAGTCAGTGAAAGATTTGTCTGATCTAATGCACATTTAAGACAACTTTAGCCATCAGAAATGTTGGGGATATTGACTGTTTGGAAAAATGTCATTTGGTAATCCATATCTAGCATCTCCAGAATGGGCTGAGAAAGATTCCTATTGCCAAATCCTTTGGCGAATAGCAGTGTAGGGCATACTGTAATAAGTAACTGCTGTACTTTTGAAGAAAACCTTTCAGGGTAGAGAATTCTGCTCATTGTGAGACATGTTGGCAATGCAAGGTAAACATGCAGTCTTTCTGTTAATGTAGTGTTCTAAGTGTGTTGTAGTAAATATCAGCACAAGGCTGTCTGGTTTGATAGAATATTTGATTCTTGTTGCTGATATCCAAGTTAATGCCTGAATTACCTACCAGCTACTTGCAACTCCCATCTGGGTTTAGCTTAAGGAGAGAAGGCATGAGAACAACCTTTATTCATCAACCTTTATCACACAGGATTATTTCAGTTAGGGCAACATGTTTGAAATGTGGATACTCTAATTTATCTTAGATAACTCCTGCTTCACCAAAATAAGCATACTATTTTGTCCCTTTCAGGTGGCAGACTTAAGAGGGAGGCTCCAAGCTTATGAAGAAAAAATGCCAGAGCTTAAGTCCTTCCCTGTTTTGGCTCCTTGTACTTCTGAGCAGATGGAGCTCTTCAGGTGGTCCACTACCTCTAAGGCAGAGTTCCCCAACCTTTCCAGTTTTGCAAACAGGCAGCAGGAGGGGGATGATTTTTATGCAAGCAGTGAGCAAGTGCACCTATGTACACACTCACCCCACTGCTTGTGCAAGTAGGGATGTGTGCATGGATGCTCACCTATCATTTCCAAGGCCCAGTTCCAAAATGCTCAAAGTAGGTTGCAGCCCAAAAGTTGGCGACCCCTGCTTTAAGGGGAGAAAAGGTAGTATGTGGGCAATGTGTCTGTAAATATGATCACTTCTGTGTGAGTCAATACCTTATATATTTATTTTCTGAATTCCAAACTGGAATGTCAAACACTTTATCTTTTCTTTTTACTTCATTTAAAAAGAAACAAATATCCTATTCCTATTCAGGGACAAATCCTTACATTCCAATCATAGCAATAAAAGCGATTTAAAAAAAAATAACCTCAATGATTTTAAGTATTGTGAAATCTACTTTGAGAAATATTGTTCATACTTTCAGTAGTTAACTTCCTGATTCTTTGGCATAAAGAAAGAAGTACAAATAAATACTTAATGTCATCCAAGGTGGGAATAGAAGGAGATAATAGATAATAAGCATAAATTGAAACTGAGAAAGAAGATTTTTTTTCCGTACTATGCAATTTTTTTGCGAGCATGTTATGTTCCAGACATTTTTGGCATGCCATTCATTGCCTGTTAGATTCTCCCTGATTTGCAATATGGAGGTAATAATTTTGACTATCCCTGCAGAGATGTTTTCAGTGTTTTGTGAAGATTGGAAGTGCTTTGAAAACTGTATTGCTGTAGAAATATTGAGCAATAAACTGTTATAATAGGATAGTACTTGAACCTTATTTAATAGGTTGAGGGACACTCACCTTCCCAACATAAATATCTGTGTTATCTCACACTTTGTTAATAAATTTGGGGTTGTATTTCATCAGCAAACCATCAACTGAACAAATTTGTGCCTTAAACAGGGGAATGAGCAAATTGGATTGGCATGTTTTTGATTCTGTTGAAGTTAATCTTAAATAATTTTTCATCCTTGCTTTTGACATAGGTCAAAAGAGACTACTTTGGATTATGGAATGTTGCAAAAGGATGATTGCACAGAAATGGGACCTTCCCAACTTTTGAAACAAAATTGTTCTAGAAAAACCCTCACAAAGGAGGTAAGAGTGTAAGAACTATGAGAGGAGGCTAAGTCAGAGTCTAGCACATAGATAATTTATCTCAAAGTTTTTGAGAGAGTCACTTAGCATTACATTTTTATTTCAACCAAGCACATTTAAGTGTGCCTAGTGTGTAAATGAATCCTATGAATATTTTGAAACTAACACCCAACAGTAATTGCTCCTTATTTCCTCACCCTGAAGAGATGAGAACTCACATTAATTCACATGGAAGGAAAATCTGAAATGCTGAGCTTGATTAGGTTTCTGCATTTCTCAAGAAAGAAGAAACAGTGAGTGTCAATAGGAGGGCATTAATTGAGTATACAATATAGTATTTATCATAGTGAAGGTTTTTTTCAGGTTAAATTGGCTTATCAATTGTTTCAGCTGAGTGCAGTTGCTAAAGTCCTTGATTCACAAATCTGCCTCTGCAAATAGATTATACCACATAGTATTTAAGGGATAAAATAAAATTACTGTATTACAATGAGTACAAATAATAGACCTGTAGGTGCCATTTTGTTTAGTGGAAAGAAGTAGGATTCATCGCAGTTTGGTCTTCCTTAGCTTATGTTTCCCCAAGCTTATTTTTCCCCAGTTTCTTCTATTGAGAGAAAAATGGCAAAAAAGGAAAGAGGACTTCTAATTTTAATTTTGCCTAGCTGTCATTATAAACAGGATGTGTTCCAACAACCATGAAAACTTCTACTTCCCTTCAAGTTATGCTAGACTATATAACCCTTAGGCTTTTGTATTTAGTGTCATGGAGAAACCCAGCCACCATCTTCGTCATAACCTAGCTATTATGTTTTATTTATTTGATTTATTCATACATAGCACATATTAATAAAAACAGTAGTATACTATTAAAGAAAATTCAGCCTATTTTGTGATCCAATATTTGAATTAAATTTTTAATATCCCCATAAAATAACCATGGTATCAGCAAAATACACCTTAGGCTTTCCTTGCCAGCACTAGTTCTTCTTTTCTTTTCTTTCTCCCCTTTCATAAAGATATGTCTGTTCCCAGCAAAGTTGACTTATTTTCTTCATAAAACCTATATTACAGTGTTTTTCAGCACCATTGATTCACAAATATTCCAAGCTCCTTTCTATGTGTGCTTGCCATCAGGCAAAGCTCTTTGGCATCAAAGGCATTTCTCATGTTAACATGAAAGAAAGATAAAATTGGCAAATATTTGTTGCTTTCTTCATGAGTGCAAATGAAATCAGCCTTCTTCTTTTTTCTAAGTTCTCTGCACCCATCAGAGAACAATCATAAAAGAAGATTGTGGTTCTTAATGCGAAATGTTTTTTGGAGACGGTTAAAAAATAAGTTTTGCAGTATTTTTTAACCTTTTCTAAATTGCCAGTCAGATAAGAAAGTATGCTACTTGATTTTTTTTCTTTTGCCAAAGTGTCATTTTTAAAATAGCAAATGGATTTATGAATATCTGATTAATCATCTAGTGGGCTTTTTTTTTCCTCTTCAGGGTTTAATGGGCACTCTGACATCTTAGCAGCTCAGCCAATTGATGTCTGAGAACTTGTAAATAAGAATTACAGTTTTATAATTTATAATTATAGTATAGATCCTGCAATCTTGTAACATTTTTCTTGATAAATTCAGGATTCAGGAAGAAAATTTGAGTGCTGTTGCCCAAAGTTTTCAAATCCAATTAAACATCAGGAAAAAATGGAAACTCAGTTGCAGAGCATGGACAAACAACAGTTAAAGAGGTGAGTTGGTATATTTCAATTCAAAACAAGGGATGGACATTTTTTTACCTGGCACATTTGTACATATGTAGCACATTATTGGAATCAAAGAAACATTGCAGATTTTTTTTTATTTCCCATATCTTGCCTTTTTCCAGGGATTGAAAGGAAACCGAGACCATTCCAGTCCATTCCCTTGCATGCATTTATTTATACTTTAACTAGTTCTCCTATTGCCAATCTCATAGAACTGTTTTATTGCAGGCTTGTAATAGCTACTCTGCTGGTAGCCAAAAGACAATACAGTTGGTTGAAAGTCACCAACCTACTTACTCCTGAAATGATAGCACAGTTTGAAGAGCTGACTTCCATACTTCATGAAGAGTCCCATGGAGCCCTGAAACTTTCAGTTTTGGATGAGCATGATGAAGAACCGGAGGTGCAACAATTGATGAATCATGGTAAAGTTCAGAGAAGGGGAATGTTGAAAGTGCAGATTAATTCAGATATAGTGAATGCCAACAATATTTGTTAATTACTATTTGTTTTTCTATCATAGCTATTCTCCCTAGCAATCTTACTGAAACCAAGCATGCCAGTCCTAAAGTTAATCCTGGAATTCAACCTGCTGAACCAGATGCTGAGCTGATTCCACATGCTGTCTCGAAGACCCCTCACTACTCAACAAAGAAGAGGAGGAAGGCATCGCAGTCTGAAAGAAGCATTTCATTTAGCCAAAAGGAGCGTGCGAAGCGCCGTCGGAAGGCTTGTCTTTCATCCCAGAAAGTGAATTCTCTGAAGGAATGGTGTGATTTTGCCCAAGTAAACTGTACCAGCACCCCTCTTGGAGTGAAAACAAAATATTCCAGACCAGTTGATTATCATACTCCATTATATTGCCCATCAACAGTTACTAAGAGTTGCATGCCCCTGGCTCCCTCAACCATTCAGAATTGCTCTCCTCCACAAAACTTAAACATAACATTTGACCTCTTTGAGAAATCCTGTCCTCCAGTGTTGAAGATCAATACTGTGGAATGCCCTGCTTGGGAAAGTGTCCAGCATGTCTCCAATAATCAGGGTGTGCCACTTATACCTAGGTAGGATCTTCAGAAAGGCAACTATTTCCAATTATTTTATTTACAGAGATTTAACCCAGTAGTTCTTTGATTCCAGTGGCCTCTAGTAGGGATGGGCAGTATGTTGTCCAACTGTGGTCTCAAACAAATGGCTTTTTTGGAATTCAGAGAATTCCACCAAGAAGTTATAACTGATTTTCAGCAATATTTGCTAAATTTTATGGTGGTGGTACATTGAGCAAAAACTCAGGTGACGTGTGATATCCTGAATAATATTCAGATCAGGCTAGTATGTTGTTGTTGTTAGTAGCGAAGTTGTGTTTGATACATCGCAACCGCATGGACAATGTTCTTCCAAGCCTTCCTGTCCTCTACCATCCCCAGAGTCCATTTAAACTCACTCCAACTGCTTCAGTGACTCCATCCAGCCATCTCATTCTTCGCCATCCCCTTCTTCAATTGCCCTCAATCTTTCCCAGCATTAGGCTCTTCTCCAGTGAGTCCCTCCTTTTCATTAGATGGCCAAAGTATTTGAGTTTCATCTTCAAGATCTGGCCTTCTAAAGAGCAGTCAGGATTGATCCCCTCTAGGATTGACTGGTTTGATCGCCGTCCAGTCCAAGAGATTCGCAGGAGTCTCCTCCAGTATCATAGTTCAAAGGCCTCAATTCTTTGGTGCTCAGCCTACCTTATGGTCCAACTTTCACTTTTAGTCCAACTATATTAGTCATTTCCTAATCCACATTGTTTTCTTCGGATCTATTGAAGGGGTGAACAAACTGAGTAAATGGGAATCTCTACGTTATATGAAATCTACAAATAATATTTGCCTTGTTCTGTATCCGGACAAGAAGAGGCAAGATTTTGTTTCATTTTGTTGTTTTGCAATTGGAAGCTAATATGCAGTTAGTATAGCTGTAACCAAATTTGGATGGTGCTGGTTCCAGACATCCTATTATTCTAGACCCATGCCAGACTAACATAGTTGCATCTTTCCTTTGTAAATTGTGATCTTACCTCACCTAAAGCTGTTGAAAGATAAAAGATGATGGATAACACTGACACTTCCAGCCAACTTGCTCCCAACACTATTCAACAGTTTGCCTAGGGGTTAAAGAGTATAATTTGCTATAAAGATCAGTAAGTTTGTGAGGTACTTTAACTTCTACATGAACAACACGGGTTCCCATTGATTTTCCACATAGGTTTTGTGGCATGACTCTGTAAAATCTTTGAAAGATAGGATATATAACCTGGCATGTATGTAAATGCTGATTTAGTTTCTAGTGCTCTCAGTAAAGCATCTCAGCCTGAAAAATCATGTAGCTATTTTTAAAAAACTTTTCCATTGTATGGATTAAATATAATCATATGTATAATGCATAGATTCAAAAACTAATCCCAATAAAAAATAAAGTATTGTTTAAATGCTACTAGTTTTTTGGGAAAGCATCTTTTATAATATTATGGTACATTTGAATATAGTTGAGGTACGTTTTCAATTCTTTTCACCTAAGATATGCTTCATCCTTATCAGTTTTCTGAAATTATGTCCTTAGCATATTCTAGTTTTTTTTAAAAAAATGTGTTTTGCACATCAAATCAAACTTTTATGCTATCATATACAAGCAAAAAATTCCTATATTTGTCCTGTTATCTTAATTGTGACTCTTGTGTTTTATTTGTTGGTCTATGATTGAATAAAAATTTGACTTGAATAGGTTTTCATTTTCTGATGAAATATTATTATGCTATGCTGTCTGGAAACAGATTTCTTTAATAGAGAGTCACCAAATCTATCTGTGTGATTACCTTCTTTTGTGGATTTATTTCAGGGCCTCCATGCCTGTGTTTACTATGAAAGGCTCCTCTATCCCAAGAGCAACTTCGTTGGCTTCCAAAGCATCGTTACAGAAGAGGAGACATACCACAATGTAAAGCCATTCTCACCTTTTGAGATAAGTTTAGTTAATGTGGAAATTACGCCTGGGTAACTTTTGGTGGCAAGGCAAGGGTGCCTTTGAGTCAGTGCTGACTAGTGCCTGCAGTTTTCAGGTTTTTCAAAACTGGTTTGCCATTGGTAGCTTTCCAAGGCTTAGACTGAGAGGGTGACTAGTCCGAGGTCGCACAGTTGATTGTGAGCCAGGATTAGTCTTGTATGTTTTAACCACTACAACAAACATGCTCTCTAGGTTGACGTTTACAAAGAATAGAATGGACTATGATTACAGACTTGGGGGGCAGGTGATTCCTTGTTTATTATTGAGGAGATAGCAACTGCTTTTTTGTTAAGCTTACGGGGATCAATTTTCCATGGGTGCCAGAAATGACATTTCAGTCTACAACCTCATTCTTTGCATTCTTGATGTGGGTAAAAAGTAATATAAAACTTTGTCTCTGGGGGTATCACATAAAATAACATCTATTTACAGGTAGTCCTCAAATTACAGTCATTTGTTTGCTGACTGTTGAAGTTGCAATAGCACTGAAAACAGTGACTGATGACCATTTTTCATACTTATGATAGTTGCAGAATCCACATGGTCACATGATCAAAATTCAGACACTTGGCAACTGATATTTATTACTGTTGCAGTGTCTGGGGGATCATCATAAGATCACTTTTTTGAATAAGGAAAGTTAATGGGGAAGCCAGATTCACTTAACAATCATGTCACTATCCTAACAATTGCAGTGTTCATTTAACAGCTGGGGCAAGAAAAGTTGTAAAAAAGACGATTGTCTTGCTTAGTAGTGTAAATTTTGGGCTCAGTTGTGGTTGTAAGTTGAGGACTACCTGTATCTGTTTTTCAGACTTTTGCTTAAGGGTACATGGAATGTATAGTCCATTCTAATAGATTCTTGGTATGGGAAGCTATACAAAAATTGACTACATATATTCTAAATGTGTGTAAGAATAGGCAAAATATTTGGTTGTTGGATTGGGAACTATGTCAAAAAGCTAGGGAAATTATAGAATATTTTTTGGGTACTCTCAGTTATATTGAACTTCAACTTCCATCATCCCTAGCTTCCAAAATATGGCTATAATAAAACTATATTCTCTCTCTTTCCAGTTCTACCTCTCATTTGCCAAGCAGCCGCATTGGTAGGCTCCAGGGTCGTTCTGTAAAGTCTTCACAGGTTGTGAATGCACCAGGTAAATTTGCTTTAGGAAGTTAATGGGCGTAATCTCCCATATTATAATTTCAGTGGTTTTGGGATGGAATTTCAGTTGATAGTGGAAAATAAGAGAAAATGGAATTAATGAAAAAGTTTCTTATTTTAAAGAGCTCTTGTTCTATTCTCAAATGAGTGTTGCGGAAGCATTGGAGCTGATTTATATTTTCTGTGCATTCATATTTGCAAAAGCATAGAAACTACTGTTAAAATGATAATAAAATCCACATCATGGATGTAATAAATTGTTTCTGCAATTTCTCATATTTTCTCAAGCCAAGCTTTTTCACCCCTTCTTTCAGCTTCAATACTCTTCAGGCTATATACATTTTTAGTCTAGGACTTGGCTGTTACATCAGTTTTTAAGCACATACAGGAATCTCAATAATAGTGCCAATAATATCTTATGAATTGAATGTTTATGTGTATACTGTGTTGAGTACTTATTAGTTGGCCCCTTCTCTAGTTCAAGTAACATTCTAGTTTTATGTGAGGTTGTTTTGTTGTTTGTTAAAGGAATAAGTGCTTTAAAATGGTAGTTGTCATTGCTGGACAGAAGTAGAGAGAATAATCCCTAGTTATTATCATTTACAGTTTTACCCATGAACTCTCATCTTAATATTTTCCCCCCTCTGCCCAGGACATCCATCTGGCATCCCTGCATGGAAATGGCGCTAGAGATTTGTTCATTCCTAGGAACCAGCATTCTATTGTAGGCTCACTCCATGAAGTTTCTTTCAAGCTTCTACTTGAACATTTTAACATTCTGACATCTTATCTCTTCAGCTTCCTCTATTTTTATTTAATTGTATCTGAATCTGTATATCCTTATCTACCTTTTTAATAGCAGGTATACATTGAATTAACAGATGACAGCTGAGTTGCCATAAATTATTAGAAACCACAGCAAGCCTAAAGTGTAAAGTTTGGTTCAATATTATACAATATCTTCCATTGTAATAATAATAAGGTGATCAGCATGTATCTGTTGGATAAAAAGAGCACACAGTTTTCAAAACTAGCTCATTCTGGACCAAAATTAATGATTTTATACCAAAGTGAATGATTCTTCATTTATTCAGATTCTCTGATTAGCTTTTATTATTAATAATACCTCCCCCATGGTGCAATGAGAATAAGTTTGTAAAAGAATGAACTGAACAAACTAGGCTGCCAGGACCACTCTGTAACATTGTACTGTGGATATCCCTGATATTGTATGCCATACAAAAAAAAATTAAAAATCCATTCTGTTAACCTTGCTATTTGTCTTCCTTTTGCACCAGAATCCAAGTATGGAAGGGCAGGTAGTAAAAAAAGAAACTCATGGCATGTGGAGAAACTGGAACTCCCAGCCCAGATGACAGACTGATGACAGATTGTCCATTGACGGGCTTGGCTGTGGGGTGGAGGAAGGAGGAGTGTAGTGGGGCTGTCTGGTCTGTAGCTGGGTGAGGTGAGGCGTCTGTGGCGTGCGATGTACCTGGGCCTGGACTGGGAAGGTCTGTTTTTGCTGTGGGAAGTCCTGGTAGTCGTAGCCTTGGTAGGTGAGGGGCTGTTGAAAGCTGTGGAAGGGCTGTGACATCGCCTGGGGTGGAGGAGCAGACCTGGACTGGGTAGGAGCAGCTTCAGCTGGGCCTTGAGGGTTGTGCAGAAGTGCTGTTATCTTCTCCTTCATCACCTGGTACTGGGCCTCAGGCAGGTCCCTGAGGGTGTGGCTCACGTAGGTGATGAAGGTGTGGCGGCCCGAGGATCCTCTGTCCAACTGGACCAGCTGAGAGAGAAGTTCTGTGCTGGTCTTCATTGTGTCCCTGATCTCCAACAGGACACTGTGGTTCTGGCCCTCCAGTCTGCCTCTCTGCCTGCATCCTGTGGAGCTGGGGGTAGGGGTGGGTTGGCCTCTGGTGGCTGCTGCTTCTTCCTCCATTTGTGACAGGGGATCCTCCAAGTCCGCTGGCATGGGGAGTGCAGCTGTTGGGGGGATCTCTGCCGTGGAACCCTCTGAAGACACCTGCCTGGACAGGCTCACTGGCTCCTGGCTGGAAGAGGACTGGCAATCTGTGGGCTGTCTGAGGGAGAGGGGTGTCAGAGGGGCTGCTCTCGGTGGCGGATCTTACCCTCCAGGAAACTGCACTTGGCCATGACTTACATCTCCCGGTCAGTGAGCTTGACAGCAGCCTGCCCGTATTTTTTGAGATGTAACTTGACATACCAGGTGTGCATGTGCTTCCACCATCCCAGGAGTACATCTGCAGTGTAGCCCAGGCTCTCTGCCTTGTCTCTTCAAGCTGCCTGCTTCTTCTTGGTGTCGCGATACATTCTGTGGCCCTTTCTCCAGAGGTACTTGTTCTCCCTTAGCCATTCCAGCATCTCATCCTCATGCTCCTCGGAAACGGTGTACTGTTTCCTCTCTCCCTTCTCATTCCCTTGCCTCTTCCTCCCTCTGGCAGGGGCTTTAGCAGGGTCTTCAGGGACTTGAGCAGCAGAACCTTCAGGGGCTTGAGCAGCAGGGCCTTCAGGGGCTTGAGCAGCAGGGCCTTCAGGGGCTTGAGCAGCAGGGCCTTCAGCAGCAGGGCTTTGAGGGCCTTGGGGCTGGTCCACCACAGCAGCAGAAGCAGCGGCAGCAGCAGGTTCAGAGTCAGTGCCAGAGGGTGGGATGCTGGTTCTGTCCTTCTTGCCAGGGCTGGAACAAATAGGCTTCCTCTTTTTCCCTGACTGATGAACCATGGTGTTCCTCCTGGATGTATGTGGCAGCACATCTTTCCCCTGAATGCTGACTGCATGCGTGCTGCATCCTTTTATATCCGCGGAGCTGATGCAATTCATACTCCCCGCATGCGCAGTGAACGCTTTGCATCCGATATACATCCACGTGGCATCCGCTTTGCTTCCTATAGGCGTCCGTGATGCATCCGCTTCATCCGCTATGCATCCGCCCCTTCTGCTATGTGTCCGCTTCGCAATTCTCCCCCGGAACCCCTTCGGATATGTCATCCGCTTCCATCTGCTGTCATCTGCTAGGCTTCCTATGAACATCCGCTTAACATCCCCACTACGTACTACCCACGTCCGTTCTTTTCCATTCTGTTTATGCAAATTTTCACCTCTTTTTGGAGCGGATGACAACGATGGAGCCACCCCCGAAATTTTGCTCGTCCGCTGTGTCCTTTATGCATACGTTTTGCATCCATCGGCCAGTGGGACCTAGCCTTTAGTTAGAATGAATGAGCTGACCAGTCAAGCCCCTTTTTAACATATGTGTCAGTGCAGTTATTTTAGAGTTAGAGTTGGGGCTAATTGAGAGCCATGCTTTATGCTTCCCTAAAAGTCTCTTGTGTGCATGCAGAAAAGAGAAGAACAAAGAACATGGAATATTTCACAAGGGTTATGTTAGAAGGGATAGTGCTCTCTGAGACAGTGACAGCACATCTCATAGAATTTTTCTTATTCTTACTCTCTTCTTATTAAATACAAATCAAGCAACTAAAGTTGTAAGGAAATAAAATAGAAAAAGCTAAAGGACAGTAATCAGTGTTCCCATTTTATAATCAAACCAGATCTTTTTGCAAACTGTCCCAGGCAACAAAGGCAGATGAATAAAGCAAAATGGAATTGATTTGAAAGAAAGTTTATGTCGACAATGAAGAAAACTGATTCTGATCATTTGAGATACTACTGCGTACATCATGTGGCTCAGTTAAATATTCTTTAAATATGATTAGATAGGTAACATTACTATTATCAAACTGTCAAAAGATTTACCAAATACAGATCATAACATTTCTTGAATTTTAATGCAGGATTTTTACCAAGAGTCAGTCATGTTAGCTATTTTCTGAAAGGAAACAAAAACAACTCAATAAACCTTATGTAACAAAATTAAAACAGCATAGAACATAATAGGAACTGCACTGTTCACTATTAGTGAAACAATATGAATCAAAAATAAATACTAACAGAAGTCACAAAATGGTGAGAAATATTTGGAAAAAAATATAGGATGTTGTATTGGAGCTTGTGGTGACAACATAGCTTGTGGTCAACTGGCCAAACACAAGGCAAGGATAGGTTCATTATCTCATGAAGAGTAAGAATGAGTTTATTGCACTATGCACTAAATATGGTATAGAAGACTATCCTAGCAGACAAGGAAGATCATTTATTATTGTTTCATATGTGGCTTTATTCCTGATATTCTCCATTAAGAACAGCATATATTGATATTCCAATTTGTACTTCACAACAAATACCCTGGTACATTTAACATTAAACAATGGTGTATTGAATTTATCAGCTTTGATGTAAATACTGGAGAACAGCTGAAATGTAAATTATCAGCTTGGAAAAAAAGGAACATTCCTCTTGATTGCAGAGAGCCATTGATTGATAACAGCTTTAATCTGCCAGAGAAAATAAAAGATGTTCAGGCCTGCACTGTGTTCAAATACCAACTTATTCTACTTGTTCTTCTGATTCTCTACATATTAATGCTGCACCAACCTATATTAATATTTTCAACTGTATATTTTGTTTATGGACAACAACTTTTTTGTTTTTCTGGACTAGTTCTTTGAAATGAATAGAATAGAAAAAAATATACAGTTCAGACATACTAATCAACTGGATGGATAATGTTATCCATCCACTCACAGAATCATTTGGGTATTCTGCAAGCAGTTGAATGTACTCCTAAATTAAACTTGATACTTGAAGCTCAGCCAAATCCAGAAGCATTGAAAAAACTTGGTGGCTCAGTTCATGCCTTTTGTCAACAAACTTTTAGTACAAGGTGTTTTCAGGTACTAATGACAGAAACAAGATTTTACAAGCCAGATAAATCTGTTCTGAATCAAAAATAGGTCTCATTACATATATTATTGAAAAAGTAATACAATTGAGAGATTGATGGCCCAACATGTTTCAGGTAGCATATCTTGCAGCAGAAAGCATGGGAAATGGCAATAATTAACAAGCAGAAAGTTGGAAAACTATACACGTGGATCCTAGCAACTGTTGTGTTTATCTTCTGATGAATTTTTATTCAGAATGATGGGGGTTTTTTTATATTAACTGCAGATTGAAATGAGATTCAAAGCAACCAACAAGTTTTTCATTCCATTCAGCTCTAAAATTTGTGCAATTGGAGTAATTGATTACAATTCTATAAGAACAGAAAGAAGTTTCTAAATCATCTGCTTTTCAAACATCTGAGATCTTTCTGAATATTTTTTTCTTGGGGAATGTTGCAACTGGAAAAAGAATAATCCAATCTTCTTGTGGGAAAAATAAAACTGCCTCATTAATCTTATAAAAAAGATTTACAAAAAAACCAAGTAGCCCATAAGTAATTTTTAGCAGAAGGCATCTTTTGAATTGGGCAGATTGGAGCAATTGAGTAGACAGAACAATTGCTTTAAATTGAATTGATCTATCAGTTTACTGCCTTATTGGTCCATTAGAACAACAACAACAAAATCCTATCTGGATATTACTATTTTGAAAAGCAATAGTTAAAAAACATTATACAATCGTCAGCAATGTATAGTTGAGTAAAACGGAATCCTTTATGCACAAGACTATGTATATGGGATGGGGTACAGGCAAGGATCAGCAATTTGTATCAAGCACCATTTGGCAAATTTCTGAGCTCTGAAACAAACTGATGCAGCTGATCCTGCTACTTTCTGCAAGGCAATTTAATCCCTTTTTCATGAAACACCTGTTTTCCCATCTCTCCCCATCATGCTTAGATCCTACATGTATGTTGTATTTCTATAATAAAAAGGAAATGCAGAGGTGAAAGGTTAAGTAGTCTTTCCTACAAATTTCATTTCCCAGCTTTTCATTTATCGTAAAATATCAGGGGGGCAGGGGAATATAAGGCATTGCCATATTTAGCTTGCCGTCAAAAAACAGAGATGTGCAATTGATATCTTACCAAAATTGGGAAATAATGCAGGTATCAATTAAAAATTCCCTAAAATTTCATTTTACAATACCAAGAAAATTCAGTCTGCTAGAAAATGATGCATTATTAAAGGTACATTTATGCTACAGAATGCAATTTTTTTTTACTATTTTAGAAAACTCATAGTATTATGAATCTGCTGACCAAATAAAATACTCTTATTTCAGTAAAGGTAAAGGTAACAGTTCTCCTCGTACATATGTGCTAGTCGTTCCCGACTCTAGGGGACAGTGCTCATATCTGTTTCAAAGCCGAAGAGCCAGTGCTCTCTGAAGACATCTCCATGGTCATGTGGCCGGCATGATGAAATGCTGAAGGCGCATGGAAGGCTATTACCTTCCCACCAAAGTGGTCCCAATTTTTCTACTTGCATTTCTACATGCTTTCAAACTGCTAGGTTGGCAGAAGCTAGGACAAGTAATGAGAGCTCACTTATTTCATTAGGGAGAAGCTAAAATTTGACTGTCTATATGAATATCCTAGGGCAGGGGTAGGGAAACTTGACTACAAATGTAGGACAATACATTTGTATATTAAACAGTCCCATTCAAGTCAAAAACTGATTTTCCCCCACAACTGAAAAACCAGTAGGCCAGGGATGGGGAACCTTTTATGGCTCACTCAGGAATTCTGGGAGTTGAAGTCCGTAAGTGATAGAAGAGCCAAGTTTCCCTACCCCTGTCCTAGGGAGAAACAAATGTGAAAGGGGGAGGGTTATAGAAATGTTCAGGTGCATCCATGGAAAGCAGTCAGAACACCCAACATGGCAGCTTCATGAATGAAGCTCTGCTCCTTTTAATGTCTCATGATTCATGTATAGAGGTTATGAAACAACTATCATGAAATCATGGCCACCATCTTCACTTTGTGAGCTACCTCACCAAAAGCCCTTGGAGATGTTGCAACTGCAATTGCAGAACAATTGACTCTTCATGGTTTATAATCCAGATACTCCAGCCGATACTTTTTTCTGTCACAAACAGAAAACAAGGCTAACTTGATCAGTATTATTTTAGAACATAGTAATAGCAATAGCACTTAGCCTTATATATATCACTTCACAGTGCTGTACAGCCCTGTCTAAGTGGTTTACAGAGTCAGCATATTGCCCCCAACAATCTGGGTCCTCATTTTACCAACCTCAGGAGGAGGGAAGGCTGAGTCAGCCTTGAGCTGGTGGGACTTGGCAATCTGCAGTCAACAGAAAAAGCCTGCAGTGCTGCATTCTAGCTACTGCGCTATCATGGCTCATATTTTCAAATTCCTTCCTTTGTTCTCCCAGAAGTTAGTCCTAGCATTATCATGTTTAAATAAATGTTATGGATTATTGTTGTTTTTCTTGCTTAGAATTAGAGAATAGGTCATGACTTGTTTAAAAGTATATTGGGACTCTAGAATTTACCAAATTCAGAACCTGGAAAGGTGTGGAGTCTTTTTTGAGGTGGGTAGCGGATAAAGATTACTGGCTTTTTCCTACTAAAAAGTTAAGAATAAAGAGACCAGCAAAAGAAAACATGAAAGCTGGCAAGGATTGTGTAAAAAATGCTAACTGCAACATACATACATGTACAAAAGCTTCCAATAATCAATCTTTGCAGGATACTTCCAATTTGTGATTTATTTATGAAAAAAGATTCTGTTAAGTTAGGCCTTTGAGCTTACCAGCACTTTTTGGGGGTTCATGGATGTGTTTTAAAAAAAAGCTGTGAAAGAAAGTCCCCCATCCCTGCTGCCCAAGCTCTATATTTTAAAATCTGCTGGTTGTCCATTAAGTAGTCTGATTCTCAGGAGTACTGGTTCATGATGCAATCTCTTCTGACAGCCCATCATCCATCTTTGCTAGCCTTGAGATTAGTAAAAAAAAAAAAAAAAAGCAGTATCTGAACAGTCTCCCTGTAGGGAGAGGTTATACCCTCACCTCCATGCACATACATGTGCTCCTACTATACTTCCTGACCTAGATTAAGGAAGAATAGTCTTAGAAATAAATCTGGTTTTGCAGATGGGGCACCACTTTGCTTCATTGTGCAAAAAAGGTTATAATTAAAATTCCAATTGCCTTTGAATTTGTGCCCCCCATTAGGAGGTCATGGAGAAAGGATAGCTCTCTGCTGAAATAAGAAAGTACTTGATTTTATTATTAAGGTGCAATAGTTGCAAATGACATGCCTGCTTTGATCCTGTCTTTTGTTGGAGAGAGAAAGCAAAAACAAATGGGCAGGTTTCACTGATTTTTTTGCTGGTCACTCCAAATATCCTATTATTCAGTTGTGGGCCTTTTATTCCTCAGGTGCAAAGCCATCACCTTAGAAATAATAAGCCTGCTGAAGCAGTACAAGATGCCTGCCATGGTTCGATCCTCTTCTCCGCTTGTCTGCTCTCATTCTTTCAAGATGCAGCAAATATGCAATTAAATACTATGGTTCTTTATGATAGAACAAAAAAACATGACATGAGACCTTGTTAATACTCTGGAATAAAACTTGTTTTTTTAGTAAAATGCAATGATTAAACCAGTTATTTTGATAAAATAAAGCTCCGTTAATTTCACTTGGTTACAGTTTTTAACTCTTCCTGTAAATCAGTAGTATGTATTTAAAAAAACATTTGGATGAAAAGGAGAAATCTGGTTTGAATCTCCACTCAGGTGTGAAGCTTCCTATTTGCCAGCTCTCAGTCTAATCAGCCTTGCAAGGTTGTTATGAGAAAAAAAACAGGGATTTATTCACTGTCCCTTGACATATGAGCTTCTTCAGGAAATACAAGACTGAAGAATTGTTGCATAATATTACTATTTAATTAATGCAATTTTTACTCCCACATTTTAACAATCTTTTGTTATCATTTCGCAATGGGTTTCCAAACAGACAATTCAAAGACTTGCAATCCTTGACTCATGAAAACCGTATGCCCCTCTTAGACCAGGTTCATACATTTGTTCCTTCAGAACATTTCATGCTACATGGGTAAATATCCTTGGACATAAGACTATGGGAATTAGATGTTCAAAGTGATGACATGGGGTCGGGGAGAAACGTGTCAAGTTGTTTTGGCAGGCAATGCCCTATAGAGCAGTGGTCCCCAACCTTTTTTGTACCAGGGACCAATTTCATGCAGAAACACTTTTTCAAGGACCGGCAAAATCAATTCTTCCCCAATAGTAAAGGGCTTCTTTACTATTTCTTTACTAAAAACATATTTTATATATATATATTTTAATCACGATTATTCATTCTTTGCGGCCTGGTACAAAATGATCCATGGACCGGTACCGGTCCGGGGCCCGGTAGTTGGGGACCCCTGCTATAGAGAGCATCCTGAGGGAAGAAGTTGAAACAGTTGGTGTCCAGAATGTGAGAGGTCTGTAAATATTTTTTTCAACCCTTTTTCTAATTCTTGCACTATACAGGTCCTCAGTGGAAGGCAGGCTGGTTACAATTGTTTTTTCTGCAGTGCTAACTATCTGTTGAAATCTGTACCTGTTATGTTGGTTGCAATACCAAACCCAGAGTCCCATTTAGTATGGATGTATTACTACTATCTTTCTCATCTTTTCTATCATCTTCTCTTATTGATATATTAGTATTATATTATTTTATTGTTCGTATGTACACTGAGACCTTCTGCGTCTGAGACAAATTCTTTGGGTGACCAATCACACTTGGCCAATAATTCTATTCTGTTCCATTTACTCCACCCCACCCCTTCCCATTATTTTATTTCTAGAATGACAAGGAAGTGAGCAAGCTATATACCCTATTTTTATTTATTCAACCCATATGCTGAATATATATTAGGGAAACAGAACTGGAAGAAGAAGACTGTTAGAACTGGAGGAAGAAATATCAATAATCTAATCTGTTTTGGCACATGCTACAAAGCTAGTCTGTTTTGCCAAATTCTGTCTATACTGTCATTTCCTGACCTTTATATAAATTTTGCATGAAGATAATCAGATGTTCCAGGAATCATGTTTTTCTAAGCAAATTCCATAGCTCGATATATCAACACAACCAAAAGCCTTTCTATAATCAATGAGAAACATGTTGTTTATTTTTGACATTTTTAAGGTTTCTCAGTTATCCAATATGTATTGGCAATAAGGGGAAATTGATAGACATGGATAAATATGGGTATCCCAACCTTTTTTTAATTTGGTGCCTTTCTGATATGTTGGGGCTTCAAGTTGATGCAAGTTGAAGAAATGTGTTTGCATGATAGTTTTTAGCATGATTAACTTGATTTGCTGAATTAATCCAGTTGATTGAGTTTGCAAAACATAAGTTAATGGTTTTTACAACATGCAGTAGTAAAAGGCAATTGGCTCAGCTGTGATTCATAATGTTTGGAAACTCAGCTCTTTAACTAGGAGAAGCTATACAGATGCAGCAGATAAAACAATTGAAAAATGCTTCTTGCCACCAAGGCTGCTCAAATTTCTAACGTTATGACTAAAAAGATCTAAGTATATTAGATTAGGTCCTTTCCAAATGGGTACATCCCCACGTCGCTAAGTGAAACTAATAATACAGATGGACACACCCCTCTTACCTTGTCAGAAGTGAGTTTTATTTTATCTAGTCAATCTAATTCCCTATTCCAAGTGAGCATTTCCTCTTCCTGGCCTGCAATCAGGCTCTAATACTCAAGAAAGACATGTTGTGATTTTTCCAAGCAGAATTCTTTATTGTTTCTCACCTATACATAGAAGCTTGCCAAACCAAAGCAGACTACCATCCCTGTAAGCATATACTGTACTTTGGGAACTATTAGGGAACAACTGCCTTCATCATTTCTCTCCCACAAACATCTGAACCAGTGATGGAATTCAAATTTTTTTACTACCAGTTCTGTGGGGGTGGTTTGGTGGGCATGGCAGGGGAAGGATACTGTAAAATCTCCAGTCAGAGGTGGTATTTGCCAGTTCCCCAAACTACTCAAAATTTCCACTACTGGTTCTCCAGAACTGGTCAGAATGTGCTGAATACCGCCTTTGATCTGAACTGAGGTGTTTCTTACTCCTTTGGAATGTACTCCCTCCCACCTGGGAATCCAAACTACATTCTAACATATTTCCTACTTCAGATGTCAAACAGAAATAAATTCGTAAATATTCAGTTTGCCAATAGGTTAGCAGTAGAATCAACGAGGATCACAGGAGGGAACTTGGCCTAGTCTTTGGTAACACTGCTTTCTCTTCATTAGAAACCCTATTGCTATCTCCCCACTCTAATTTTCTGTGAGTCAATAGGTGAATTGTTGAGGAGAGAAACATACTCCCTAGGTAGTTGAAGGAAGAGTTCATACAACACTGATGCTCAACCTTGAACACTGAAAAATGATAGGTTTGGCCACACAGATGCAAAAGAGGGAGAGAGTGATAGAGAAATCAGAGTGAACTGATTTGATCCACTTGTTCCTGTAATTTTAATTGTTTAATTTTGAAGTTATGGCAGTGAGACAGACCAATGTGTCAGATATCCTTTCTTCAACACTTACCAAGGATACCTACTTCACCTGCATTTCGTTCCCAGTGTTTTTTAAAATAGACATATAAATACATTGAAAGTTGGCATGCTGCAAAGTGATGTGTCTGTTCTAGTATCATCTATTTTTAGCAAGAATGTCTCTAGGCCCCACATAAGCTCCAGAGGTATTTTTAGAAAGTTATGGATGACTGCAGTTCACAGGAAGGGTTTGTTTGGAAATGTGATCACTGCCCAGCAAAAAAGATGAAGATAAACGAGAAGCAGCAGAGATACTGGGAAGGAGAAAAAGAAAGCATCTCACGCACTTCATCTTTTGGTAAATGACTCTTTTGTGCTTGACCAGGGGATCACTAAGGCAATCATTTTGGGAAAAGATCCATTGCATTCTCTTAATGTTTGAATGGGGAATTGATAATAGGTAGGCTTTGGTTTCAAAAGCTGCCCCTGGGCTAAGAAGTTGAGGCCACGCTGATCAATCATTAAGGAAACGAATAAGCCCATACTTAAGCATCAAGGAACAGCACAGAGGGTCCCTCCCCCACCCCAGCTATCAGGCATGCCACTCTTGAGCTTATAGGAAATTTAAAAAAAAAATGAAATATGCTTTTCAGAATTTGGAGGAAATGTTGCACAGTTTGATTGATTGTAAATTTAGATTGTTAGCCAAAAGTAATGTATGCACCTTTTTAGGCATCCCAGGCTGCATCTGAGGGTTCATCTGGAGAATTCTGTTCATTTGCTAAGTTGAGATCATGCTGGGAATGTTTATTTTTTTAAATGTGTTAAGGTTCTATATACCTTTTAAGTAGTAGCTAACTTAAATGAACTAGCGCTACTTCGTATCTCCATACCAAAGTAAATAAATAAATAAATCTGCTCCAAACTCCTAAATCAACACCACCTCTCCCTTGATGAGATTTTTTTTTAAACTTACATTGGTTGAAAGCATCTGTAAAGTGTTTGAGGACGGACTTGTTCCCCCATCCATTAAAAGAGCAGTGTGGCCTTTGCCTCAGCATATGCCAGCAATACAATATAGCATGGGAATAATAAATTCCATCTTTCTACAAGTCATGCAATAGAAAGGTGCCATATAATTTTTATTGTTTACAGGTAATCCTTGTCTTACAATGATACTCAAGATCAGGATTTTCATTACTAAGCTGTGTAGTGAGTGAGTTATATTCAACAGTTGTGTTGTTGAGTGACTCATACTCAATTTTACAACCTTTTTGGATATAATTGTTGAACAAATCAGTGCAGCTGTTAAGTGAATTGCACTATTATTACACAAATCTGGCTTCTCTAGTTGATTTTGTCAGAAGCTTGCTGGGAAAGTTGCAAATGAAAATCATGTGACCCCAGGATGCTGTGATGGTCATAAATATATGCTGTTTGCCAACTGCCTGAATTTTAATTACATGATTGTGGAGACATTGCAATAATCATGTAAGTTCAAGGATTAGTCATAAGTCACTTTTTTTAGTGCTGTTTTAACTTCAAAACAGTTGGTAAATGAATTGTTTTAAGCCAAGGACTACCTGTACTGCTTTGACTGTTTTTAAACAGAATGGCGTTGTATCAAGCTTTTAAACATCTCCCCCTCATAAAATTATAAATATTTATTTTAATTCATATTATTTTTCAGATACATAAGCTGTTTCCTATCATTCTTTTTACTACATTTTTGTTTTTCATATTTCGTATTTTGAATAAAATATTTGATTTGCAATCAGGCACTTTCCCTTTGAGCCCAAGCAGGTAAAATGTTCAACACTGCAATTCATAGCTGCCATCTAGTGTCATTCCAAAACCCAGCCTATTCTATTTTTTCACAGTTCCTTTCCATTGGCTTTAGTCTAATATATCTGGCCAACTAGCCAGAAATAAATAAACTGATCAATGTTTAAGTAATTATTAGACAGAGGTATATTTCTAAGTCTTTGTCTACCTTGTGTTGTTGTTGTTCTTTCAAAAAACAAAATTTTCTATCCATATGATATTTCTCTTGTATATGTCTAATCACTGCAGGTACACTTCCAATTACAATTGACAATTATTGAGAAAAACCATTCCCAAATCAGATGTACTTGCCATGCTGCCTGGAGACTGAACACCAAGTCTTCTGGAGAGTTGGGCTAGGAAAAACTGCAAGACGATCGTACCTACTTGGTAACCATAGCTTCAGTTCCCATCACAAGTCCTGGTCCTATCCTTTTCAGTTCTCTAATTCCAACAAACAATTGGGACGTCCTCACTGCTCTGCTTTAGATGTCTTGCAATTTCTTGTTTAAAGGGTTGGAAGTACACATCTCTCATTTCTCAAATGCTACAGCAATAAAATATCTGACTGGTCCTTTTATATTTTCTTTGTATTTTAGGGCAGATTTGTGTGTTTCACACTCATCTGGAAGGGAGCTACTAAGGCACTCAGGACAATTGAAACCTTATTTATTTCTTTGTTTTCTCTATTTTATTTTATTTTTATTTCTCTATTGCCAGCACAAGAGGTAACAAGTAGAAGATCATTAAAGAGAGATCCAATCTAAAACTAGGGAGAAATTTTCTGAAAGTAAGAACAATTCATCAGTAGAACAGTCCATCTCCAAACTTGCAGGTGTTCTATCACTGGGAAGTTTTAAATATTTCTATTATTCTATGTTCCTTCTCCTCAGTTTCTATTATTCTATGTTCTTACAGTGAACATTTTGATATCCTCTATCAATAATGTTGCCGGCTCAAGAGCTGTAAGATGGAAGACAGCAGAAGCTCTGAAATTGCTCATTAACACCTAGTATGTATGAAGGAGAAAAAGCAGGAATAAAGATCAGTAGGCTCCTATTATACTCACTGCAGGTTTTTTTTCCTTCACGTCATTCACATTGCAATTAAGTTGTTTTTTCTCTCTCTCTTTCTGATGATGATTTCCAAATGTGTGTCTTGTATATTGGTGCAACTTTTATACAGTCAGTTTTCCTCCCTCCCCCCCCCCCTTTTTGTTTTGTTTTTTTTTGTCATGATGAAATCCAGTAAGCAAACTGCTTTGCAGTTTGGAGTCTCAGAATAGATTCCCTGGGCAGCTTGTTACATTACAAAAACCTTGCTGAGCTTTACCTTTGCAATGCCCTCCTTTAAGAATTTCTCCCTGTGTGTTGCTAGTGAAAGCAAAGAAGGCAGCTGCTCTTCTCAGTTGTGTAGCCCCTGGGCACACCTACAGAATCTTCCCTTGATGCCTTCTAGGATTCATGCCCTGCCTGAATTTTTGGTCAACAATATTGTAATATTAAAAAAGAATAATTAAAAATGCCAGCCTTTGGCCTCTTCCTTATTTCCAAAAATGGATCCCATAAGTTTTCTTACAAAATATAGTTGAGGGGGAATGGCATCCCAATGCTTTGTTTGAAAATGTTCCCAGTTGCCCAGAAAAAAAGGTAAGAGTTTATTTAGAGAAATATCCATCCATCTTCACACATACATACACCATATAACCACACAGAGGAAATTTTAATATAAAGTAATGTAAGACTGAAACCTTTACTATAAAACAAATACCTTGGTGTGTTCTTTTCTTTCATTTTTTCATTTCATTTCCAATGCAATGTTTAATTTGGAAAAAAAAAGACATAATCATGTTGCTTATAACATTAATATTTGAATGGGATTAATGATAGTATTTCCATTTGTTAACTATATTCAATATTTCAAGGTGCCCTAATAATAGAATACCAGTAATCTCATGTTGTATATATATGTATGCATGTATGTATGTATGTATGTATGTATGTATGTATGTATGCTGTTCAGCTTTGTTCGAGTATTTTCCCACGTCATTGTAGTTGTGCTTTTAAAATTGTAGCAACATTTCAGCAGAATCTCATCTGCCATCATCAGGCTTCTGTATTGTGTCTGTCTGTGACTTTCACAGCCGTTTCACAGACTTTCACAGCCGTTTCAGTTTTAAAACTGAAAACATTTAAAACATCTAAAACATTTAAAACTGAAACGGCTGTGAAAGTCTGATTCACAGACGAACACAATACAGAAGCCTGATGATGGCAGATAAGATTCTGCCGAAACGTTGCTACAACTTTAAAAGCACAACTACAATGGTGTGGGAAAATACCTGAACAAATATATTGTTTCAATAATTTTATATATTAAAGAACTGAGCCTCTGTATTTCTGTATTAACACTTTATGGATATATTTTTAATTTCTTCGAATGTCACTATTTAATCACTACTCTGTAATTCTTTTCTGGTTGTATTTCATCATCTCTTTGGTTGTTATATTTATCAATCAGTAAAAAAGAACAAAGGCAAAACTAAGCAAAACTAAACAGCCTGCTGGGCAGAGAGAGACTGAGGAGCATTCTGGTTGATTAGTGGTTAGGTTCCCAGTGAGAGCCATGCCATAACTGAGCAAACACCATTCAACACCCCAATTCACTGAATAATTCATGTATTAGGTTGGATCTTAACTCCCAACATGTGTATCCTTAAAATTTCAGGTACAACAAATCATAAAGACATTAGTTTAGCAATTGTGTGTTAGAATGTGTTAGAATATGTCACAAAACTTGCGATTCTAAACAGATATTCCACAGGAGATGCAAGTCTATATCCATTAAAAAATGAAGTAGGGAAAGCATTCAAAGCATGGCTTCTGAATTTATTTCCAATTCCTTTTTCAGAAGCAGCTCATAAGAGGCACCTGTATTTTCTTTTCCATAAAGGAGAAACAAAATACCCCTTGGGTATGGGAAAGTGTTTCTTTTCTCACCTTGTGCTGCATGATATATATGCATACAACTGGACAGGGTGAGTCTGGCTGCACAAGGTTTCCTCCTGTGGGTCTCTTAAAATATGGGGTGCTCTGAGGGTGCCTTGAATAGAGTTCCTGCCAATATTTGGAGTCTCTGTTTCAACTGCTTCTTCCATTGGGATGCAAAGAGAGAAATTTTTAGGATTTTCTTTTTCACAACCTCAGTCGGTTCCAGCCTATATTCAGACTTGATTGTCCTTTTGTTGGCTTATTCCTCTCCATCAGATCTGATCCCATTCTGTTCAGTTTTTAAGACCTTTATTATTTAAGAGGCAGAGCCCCATCCCCTTTCAATAGTTTACTTCCAGTATTTAGTTGAGTTTCAAAGTATTTTTGTTTTTTAAAAAAACCCAATAGTAGAGACTGAATCAGCTAAAGCTGAGAATTGGATCCATGTGATGATTATTCATTTTTTTTCTCTTGCTCTGTTTAGGCTATTGTGGCCCTGCAATATATTTGTCATTGGGAAAGAAAAAGCAAACTAAGCAATGAATAGTTCATTTTTGATTTTCTAGTTGTAATTCTTTTACTTTAGTGCCTTTAGCAGTTCAAAGAAGCCTTTGTGTTGAGGTACTGGCAAGAGTAAAATGCATTTCTATTTAATTGATCTTATTAAACTACTTATAAGCTAGTTAGTTGTTCTTCTGGGATATTATTGTCCTTTTCTTGTCCTTGTTTTCCAAAACTATGCCCTGGGTATTTAGCATCTCAACCATCAGTTTCCAGAACTCCATCTATATTTCAGGCAACTTCCCTGGTCTCCCACCAATTTTGTTGTTCAAGAGGGAAAGACAAAAATGCCTCCCCCCCCCCCCACATACACACACATCACTTTGACTGGGAATAAAGAAACTCTTGTGTTTGCTCTATAGCCTCATTAGAGTCTTTGATTCCCTTCAGCTGATTTTGATGTCGTAATGTTCCCCAGGCTCTCTGGCTATTAAACAATGAAAGGTGGCATAAGTGATTGGACTCCAAGTGGTTTGGCTGATGGTCAGCTTACCCACAACAACAGTATTACAATGGAATTTCTCTCAAAATCTGTCCAAAATCCACTTTGCCCTATTCATTTCTCCCAATCCTGGGTTAAGTGGATTTGAGGTCAACAGTTCAAATTCAGCTGCAAGTCACTGTGAGTGAAAGTTATTCTCAGTGCCTGCTTTTCTCTGCTCTTAAGCTCTTGTTAATTGGTCTCAGAGTGGCTTCCTTGGTAACAGTGAGACTGCCAAAATGAAAACAAGTCCCTGTTGTTCCATCATTAAATACAATAAAATGATGTGACTAGCTTGATGTTACAATCAAGCATGCAACTGATTATTTTAAATCAATGTATGAGCTTTGGCTCACTCTGTGTTATAAAGGCAAGGTGGATGCACAGCTCATAAGATATATAAGAACTTTATTATCATTTTCTAGTAAGAGACCAATAGGAATGTTATCTAATATCAGAATTTAATCCACTCAGGCAGCAGAGAAAGTTCTGAAGAAAAAAAAAAGGGGCAGGAAAGTATTAAGGGAGATCAAAGTAGCAAAGAGAAGCTACTCCAAAAAACTGAAGAATTCATTCTCAGCTATTGTAACAGCAAATGTGTGGGGAAACCTGAAGAACATCCTTGGCCACAGCAGACCTCCTTTCCTTATTGAAGGGAATCATCAATAGGCAGATGACATGTATATGTTCTTCTATATATATTGAGAGGATATCACTGTCATTTATCACTACCTCTTCCACCTCAGATATACCAACAGTAGCCAAATCTCCTACACTTATGCCCAACCCTCTGCCCCTCCGATCCTAGAAAAGGATGTGCAAGGCCTATTTCATAGAAAAAATATAGGAAAAACACCATCCAGAGAAAGTAATGCCTTCTAGCTTGAAAATCTATGCTGAAAACTTCAACTACTTCTTTAAAAAAACACGGGAGATGAGCAATGCCCCTTCTTGCTTCAAATACTCTACTCTAACCCTTTTCATAGACTTCAGCTTGGCATTGATTCTAGAAATACTTCACTCCAAATTGACTCAGCCTAACTGTTACCTGTCCATACTTATAAGTGAATTATTAGCTATTTGACAGAACAACAGATGAAGCTAGAGAAAATCACATCAAGCACTCAGTCAATTAGCACAGGCATCCCCCAGGACTATGTGCTTTCTCCATTGTTCATCTTTCTCTACACTAATGATTGCATTTCTAAGGATCCCACTATAAAATACTGAAGTTTGCAGATGATATAACAGTCATTGGTCTCATTCAAAATAGTTATGAGCATGCATTTTGATGGGAGCTTGAACAATTCACCCTGTGGTGCAGTCAGAACAATGTGGAGCTAAACATGCTTGAAACTGTAGAGATGAGAGTGGATTTTAGGAAGAGCCCTTCTACTCTACCACTACTTACTATATTTGACAGGACAATATCAGCAATATACCTTCAAAAACCTTCAGGTTTTTTGAAATTTGAAAAAATGGACACTTAGCATTAGAACCATCATTAAAAAGGCACAACAAAGAATGTTCTTCCTACATCAACTTAGGAAGTTTAAACTGCCCCAAGAGTTGTTGATATAGTTCTACAGAGGAATTATTGAGTGTGTCACCTGTACTTCAATAACTCTCTGGTTGATAAAGCAAGTAAATAGGATAAGATAGTTATAGACTCTAAAGGATAGTTAGAACTACAGAAAAATCAATTGCAACCTATTGTCAAAAAGCTAATGAATTATAATCTATAGAAGACCTGTATACTGTGTGAGTCAGAAGGAGGGCTGAGAAAATGTCTATGGACTCCTCACATCCTGGACATAAACTGTTTGAATCCTCCCCTCAGGATGCTGCTTATAGGCCATTGCCAAAACAACTAGACACAGAGACAGTTGAACACCTAATCCTATATACATTGAGAGCTTTGTTGCTTTGCATATACAATGAGAGCTTCTGCATCAGAGACAGGTCCCTGCACCAGAAACAAGTCCCTGTTTCTCATTACACTTGGACAAATAAAGTACTCTACATTCTAATTCAGCCATAGGTTTACCACCATAACAAAAATTCCACTCATTATTATTGCTCTCATTTATCTCTCATTCTTATTATAAGGGCTCTCAAGCTTGTTATAAAATTATATATCTGTCTTACAATTAGCTTGGGACATAATGGGACATAAATGCAAGTAATAAGCCAATAAATAAAATCAATTGCTTCCTAATTTCCCCAAAGGTATCTGCATTTCTAAATTGTCACTTAATATCACTTCCTACAGGAGTGGGCTTTTATTAATTCCTTACCTTCTTGTTTTAATTATATAAACATTGAAAGAAAATATCATAGAAGTAACATGAGAGAAAAGCATCCTTTTGGGGAACATTAACTTTTAAAAGGCAATTCAAAAGCATTATGAATGGGTCAAACAGAAATCAGTTTACCAGTAATATATTCAGCAGAAAATAATAGATCAGACTTCAGCATTGCACAGGAAATGTTTAACTAAATTTGATAGTGACCAATTTTTCTATGTGTAAAATAAAAAAAATCTTATGCGTGGGAAATCATACCACTTGGTAGTATGCCAATGGATCTATTGCATTGATTAGTTACTTTGATGTAGTGCTTAAGACACCAAGCTTGAAATTAGGCCTACCTTAAATAAAAAATTGGCTGGGTGATTTTGGACTAGTCACTCTCTCTCAGCCCAACTTGCCTCACAAGGTTACTGTTGTGGGGAAAATGGGAGGAGAAAGAAATATTAGATATGTTCACCACCTTGAGTTACCAGTACTTATAAAAATAATGAAGGTGAGGTTTAAAAAACATGAATAAATCATGTTTCATGATTTCCAGAAAATTGCCAAAAATATATTATAATTACAACATAGTAGTGTTCTAGAATTATAAATATTACTATACAACTGATCTATGCTCTTTTTGAGATACATTGGTACAGTAATAGAATCCGCAGAGTGACAGATCTAGGGCCATCCAAAAATATTTTGAATAGGCATAATGTAGGTTTCTGTAAAGTCATTGCAGAGATATACTATAAGGCATTTGAATAATAGCTGAAATTCTTCATTGGAAATTGCACAGTGCCATTTTCACAGTAATCAGATGCTTAATGCATCATTACCATGGTTACTGGTATGAATTATCTCTCTGTGTTTTATATGTGTGTGTGAGAGAGAGAGTATGTGAGTGTGTGTGTGTGTGTATATATATATATGTATATATATATTTGGTTTTTTTTTAAGTTTTCACGGGTACTTACATGTGTGCTGTTCAGCTTCCTTCGGGTATTAT
>BLBF01000044.1:6245029-6280889 GCA_015471245.1 Laticauda colubrina
ATGGCAGATGAGATTCTGCTGAAACGTTGCTACAACTTTAAAAGCACTACAATGACATGGGATAATACCCGAAGGAAGCTGAACAGCACACATGTAAGTACCCGTGAAAACTTAAAAAAACATATATATATATATATATTATATATAAAACCAATCAGCTGTATCTAGTTCAGAATTCTACAGGAGACACTTGAATGCACCAAATTTTGAATTCTTAAGACTGCACTTCAAGGATTGACTGAAAGTTTAGATCATATCTGGTAAAATTACTGTATATGCTTATTGGCATTTATATAAGCACCAAAAGTGTCCTGGAATTTTTTTTTGTCTGGTCTCCATAATGTTGATTCTTGCAGCCCAAAAACAAGCCATCAGAACGAATGCAATTAAAGCCACAATAGAAAAATCTGCTGATGACCCCAAATGCAGACTCTGCAAAGAAGCAGACGAAACCACATCCTGAGCTGTTGCAAGACAATCGCTCAGACTGACTACAACGTCACAACAGAGTCGCTCAGATAGTCCACTGGAACTTGTGTTACAACTATCATCTGCCTGTAGCAAAGAACTGGTGGCAGTGGTGGGATTCAGCCAGTTCGCACCAGTTTGGGAGAACCAGTTGTTAACATTCTGAGCAGTTTGGTGAACTGGTTGTTGGAAGAAATCATTAGGGCAGAGATTATTTGAATTCCACCACTGACTGGTGGGATCATAAGCCTGAGAAAGTGGTTGAAAATGAGCATGCAAAACTACTGTGGGACTTCCGAATATAGACTGACAAAGTTTTGGAATACATTACCCTGGATATCACAATTGTGGAGAAGAAAAAAGTGTGGAGCATTGACATTGCCATACCTAGTGACAACAGAATCAATGAGAAACAACTTGAAAAAATCACCAGATATCAGGACTTGAAAATCAAACTGCAGAGACTCTGGCATAAACCAGTGCAGGTGGTTCCAGTGGTACTCGGCACATTGGATGCTGTGCCTAAAGACCTAGGCAAGCACTTAAAAACAATTGGCGCTGGCAAAATCACCCTTGGTCATATGGTCAGCTGCAGAAGGCCATCATACTGGGATTTGCTCGCATAATCCACCATCACACAGTCCTAAACACTTGGGAAGTGTTCGACTATTGATTTGTAATACGAAACCCAGCATAGTTATCTTATTTGCTGTGTATAATGTAGTTTTTTTTGTATAATAATAACAACTTTTATTGTCATTGCACATATATACAATGCTCCTGCTAGTGCTTTCCATAGCAAAAATACAATACAACTTCAATAATATATAGACAATGGTCCTGATACAAGTAATTAGGGAGAAACCAGTCATATGTTTCCATGTATGCATGGAGTGGTTGTGGTTGTATTTAGGAGTCTGACAGCCCGTGGATAAAAGCTGTTTTAAAACCTGTTTGTCTGGCTGGCTAATTTCTGTGTCTTCCGCCTGATGGTAAAAGTGAGAAAAGACACTGACCAGGATGTGAATCGCCCCTAAGTATCTTCCTCACTCTGCTGAAACAACGAGACCTGCCGAGTGGTGTTAGGGGACAATGGTTTCTCATGCAGAATTTATCACTCTCTGTAGTGCCTTCCTGTCCGCAGCTGTTGAACCAGCGTACCATACTGTTATACAGTATGTAAGGATATTTTCTATCATAGATTGATAGAAAGAAGTCATCAACCATTATTCCACCTGATTTTTCCACAGGACTCTAAGGAAATGAAGTCTCTTTTGAGCCTTCTTAACCACCAGAGACGTGTTGTATTTCCAGGTGAGGTCTTGACTAATAAGCACTCACAATAATTTAAAAAAAAAACCTTTCCATATAGCCCCCCTTAATATACAGTGGGGCAAGTTCCTCTCCGTGATTCCGGAAATCCAGCACCATCTGTCATGCTAGATTTTAAATGTAAGTTATTTTTTAAATACCATGTGGATAGCTTCTGGACTTTTTCCCTATATGCTGATTTGTCTCCTCCAGTTATAAGACCCAGCACCATTTTATTGTCTGTGAACTTTATTATATGATGTTGGATGGATCAGAGGATATGCAGTCATGTGTACATAGTGAGTGCATGTAGGGGCTGAGCACACAGCCCTGAGGGGAGCCTATGCTTAGCTTCAGGATGGAGGATATAAAGGACCCAACCCTTACCATTTAATCAGCTATCTTGTAGATTCATCATAGGGTGAGGATCAAAACAGTTCATGACAGCAGCTGCAACTCTATGATTAAAACCCCACCTCTTTTTCACATGTAATATGATTTTTTAAAATCATATTTAACTTTAAGCTTCAACTGCACAATCACATTTTCCATTTCAACCTTTTTCACCATCCTCTCTGAATGCCTCTGTTTATCAATTAAATGCAAGACAGGAAAAATACATGGTGCAAAATATAACAAGCCCAACTACAACCAAATGGAGATATCAGCTTTAAGTGTATTGCTATATCTGATATGTTTACTAAAATAAATCTCATTTTTAAAAAAGCTACAAAGGGTCTTCAATGCCCCTAAGAATAGTCCATCTCTTCTATTGCTGAAGCTGTGCTGTTTCCCAGAACTTTGCAGGGCTGAAATGTCTGGCTGAGTTTTATAGGTAGTTCCTCAAAGACATGCCAGGTCCCCCATCATGTGGGATAAAGAAGATTTAATTGCTATGCACAGGCAATTTCTTTCTCCCCTGCCATCCTATTCACAGCATCCAAGTCTTGCCCAACAGCCAAACAACAATCTTTTCTTTCTATTCCAATGGGGGACATGCTTAAAAGACTCTGGAGCTGGCAAACAACTGCTTTGACCTTCATTTTCGGGGCAGGGCAAGGGTTGCACAGAGGGAATTAAGTTTGGAGAAAAGCCAAGGACAAGAAGAGCCACAATCTATTCTATAGTTATATGGTTGTAAAATTCTTCCAAATAGCAAGTTATGGTATTTGGGTGTAGCTGAGTATCGGTGAACAGGACAATCATGATATAGAATAAGGTATTATAAGGGCATCAATAAATATGTGGCAGCAAGATTATAAGTGCAAAGGCATGGAAACTATGAATACTATAAGTCAATGCAACATATACAGTAATGTAGCATGGCAGTTAGTACAGAGTCCTTCACTTACAACATTTTGTTAATTGATTGTTTGAAGTTACAACAGTACTGAAAACGGTGACTTATAACCATTTTCCACAATTACAAATGGAGCATCTCCACGGTCACTTAATCAAAATTCAGATACTTGGCAACTGATTCATATTTATGACTGTTGCAGTGTCTCAAGGTTATGTAATTCCACTTTAGATTCACTTAACAACTGTGGCAAGAAACATCGTAAAATGGGTCAATGCTCACTTAACAACTGTTTAGCTTAGCCACAGAAATTTTAGACTCATTTGTGGTTATAAGTTGAGTACTGTATTGAAATTTCAGATCTCAACTGTTTAAACTCTATTGAGTGGTGTTAAAATTGTTGATCATGAGCATGAATGTCATTTACTCAGTGGTCCCCAATCCTTGAGGTTGGTGGTCTCCCATTTGGAATTTGAGGGGCATGTAGAGTGTATTAGCAATGTGAAAGATGGTGGATCTTTCTTTATTCATATTCAGGCTGATAATGTTCCAGTTTATGAGAATCTATCTGCCATTTGCTTAATTCCAATGCAGTAATTTTTCTAGATCTCTCCAAACCAAGATTTGGTTCACAATGCATTATTTTTATTTTGTATGAAAGTTTATGGATCTCATTTGGGGCACAAGCATTCATGGAAATTAAGGTGGTGAGGGAAGCTAATGCAAGTCAGATGCCCCCTTTAATTATTTTTTAAAATGCAAACTATCAGGCAATAAAGTAATTTTTTTAAGCTGTGTTTTCTCCACATGTTCATTGCGTGCTCCAGCAACTTTTAAGATTTTTTTATCACCAGCCACAAATGAGACAGTAGCCCAGATTTGGTTTAGCAGGTTGAGATTATAACTTGGAATTTGCAAATCAACCACATGCAAATTGAGACTTCCCAGAGTTATAGTCCAACATGTTGAAGAATAAACTTGTTCACTCTCAGTTATAACACTGTATAAAGCAGTTCCTATCCTACTTCAGAATACATTAATAAAATCAAAATTCTCTGCTTATGTTTCTTGCTTAGTTTTCGGTAAGTAGGGAAAGAAGTGGGGCAATGCTTGAGAGAAACATTAGCTAAAGGGTTTGTTAACTGAAATCAAGGATGGCATTCAGGCAAATAGGACACAAGTCAATAAGCTTCTAGTTACTCTAGGTTCTGGAGGTCCATCCCATTGCACCTTGCTGGAGCAGCACTCAAAAGCCTGAGAATGAACATAGAGACTAGGTCAAAGTGTAAGCTTCCTATATATTCTTTCTGTGACAGACCTGGATACATTTGGAAATATAGTAACCCCCTTCCCCCAAAGCCAAAAGTTTTCCTCATCTTCCATTGTTATTTTTGTTCTGTCTGTTCATTTGATTTTTACCATTGGATAAACACATTTAGCCTTTCACATGAAAAATCTCTTTGAGTGGTATCATCAAGTCATGAATTTAAGCATATAATAAAAAGATAAATCCTGTCCCAAGCCAATTGGCAGAAGTGACACTACCTCAGACTATCTACTTCAGATACTAATTTGGTGGAGGAATCAACTACTCCAAGGCTCTTGGTGTGGCTAGAATTAACTTTCCAGGGACCAAAGCATCCTCTGTAGACAAGATACAAAGATATTCTATAAAAAAATATCATATGAACAGATACAGATGGTTTGTGTTATGTATTGAGTGTATGTAGTTGCATTGAGCCCTGCTGGAGTGAGGCTGGCTTTGGTTGACCCTGGCTGTTGACTCAGGCTGTTTTGGAGGGAGACTTGAAGCATTAATGTTTGGGTGGGCTTTTTCAAGTGCTATGATTGGTTGAGGCCCTGTAGACCTAGAGTGTGGATTGCAGGCATTTGCCTGCTGTTCCTCAGTTCCAGTTTTGAGTCAGTGTAGCTATGCTGGTCTGCTTCTTGCTTATTGAAGCCCACTACACAATAATTTGGGCTTGCAATTCCTGTATCATGTGACTTTAGACCAGGAGTGGGGAACTATGGCCCCTTTTGACCTATGGACTGTGACTCCCAAAATTCTGGGCATTGAAGTCCACAGGTCATAAAGGGCCATAGTTCCCCATTCCTGCTTTAAACGGTAGATATTTAGAATGGTATAGAGTTGGTAAAGTGGAAGGCAGAATATGACTTTCAGCATAAATAAAAGCATTACCCCTGGAGCAATGTATGATCTAAAAAGGATCTTTGGAAGCTTTTGCTGGCATCAAGTTCTTTAATCATGTACCGCTTATGCCATCTATAGTTTCTCAAAGTTCTCTTTGACAGAGGTTTTCAACTATGCTTCCCCTCCCATCCCACATCACATTAGCTTTGATTTCTTTGTTTTTGTCAATTTCTTCCCTTGGGACACTGTGTTCTTTCAGCAATTCTCAGTTTTCCAGACAATGGCAGTCGGGCTGGGAAGTTGGTATCAATCTTGTAATGATGAGCATGAAACTGGACAGTTTAGGACAGGGCATAGAGTACAGAACTGCTTCTGTTCCAAGAAAAGAGCTCATGCTGTGGCCTCAGGTCTATTAGTAAGGCCCTTTGTGGGACTGTCTGCTTCTGGCTCCAGAGGGACGCAGGGCCTGGTCAGCCAGGACTGTTCACAAAATTGGGGGGGGGGGGGGGGCGACGGGTAGTTAAGCAAGAACTGGAAAAAGATGAGACAGCTGAATTAGGGGTGAAGTAGGCAGACTAGCAGTTGGCTCAAAGTCTTTCCCAACCATGGTAATTTCCAGACAATTGGGAGCATCAAGGCCTATTTGCAGTTAAAATGGTACTACATAATAGTGAGGTGGGAAAGATCTGATCAATACTGTAAATGAATATGCATTGTAATTGGCAAAATCATTTATTATTCAAGAGCAACCAATCTTGTGTCTGCAGTTCACCCACTTATCCCAGCAGGACCAGAAACTAAGAATCCAGTTAATGTCAACAATGATGTGACTCATTCTTGGTGGTTCTTTTTGCCATTTTTTCTTTTATTCTTAGAAAAGTAAACTGGTTGTTTAAAGTACAATTTATCCTTATTTAGTTCTTAATCTTGTTCAAACAAGAGAAAGATTTTGACATATAGAAGCACTGTCTCAGGTCAGACATGTGTGATATTAGAATGAATTAGTCTTGAGTAATAGCAACTTTCTTCAGGATGAGATTTATCATTCAAAACCTGAGAAAAGTTTGGGAAGGCTAAGTACATATATAGAAGTATTTTCCAAGCAAGGTCTAGTGTGGTGTCACTTTATAAAACTAAGATAACTGATTATGTGCCCACTCTTGTTCGTCCCCTTTAATGGCACCAGGTATACCTCCTACTTGTATTGAAAAAAAATAATCTAAACTTATGGGGGATCAGTTTTGTCCCTGTCTTCAAAGATCTGCTGGAACTGAAAGTCAATCAGAAGTTTAAAATTAAATTTAAATCTGATTTAATTAGTTTTTTCAGCTATCTGTTTATGAAATGAACAAGACTCCTAGCATTTGGATATTTAAAGAAAATGGGGTAGATTGCTGAGAATGAGATAGTGCTGTTCACATTCCAAAAATAATTGCAAAAATTTGCTATATTTCTCAGTCTCACACCCTTTCTTACTCCCTCCCTCTCTTAGACTGAGGTAACTGAGATGGTTAATGGTTGCAATGGGGGGAGGTGTAAGGGGATCTAACTCTTGATAGCATCATATTGCCTTAACACGTGAGTTGCAAGGGGATGGTGGCCATCATAGGCGGGCAAAATCATCCAAGTGCTTTCTCTCTCCTTTTGATCAAGAATGCTCAAAACTCTTGCCTAATGTCTTTCTTTCCTCTCTTTGCCAGGGCACAGGGCACTTGGCATTGTAAATATGAAATATGTTGGGGCCTGGCAGGCAACCCATTCCTCCCCCCTCTTCCAGCCTTTCACAGGCGTATGATCAGGCAGGGGTGGCTAATCCTTCTGCATAAAACCCTGTGCAACACACATACAGAAAACTCTGAGTTTTCAGAGCCTGCTAAAACATTTTGACCATGGAAGGACATAGACTCTCATCCTACGGAAGGCGCTTTGGCTCACAAACCACTTCTGTCCACCATGCATTGAGGTTCTCACCAGGCCGCAGATACTTTCCTCCATCTCCCACTACCCAGTTCTCTGTCACTAAGTTGAAGACAGCCAGGCTCAGTTTCCATTCTGGCCCCAAATTCTCCTCTGACAAGGTGGATTTTTCTTTGGCGGATGCTCTCAACAGTGAATTTAAGGAGATCCGCACCAATGAAAAGGTGGAAATGATGGAACTGAATGACCGTTTTGCCAGCTACATTGAAAAAGTTCGCTTCCTGGAGCAACAGAACAAAGTTCTTGTTGCTGAGCTCAATCAACTTCGAGACAAGGAGCCCAATAAGTTGGCCGACATTTACCAGGAAGAAATGAGAGAGCTACGTCACCAAGTAGACCAACTCTCCAACTCTAAAAACCGGCTGGAAATTGAGAGAGACAACTTGCTGGAGGATCTCAACAATCTCCGGCAAAAGTAAGAAAGACTTTCCTGTTTTCATGAGGCAGGGGCAGAGCTTTAAAACACAGTATAGTAGTATAGGTGGAAGCTGGGTGATGCTAAGCTTTAAAATGGTCTAAGTCTAGGATTTCCAAAGTGATCATTAGGGATGATTTAGTCAAGATCTGTATCTTCTGTATTTGAAACCAATTTTTCAATCAAACTGATTAGTTAAATCATGTTAGGGATATATTTGCATCACTTTGCCATATTCTGTTTGGCTATGGAATTGGCTAGAGCAGCTTTCTCCAAACTAGGGCCCTTCAGATATTAAGACAGCAACTCCTAGAAATTCCAGTTAGCTCAATAAGCTAGAATTCTGAGAACTGCAATTTCAGCACAACCTAGAAATTCCACAGAGGAAAAATACTCCATAGAGCACAGAATTTCACAACACGTGATTGAAATCTATTGTTTCTTCAGTAAGAAAATTAATAATGATAGACTTATCTTAGTGATAGCTTCCAAATCATTCTGATCTTCTCCTGCAGTACCAGGAGCAGCAGAGGTTTGGGAGAAACATTTTCCCCAGTAATACAATCTGATAGTGAAATCTGAATCAGCATAACTTAAAAAACTGAGTGTGATTTAATGTAAAGACTTTCCAGAAGGTAAAAAACTTGGAGGTAGATAATTCATTTCATAGATAGCTTCTAATTATCTGCTTTTCTTATTTCTGAATGATAATTGTTCATTTATTCCTGGGATTCTTCAAGTAGATAGGAAACCCAAGTAAATATATACTGTATATATACATAATTTGTCCCAAAGGTGCTTTTTTTTTCTTCTTTGAAGATGTTTCATTTCTTATCCAAGAAGCTTCTTTAGCCCTGACAGGATAGTGGGAAGTGGAAAAATGTATATTCCTTGCAGACAGCTAGTAATCTGCACCCTTTTAAAGTGTCCTTGAAGAACTTGGAGGTTTATCTGTGTCCTCAGGGTCACCTGAATAGTGCTCCTAGCTCCTGTAGTCTGCAATTTTTTTCTCTGGAAATTCATTCCTACTCCCACACCACTGATTTGACCCACTTCTCTTGGATGAAAAGTGAAACATCTTCAAAGAAAAAACAAAAAAGTCCAGTTGCCTCCTGAAAAAGCACCTTTGGGACAACTATGACCCGGATAACTGAGAATCTCTACTTTTATACATAATTTGTATATATTGGCTGGTGTGGACTAGAAGGAGAGCTTTTTCTGTAATAGTCCCTGCTTTGTTGAACAGTCTCCACTTCTGAAATCAAAGTTGTCCCAACCTTGTTAGTCTTTTGTAAGCCCCTGAAAAGTCCATGTTCCCAAACCTAAGGTGCTGAATGTGCCAAGGATCCCATTTCCTGGCTATATTGCTAACAGAACAAATATCTTGCTCTTGCGTATCTTGAATTGGATGTTTTTAATGTTCTTTACTGGTTTTACTGTTTTTTCCCAGTCGTTGACTGAGATGGGTGGCCATAGAAATTAAACAAATAAACATAAAATAAATAACTAAACAAACAACATTATACCATACTATAGCATGTTCAAGCCAGCAGAGCCAGTATAGAAATTAAATTTCCTTTAATTTAAATGTAACTCATGACATTTAGTTAATTTGTATTTATTCCAAATGCTTAACAAAATTTCTTCCTCTAGTCACAATTGAAATTACAAGTCACTGTTAACTTTTGGAGGCACTGTAGGGCAGTACTCAGTTCTGTTGTTCCATCTCCAATTCAGTAGAATTACTGTCCTCCCTTGAAAGTCAAACTATATTTTAAAACAAGAGCATTATAAGTGTTATAGTAAGAGCAAACCTTACAATTCTCAAAATCAAGAAAGTGCTGGCCCCATACTAGACAGAAGGAAGCATTTTCCTCAGTTGGCTGACATGACAAAAGATTTCTATCATTCATAAATAATTTCAGCTACTTTGCTGCATAATATTTAATCAACTACAAAGGAATGTGGAATGCCCAAGCTTCACCAGGACTGAGTGAAGAAACTGAGTAAATTGCACATTGAACATGGGAGAGTCTAAACCTTGTCCTCTGGGACAGGTAGCAGAATGACTGCCATTTTTAAAGCAGATCTCTGATTGTAGAATATGTCAGTCAGTTTTTAGATGCTGGGCTGGACTTATCATTCTTGGAAGAATGGTAAGAAGAAACCTACTGTGAGGGAGGCTATGATATGAAATGGATGGAACTATGACCAGTATGAAAGGGAGCAAGGAAAATATATTCCTAGAATTTGGGGGGAAGCTTCCTAATTTAATGGCTCACATAACAATTTGTATATATTTTGTGCCTGCAAATGGCAGTAAACTACATTGCCAGTTTTCAGCCTTTTGGGATAGAGGAGGACTTCTCGTCAACCATCCTGCGTACACAGCAACATCACAAACAGTTCCACCTGATGCAGACCAGCAAGAAAACAGCTATAGCATCCTGTAAGCTATAGTTTGTTTGGATTTAAGCTGAAGACTTGCCTAGAATAGAATTTTTATTTATTTACTTGTATCCTGCCTTTATTATTTTATTAAAAAACTCAATGCAGCAAAAATATCCATCACATTTTCCTCCTCCTGTTTTCTCCATAACAACAGCCCTGTAACAACAGCTGAAAGAGAGTGACTAGCCCAAGATCCATCTGGTGGTTTCTTGGCTAAGGCAGGACTTGAACTCATAGTCTCCTGGTTTCTAGCCTAATGTTTTAACCACCAGACCAAATTGGCTCTCTCTGATTTTATAGCACCTTGCCCCTCAATATTATGGCTATTCATATGTGCTCTAAAGAACTGTACATGTAGGTTTCTTGCTGACCAGTTAAAATTATAGAATAGATAATAGATAGCAAGAAAAGAGAAGAGCTAGCTCTGAAAAAATATAAAAATAAAAACATTTCACATCATTTTCTCCTCTGGAAATTGCATATTTTCAAAGTCTCTCTCTTAAGAACCAAGTGTTAAAATCAGTTAAAAGTTCTGACATTAAGAAAGTGAAAGATGAAAACTGTTAATCACATCTCACTATATTTGTCAGATTCCCAGATCACACAGCCACACAAAGCACAGAAACCTGGAGTCTTCTCCAAGTTTCCTTCTTCACAATGGCTGATAGAAGAGGAAAAGTTGATTTCACTCCTTGCAACTCCTGCTAGGCCTTCTGTGTATTCCTAATAAAAATAAGTTATTATAATTATTATTATTTGAAACCTTTACTTCATGCAGAAGTCTGGAGGAGAAGTGTGTTTGAATTGCAAGGAATTTGCAAAGGTTTGAGTGGAGGCATTGAACTTGATGTTTGTCCTTGAGTATAGCCTCTAGTGGAAGAGTACTGATCATTCAATAAACCCACTTTACTTTTCCACCTTTCTCTCTCTCACTCTTATTTAAGATTACAGGATGAGATTAATCTGCGCCTTGAAGCTGAAAGCAATTTGTCTTCCTACCGACAGGTAAGGTGGCAAAATGACAAGTCCTGTCTTGGAACAATGAAAAGGAAATACAAAAATTCCTCACAATTGTTGCCTGATTTGAGACGATGGTTCTTTTGTTGTATTTCACTTCAGGGGTATTTACTAGTAGGGAGTCAAAAAAGTCAAAATGGTGGTGATCAAAGTCCTGCTCTTTTTTATGTGCATTGCAACACACTCACAAAGGGTGAGGCTTCAATCATAAGGTTGTGTTCTCCATAATATAGCCATCATGATACTCTGAGGATACCTTTTGCACAGGGAATTATTCAAATCTTGAAATTAAGTTACTTGCATGTTAGTAGCAGCAGCCCATTGAGTGTGTTCATTTTTTCCTGATGAACTTTAAATGAAGTAAGAAATACATATTCAGGGGTTTAGTGTCAAGCATTCACTGTTCTCTGGCCTATTCAGACAGCTGCTGTTTTTTCTGGACTTCATCTATTTTATTCCATCTGTTTTAATAGGTAATATCAATCAGGAGTGTGTCACTTTTTCTGAACAAGGAGCAACACTTGAAATAGACCCCAAGAGGTGTGCTTCAAAGTGTAATGGATGGATCCAAGATAAAAATTAGAAATTACATGTATATTTTAATAATTATGTTTAAATGGGTAAAATTACATATGATTAATATGATTACTCATGTTATATGGAGAGTCATAAAGAAGGTCTTTTTAACCTCCTGAATATTCCTTGTTCTCAGATGAGATAAAGCAAGTGCATATTTACAACTTTTATTATTCACTTCCTGAACTATAGACATCACTCCCACATATACTGTATATGTCCATACATATTTAACAATATAAACTAGCTGATTAGATAAAAATATACTACTCTGCACTTTGCTATGCCATATAAAACAAACAAACAGATTAGATCAGATCTGAATTCTAGAAAAACAGAGATAGGATACCCTACCACAAATGGTGCCTTGCTCTGTTTGATAGCTCTGAAGTTAACGAGGTAAAAGTAGTAGGAAATTTGGGAGAAATGTGTCAGAGTATAGTCGTAATGGAATCATGTAGTAATGATAGATAAAGATGTATTTTGGAGTTCAAAAATCAGAATAGAATAAATTTAGAACAATTATAAGCAGAACTCCACAGCAGAAGCTAACGAGAAAAAGAAAATGAGGTATTTATTAATTATTCATTTATAAAATTTGTATAATGTCCAAGTCACTCATGGTAACGCCAGGTGACTTACAGAAGTAGAACTCAAAATCTAAACCCAATAAATACTCCCACCCTCTGGTCAATAATCAAACAAACAGTTTGATGGGCTCTGTATTGTCTTGGGTTACCCAAGCCCACTGGCTTTTCAGGGCTTTTCAAAGGAGTATCAAGGTGGGGGCCAATCTTTTCTCCAAGGGGATAATGTTCCACAGGGAAAGAGCTACCACAAAGAAGATGGTCCCACTTCTTGGTCCCACTAGATGGATCACTTTAAGGAAGAGAATTCATAACATAACTGCCTCCCCACTCTTTAAGAAAAACACCAGTATATTAGTTGCCTAATTCCTCAAGAAGGAGATAGTAAAAGCATATTTTCAAACAATTCCAGTTAAGAAGGAAAAAAAGAGGACAGCAGAAAAGGCTAATGCAACCAAATAAAAACTTTACTGAAAATCTGTAAAAAAAATGCACCCAAATAACAGAAAAAGAGTCACATCACAAAAGAATAATAGAAATAAGTAGCCTGAGATTAATATTATGAACTGCTTTAGTTAGTGAAGGATGCTAAAAAAAATGACTTCTTTAAACATGTTCAAAATAAAAAGGAGAAGAAAAGCATCATATTATCAATTGGTTAATGAAGAAGACCAAATGCTACAAAAAAAAAGAAAAAGACAGGGCTATTCAATTCCTATTTAATTTCAATCTTCTCCAACAAAAATAAGAGTGTATTTCATCAGCAAGTTGAGAAGAGCAGGTTGAAGGGACAGGACCAAAACCTGAAATTGATAAAAAGATAATCAAGGAATACTTATTTACTTTAAATGACTTTAAATCTCCAGAGCTAGATGAACTATACCTAGCTACTCAAGAAACAACTTGTTGATAGTCTGGCTGAATACTTTTTATCTTTGAGAAATTGTTAAGAATCAGCGAAATGTCAAGCATCTGGAGACAGCAAATAATATCACAGTCTTCAAAAGAGGGGAAAGGATGCTGCAACAAATTACAGACCTATCAATCTGGCACTGATACTCTAGAAGTTTCTTGACCATTTGGAAAGAATCTTGAAAATAATACTGTATAATTATCAGAAATCATTATCGATTTGACAAGAGCATTGAATAAATTAGTTTATTAGTTGTCTCTGTTTCTCTCTTTGATTCCTTCAATCAGTATTGACTCCTAGTGACCCTGTCTGGACAAGTCCTGCAGGTTTCTTGACAAGATTTTCGAATTGGTTTGCTATAGCTTCCTTCCTAGGTTGAGAAAAAGTGACTTTCCCAAGATCACCCATGTGGCACTAAAATTCAGTCTCCCAGTTTCTAGTCTAGTGACTTAAGTACCACTGTATACCAACTGTCTCTCTTTTGGGGGTTCTGTACCATTCAAAAGCTTCTTTAAAGTCTTAGATGAAGGTGAAAAAACCATGTATAACATCTGCAGATGATCCACAATTATGTAAGATAGCAATCACTAAAAGAGAGAAATAAAATACAAAATCATTGCTTTAAGTTAGAAAAATGGGCTGAAACAAATGAAATTTAACCAAATGAAATGCAAAATTTTCACTTAGGAAATCAAATCAAATGCACAGATATGTGTGCATTAATATGGATACGTGTGAAAAAGAACTTGGGAATGCAACAGTAAATTGAATGTAAAGTAGTAGTGAGATATAACTGCAAAAAAGGCAGATATAATTTTAGATTGCACCAATGAAGGACTACCATAATTTACAAGACATCCACCAATCCTCAGGCCAAACAAAAGTATTATGTCTCCAGCTTTCAATGCTGGGAAAACAATGGACAAAATCCATGAAGTTGGAAAGGCAAGTAGTACAGGCAGGTGTTCTGCAATAGGCAGATATTTTGGCAATACTGTAAGAGGTTTCATGCAATTCTGTAAACCAGCTTACTTACCTACCTGGGTCATTACTGAAAGCAGTTTGGAAATATGGGGATGGGCATATGAAATATTTATGACCAAGCCTGGTGTCAAGTCTAATAAATCAAATGAACACATGTGATAATTACATAGTAAAATTAGTAACAACCTGGTAATGTCCCAGTCTTTTTCTTTTGTTACATTTAAGAGACCTTAAAAGAGACTTAAGCCATTTTGAAATAAGGCCATAGCAAATGCAGCCTCTGACCTAAATGGTGTATTGCATTTCTACATTATCTTCTTTTTTCCCCAAACCAATTTTATGCAGTTTTGCTTGTAAACAAATCTATAACATACTATTTTATTCCTTTCTTTTTAAGTAGTCAGTGAATTTCTTCTTATTCACTTGCTACCGTATTTCCTAATTATCCTTAATTAATCAGCTCCAGTTCCCACTGAGAATCAGTGGATGGTACGAGAATAGGAGAATATATTTTATTACTAGGTTAAATTTGCAATCAAGGAAAAAATATCCTATACACAAAACAGAATTTTTATGAATGGGTCATGCGCAATAGCAGTCTTGCCCCCCCCCTCCTCCACAGGAGATCAGATGGAACAATACCCCCTCTCTCCTTTCTGGAGAGAGCATTGTTGCACACATTAGATTTCCCAAGAGAAATAATAGCATATTTCACATTCACATCATAAATGTATCTTCTCTGAACTGAGTATGAAAAGTGACATTCCTCAATAGAGGATCAATCCCCAAACTACCTTTTGTGCTGTCTATACTTCTGAAGTTTAATAAGATATTGTTTATCAATAAAAGGATTCAAAAAATGTCTTATTAATAAAATTATTCAGGAAATACATATGGGATGGGTATAATTGCATTCAAACATCATTTATCAATGTTTGTTGTTTTAACTGTTCCTATACTGTTTGTATCCTTCTATTTTAAATAATGCTACACTTTTTAAAATAAATGTGACTTATATGATTGCTATAATGAATTGCTATTGAACAATGGGCAAAAATGGCAGCATTGAGTCAACCTCTTGATCTGTTCAATACATCTCCTCATCAATGGATGAATTAAAACAGGGTCTAGTACAGCCCAGTGCTAAGGCTTGGCTTTTCCTTCCTAACTAGCATATATAGGTTATCCTCAACTTACAAGGATTTATTTAGTGACTATTTAAAGTTACAATGGCACTGAATGAGTGAATGATTCGTAATGACCATTGCAACATTCCCATGGTCATATGATGAAAATTGACATCTATCTATGATGGTATCAGTGGTCTGGGATTGTTATTTGAATCCTTTCCAGCCAGTTTCCAAAAACAATCAGTGGAGGAAGCTGGAGTCACTTAATGACCACATGATTCCCTAAACAACTGTAGTGATTCACTTTACAACCATGGAAAAAAGTTTATAAAACTATGTATGACTCATTAATGCCTTGCTTAGCAACAGGAATCTTGGCCTCAATTGTTCTCATAATTTAGGAGCTATCTGTAATGTTAATCCTCATTTAGCACTAACTATTGGGACCAACAACTCAATTGTTAAGCAAAGTAGTTGCTAGTAAAATCAGAACTCTGCTTACAATCTTACTTGAGTTTTCCCTTGCTACACAGATGTGCAACAATCGCAAATGCAAGGACAGGTGACAAGGTTACTGTTTATCATATATCTGCAAGTAATTGTTGCAACCAGAAGTAATAGTGGTAACTGCAAAGGGTTGCTAAATGAGGCAGTCACTAAACAGACTACCTGTATTATTGTGGTGCTAAAAGAAATTGAATGGGGATGGTTTTCCCTCTCATATCCCAGTTTCTCTGTCCCCACAGGACGTTGATGATGCTGCTTTAGCCCGGATTGATCTGGAACGCAAAATTGAATCATTGCAGGAAGAGATTATATTCTTAAAGAAAATCCATGATGAGGTACAATAGTCCACCACTGCCATTCTGGTTTTTTTTTTAAACTGAGTATGAAGGGAAATTGAAGACTCGGGTTCTTTGCCTTGCTAGACAATGTTTGTTTTTCTTTAATATCTACAATCAGGTTGGGTTTATACATTGCACAATGCCATAATTATTTGGTTTTGTCTTAGCATGTTTGAATCCTGATTACTAGACATTAATCCACAAATGTGTGAACTCGATCAGTTTTCAATTACAGCTTCCAATATTCTGATATCCTGAAAATGTATATGTCTGGCCAGCACATCCAAGACTCATGTTGGGTAGAAATTGTGGAACCTATAATCCCTTACATCTGGACAGGAAGAGATTGGGAAATAGTGCCATACAAAATATAATGATGCTTAGTTTTGTTGTTTGGAAAGCTAGCCTGCTTGTTAGAAGATTCATTAACTGATTATTTTACTTTTGCTAATAGTTATTACATTCTTTTTTTTTCTTTTGTTGCACCCTTATGCTCAATGTTATCTCCCACTCCAATTCTCTACCAAAAAGAATTCCAGAATGTGTAAGTTTAACTTCTTTTAGAATGGGAATGGAATTATTAGAATGTTACATTACAGAAATCAATAACATTCATAGTTTACCTTCCTGTAAATAGTCTTCATAGTTCTAGCATGGCACCCTAACTGTTAGTCTCAACCTTCCTAGAAAGTAAAAACTATTATATTGTGCTGTTTTTATAAAGATATCTTAATCTGTGCATTTAGGAGGAAGAATGAACAATCCAAATTATCAGTCTTGTTCTGGTCATGAGCCTTTCATCATCTTCAGTTAATTCACAAAAATCTTAGAAAGGATTTTTTGCAAAATATCTTACTCCCTTTTATTTAGAATCCTTTATATTCAACATCTCTGGACTAGAAGTATTCTGAGGAGATTATTTAGTTTTGAGGTACATAATTTTTAATGGGATGAGCTCCACAGTCCTGTTGTGCAGCGTGTGATGGGTAAACACCAAAGAATATTACATGGAGCGAAGAAAAAAATATTATCCTCCTTTCATACATTTCATAATATTCAATTCCATTTGAATTATAGTATGGGGATAAATTAAAAACCAAGACTTTGGAAAGCTGCATGCAACCCCAGTTTCTCAAATTGTACACCCCTAATTTAATCCAGTCAGCAGACCCATAATTGGAAATGGGCATGTTTCTTTTACCCACAGACCGTACTCAATTTATTTATATTTGAGCTGGGGGGAAAAACAGCTCAAAAATGCAGCTTGCGCTGAACTTTAGAATGCTAAATGGGCTTGAACCTGATTAGTTTTTAGATGCAAGGCCCAGCCTGAGATTATATTGTGAAATTGAAAAACACCGCCAACCCCTTACATACTGTTGCCAACTGCATGGGTGTCTCCATATAATCATTGGGAGTTAAAATCAACTCAAGAGAAACTTTATTCACTCTTTAAAAAACAAAGAAACAAAGCTTCCAAGTAACTGCCAATTTATGTTTCTCTGCTTGCTTATGAGCTGTAGGCTGTAGCTAATTAGTAGCCTTTAAGCCAGAAGTGTTTATGAAATTTCTGAGGTGAAAAAAAAAAGTCATTTGGTCTCTCAGAACAGGAATCACTGCACTTTGTGACTCTCTGATATGATGGAGAGTGTTAAGAGACTCATCTCTATTTCTTAGTCCAAAGCTAAAAGTATAGCCTCACTTATGGAAGATACAGGATATGTCAACCCTACCTCCTAAAGTTATTTCTTCCAAAAATCTATTTTTTCTTCTAACTTCTTTTATTATGGTTGTTTCAAGCAATAATGTTTTCATCACGTACACTAATATACCACTAGGAAAAAGCTATCTGAGGAGCCTATACAAGCAGTAAAATCAAGCCATTTTTATAGGAATTATGCAAATATTTAGAAAGGGTTAAAAATAACTACAACAACAATTATAATACCACCAACACTCCAGGGCACGGTTCAGCCACAATTAAAATTATCAGTTAAAGAACAGCAAAATTTTAAACACATTTCCAGTATAAAATCAATATGCATTCTACAATTCCATTAAAACAATACCAATAGAGTCATAACCAATAGTCTATACTAGATAGATTAGGATTGGTTTTGCTGATACAACTTTTTATGAAATCTTACAGTACTTTGAGTAACTTGAAAAAGGGGAGAGAGGTGGCTAAGAGATGAGAAATGCTCCATTTTGATATCCCCAGGTAGATTAAAGTTGGATAAAGTTGTACCCTTTTCTCCACAGGAAGGAGAGTTCTGATCTACTTTGCTTGACAAAAGTTAGTACTAAATCAGCAACAAACATACACACACAAACACTCAAACACGGTATTATTTGTCACACAAGCATTAGAATTTTCTAGCAATTGATTGTTCCTCTATATTTATGAATAATGTATCTAATACTTGTGTAATGTAATGAGATGGGTCACCAAGAAACTTTAGACATTATCAGCCTATCTGATAGAACTGTTGGGAAAATCCACCTAGGAAGACTATCATATGAGAAGTGTGGAATATAAATATAAAACAATGAGTAAACATAAATGCAATAGAACAGTAGATGAACTGGCGGAAACTCTGAAAACCTCATACACTGTGAACTCTTGAATTCAATCTTTTAAGAGGACTTCTTTTTTTTTTTTAATTGTTGTAGTCTGAAATAAAATTGACTGGGTGGTTCTTTAGAAAGGAAAAAGACAACCTTGTGCTAAAAGCTGGCAAAAGGTAATCACAATCAGTCAAGGATGAAGCCCAAAGGTCATAGATCTGCCCGAAGTTTTAGTGCTTTGGAAGGAACAATCAGATGTCACCACTCACTTTGAAAGACCACTTTCATACAACCAAAATGGTAAAAACTGTGAAACTATTTTGAACCAAAGCACTTGATATTTGGGGGAAGAGAGAGAAAGGGTTCTAAAAAATCAAATGCCATTGCTGGAAAGGTTCTATATTCTGAATGTATAGAAAGTTTGTTATAAATGAAAGTAGGTGATGCAGTCTCCCCTCTATGCCAAATAAAGAGCATATGCAAGAACTATGTTATCTTTTCTGTTCCAATTGTGTGAATTTGTGTGTCTATATTCTGTAGGGTTGCTTCATTCCATTTCAGGAAAACTCAGCCTGCCCAAGTCTTTTTATTGGTTTAAAAACTTTTCCATTTCTCTTTCAGGAACTGCGGGAGCTACGGGAATATTTGCAACAGCAACAGGTTCACATTGAGATGGACATGACAAAGCCTGATTTGACATCTGCTCTGCGTGAAATCCGCATCCAGTATGAGTCTATGGCCACAAACAATATGCAAGAGACTGAAGAATGGTACAAGTCAAAGGTATAGCCACAATATAATGGACAGGAGTAAGAAGGACTATCAGCTCGGTAATGTAGCATAACTAAGGGGTTCTGTTCCAATATCTTTTGGGCAGCATTTCTGATATTAAAAAAGTGACAGGGCTAATCAAGATGTAGGACATTGACTGGAGTAGGATGGCCAGCAACAAGTTTCTCTTCAGTGTCAGAAATTCAGGCTATCAATGTTGTTTTTTTTAAAAAAGAGTGCTGCTTATTTAACAGGCTTTAGGCAGGTTGTATTTCATTTCTTTGCTATATGAATGAAACTGCTTTGAGGGGAAGATGAATCATATTTACTTTGATTCAAAATAAGGACTGGGATATGTGGCTAAAATCAAAGATTCTTTTGTTCTCCTCCAACTGTATCTGTTGTTGTCATTTCTTTCATTATTATTATTTGAAAAGTTGATTTAAAAAAAATAATTTGAAACCCAGTCAACAAAGAACAGAGATTAACTGTTTTGTATTACCTGCTATATGGGAATTGCCAACCTCTGATTTTATTCTCCCCTGCCCATTTGAATTCAGATTTGCTGTTTCCATTGATAGGGAAGCTAATGGTACAGATCCAGGTATAGTTAAATGGTCCTCTTCAGGAACTGAGATGATGAAGGTTTGGGTAGGCCAGATAACATTGTTTAAATTTCTGGTTGCAACTTTTGAAAGCAACTGATTTGTATCTGGTAGTTTGCAGATCTGAGTGATGCCGCAGCACGAAACATTGAGGCATTGCGTCTAGCCAAGCAGGAAGCTAATGAGTACCGCCGGCAACTGCAAGCCCTCACTTGTGATCTGGAATCTCTTAAAGGATCGGTAAGTGGAGCTGACGATAAGAAAAGCCAACAAGTTGAAAACATCTGTGTTTTAGGAAGTTGGCTGGTCCTGACTCATACTTTATGAAATAGCAGAGTGAGGGCAATTAATAACTTTCTCCTCAGTTACTTCAGATTATGAAGTAAAACAGAACATTTCTCCACTAACTGAAATCATATATTTGTTTCACTTCCCAAACTGCTCCATCAGTGGCCATTCTACATAATGGCATCAGAAGTTAATATGGGACCTCAAAAGCCCTTCCATCAGTTGTGCATGAGAGCAACCAACTGCTACTGATTCCTTCTTTCTCAATAAACATCATGCAGCTTTTACTTTCTTTGTATTCCAGGAATTTCCCTTTTCTGTATTTTTTTGTATTTTAATATTTTTATTAGTGCAGAGATACAGAAAAAGTATGTGTCTTCATTAGAAAGAAATCTAAATATATGAAATTGAGTTTGTTTTTCTCATTCTATTCATTTTAGACCAGTGTTTCTACACATTTGCAACTTTAAGATGCATGGACTTAATTCCCAGAATTCTCAACAGTAGTCATGTTGGTTGGGTAATTCTGGGAGTTGGTTACTTGTAGGGACCATAGTGTAGTCAACACCAATATCACTTGGAGTTTCCTAGTAGTGACCTATCCATAGGTCTATTCATAGTAATGGTTGATCAATGCCTTGCTGCCTTACCTAAGTTTCCTAACTTTTCATTTTCTTCCTTGCAGAATGAATCTTTGGAGAGACAATTGAGAGAAATGGAAGACCGCTATGCTCTTGAGACTACCAACTATCATGACACAGTGATTCGTCTGGAAGAAGACAGTCGGAACTTAAAAGAGGAAATGGCTCGTCATCTCCAGGAATATCAAGAACTCCTCAATGTCAAGCTGGCATTGGATATTGAGATTGCTACTTACCGGAAACTCTTGGAGGGAGAAGAGGGCAGGTAAAATGCAGACCCATTTCTTGTACTGACCCTGTTGCACAACAACTTTGTCAGTGGAATTGCTGAGAATCCTGTCAGTGGTCAGCCTTGCTCATTCAGAAAACTGCAGTCTTCATTTGTAAATTAGCTTTGCTCTAGATATAAAGCAGAGTGAGTATTAATGTCCTGAAGTTATAGAATAAATTGTACCATATCACATTGGAATCATATTTCAAATTTTCTCCTTACGTTAAGTTCTTGCAATTCCCTCAAGTGAGGAACTGGCAAAGAAGGAGCTGGTTGAGCTTCTAGAGAAGCATAGGCTACGTAACATGTAAAAAAGGAGTGCTCGGCAGGTCTCTCCTCCATTTTTTTAAAACAATCCCAGCAAATGATGGTATCAGCAAGCTGAAAGATATAATTTAAAGTGCAATCAAGAGATCAAATAAATATTTTCCATGTTCTTGAAACTGGCTGAAGTCCCTGGAAAAGCTACCAGACCCTGGAAAGAGCCAGACATTTGTCCTTAGAATGAATAAGCTGAAAATCTGAAGAGTCAAAGGAAAACTCATCAGGCTGAACTTTCCTGAAATTGCAACAACTGATACGATGAAAGAAAGGCAATGTCAAAGCCAGAAAGAAATACAGCCAGAAAAGAAAAGCAGACAGACCTGGGGTTTTTCTTCATCAGCTGTGTAAAAGTTAACTAGGACACCAATTAAGACCTATTAAAGAGCCCCAATGGTGCTGACCCACCAAACAGACCTGACCGCCAAACATTCTCCATCTTATATGGTATTTTCCTAGAAGAGGCAGGTGAAAGGCAGTGAATCAAGGAATAGTAGCTCCCATAATTACAGTGAGCACAGGTTTTTATTATTAGGGACAGTCCTTTATTTCAGAAAGCTGTACTTTATATAGATGTAATTTAATTACTTTCTGGGTTTTGCTCTTGAATTTTCCTTTGTAAAAGAAAGATATAAACATTTTTAATCTGTATGAACCTCTTTCCAATTTACCCATCTTTCAGATTTGTCCTTTATTTCCCCCCCCCCCCCCAATAAAATATGATTCCTGTACTCATGACAGAACCTGTATCAAACCCTGGAGGTTAACTCATGACAGAACCTGCATCAAACCTCAAGAGGTTAACTTCTAGTGCAGCAGCCCCCAACTTTTTGGGCACTAGGGACTGATTCCACGAAGAGAGATTTTTCCACAGACAGGAGTAGTTTCGCATGCTGCCTGCATCCCTCAGATGGTGCTTTGTTTGTTTCCGCGGCCTAGTTTTTGGCATGCTACATGGTAGTACCAGCTCACACACCAGGAGTTGGGGACCCTTTTTCTCATGGATCATAGTATTGTAAGGACCCTTCTCAGTACAAGTTGCCTAGCCTTACAAACTTAGAAGGTAGCTTGAGAAGAACTGGACTATCAACTGGTAATTAACTGCCAATTAACTAAGTTGAATCTATCAATAATTTTAACCTGTGTTCTGTTTGCAGGTGGATAGGTTAATGGATGGATATAGTCAGATAAATAGATACTAATTTGCATCTACAATTTAAAATTATAATCTATTCTCTTCCTTCAGAGTTCTTCTGGCTCATTGTATTTGTGGAGATCAGGTTTCCTTCCAAAGTTGGGAAGAAGATTTTGGAACATCATGAGAGAGATAAAATATATACCTCTGGGTTGACTTGCTGTTTGTCAGACCCACAGTTTAATATTTTAAAAAGTGATCCAATATAATCAGGTTTGAAACAAGACATGCCCTTATTCAATTGAACTACAGTGTATCATACAAATTCAAAATTCAAAATTCACCATGCTAAAATTCTGCATTTCATTCAGGAATGTGTGTGGAAAGCTCCTGACAGTTACCCTGGGATCTGAAAAAAAAATGGTGGTTTTGCTATTTTATTTCAATTTGAGCAACAACTTTGTCAGATTGTGAGGGATTTTTTCAGTAGTGTTTTTTGAGCTTATACCTTGTCTAAAGCACAATCTGAAATTAACTGATTAACTGAACAGAGACTGGGAAAAAAGAGAAAAATGAAAAGATTAGTACATAATTCCCAAACCAACATTTTTCCATGTTTATTTCTGCAGGATTACTATCCCAGTACAGACTTTTTCAAACCTTCAGATCCGAGGTGAGATATTAATTCTCTTTCCAGGTCAAAAAACAATATATGGTCCCTCTGCATGAATTAGTACTTTTTTTTTTTCCCCTGAAGAACTAAATGCTTTGTTTTCCTGTTTTCTGACCAATGGGCTGTAGAAAGAGGGTTTTAAGTAGCTGATTTTCTCTGGAACAAGGAACAATGGCAAAGTGCTTTTTATGGAAGTATAATTATGATGATTATTAATTGCATTCCTTTCAGTAACCAAATTTCTCACATTATAAAATAATTTAAAATGGTAAACCTCTGGAAATATTAAAAAGAATACAGTAAGTATAAGAAGGATCAAAACAAATATTTTTCATTTTTTATATAGACATTTCCTGCCTAAGTCCAATAATTATGAAGAAATTTCCTAAACATTGAGATTTTTATTGATATTTTTTTTTTTGAAAAATTCCTTATTCAAGTCAGTAACTAAATCCAGATTATCCTTTCCCTTGCTCTTGCATCTATAGGGAATGGCAATTCTTCAGTGGCAATTTCCTATCTCCTCTTCACGGATGTGAACAAGTTCCGTGATACTGGAATGCTGGATCATCTCAAGGCCTTTTGTTGCAATCCAGCACAGAAACACTATAGGTCCTGAACAAACAACACTATAGGTCCAGCCAGCTTAGAACAAAGTAGACTGCATTTATTTATTTGTTTATTTAAATTTATTTGCTCCCTATCTCGGCACAGGCAACACTTGATAAATCACTGCTTCTGACTCCCAAGTCAGCCATATTCTTACCCTTGATAATCAACTCCATGAAAGAGGGTTTTAAGTAACTGATTTTCAGAAGCATTACCATATTAGATGCTACTTATTCTTGTGTTGATTTTTATACATCTTTCTAAATTACTACATTTTTGTTGTAGTCTAATTTAGGAGAGACTATTTAAAATATTCCAATCTAAAAACTAGATCAATCTTATATCCTTAAATGATTTTTAATGTCTTCTAACATTAAAAATGTCATTATGGATTAGTTATGTCCAACAACATTAGTTTTGTTTAGCTTATTTGCAGCACTATTTAGAAAAGTTTCTTCCATGTTTCCATGCTAGATATTCGATGAAACAATATTAGAGAGTGAAAGATAAGTTTTTTTCCTCAAAGTTGCTTTCCCCCCTCCCTATCTCACCCCTCTAAGAAAGTCAGAATTCTCTTGTCATTACTTCTCTTATGGTTTCATGCCTCAAACCTCACTACAGATCACCAATGGCTCCCAAGTCAAAGTTATGCTCAGTGGCAGTGACCCCGTTGTTCTTTCCCTCTTTACCAGAAACCAGCCTCGACACAAAGTCAGTTTCTGAGGCTCGTCTGAAGAGGAGCATTGTGATCAGAACAGTGGAAGCTATAGATGGAGAGGTAGGCAATAGCTATGCATTCAAAGCCTTCCTTTTTTTATCATAGAGTTCATCTGATAAAATGTTTAATGAAAAATCTTGTTTGACCTGTTGTTTTCAAACATCTGAAGCATCCATGAGCATATCTGCTCAGAATCTCCCTAATTATTTTTCATTCCCTTTCAGCTAAGGAATTCTTAATTTACAGATTATTACTCTGTGATGTTTCTTTCTTTCATCTTTTTCTGTCATCAATAGGTAAATGACGTTATTCTTTTTAGCTTTCAAGCTTTTTTGTAAAGTGCCAGTAAGACAAATTAATGTTCATTTTCCTAACTTGTTGAACCAAATCTTTAAATAGCCAGCATTAATATAGCTCAAAACTGATAAGCATAGTATTACATTAAAAAAAGATGGGGAAAGGGCATGGAAATTATGTTATAAACAGAACAACTTTGAGATCACTCAGTAGAGTTCTTAAAATCTTTATCTCTTTCTCAGAGTAACAACAACTAATTCCCCAACCTTCTTGAAATGATAACAAATAATATCATTGTGCATTAATGCAACGACAGTCTTATTGTTCAGTTTTAAAAGATAATGATATTTTTAGCCAGTTCCCATTTCCTCCTGTACTGAGATTCCTTGTTTTTAAAATATTTAAGAGTATTCTGTACAGTTGTTTTCTTGCTGTGTCTCCAATTTACCACAATGAAAATATTGGTAAGATTCCTATGTTATAAACAGGAGTGTGCTCAATTTAAAAAATGTTACTTTTTCTAGAACTAAAGTATGGCAATATAGGTGATGAGTATGAAGAATGAAATTAGGAGAAAATGGAAAAGTAATTCTGTAATTACTTTTTTAAATGATTGTATAAAAGATTATAATTGCAGTAGTAAAAATTAATTAAAAGTAGAAAGAAAAATGCAAAGGATACTCATCACAACAAATATAAACAATTTTGATAATTTTAATCTCTTTTTAATTTACAATCCATGATTTCTTCATCTCATGTGATGTCCCAACTCCAATTTATAAACAGACCAGAAAATGTTATTTCAGTTCTTGTATCTTTAAATGTTGCCAGAAATGACAAAATGCTATTTTATCCTTGATAAATAAACTGACTTCATACTCCTTTCTTTTACTTCTAACAATCTTAATTTTTACTCCGTTTAAGTAATGTAGATATAAATTTCTTTTTCTTTTTTACCTGTTCTCATCCAAGCTTTAACCAATCTCATATAAAAAGGATCATCAATCGCTCTCGATTTGTTACTTGAAATTCCCTTCTGATTTTTAAAGCATCAACCGGTTTCTTTTGTTTGCAAGCATCTTTCCCCATGTCATTCTTATAGCTTGTAATTTATAGATCCATTTTCAGATCTCTCTCTTATTGCCAACTCAGTCTGGCTTACTGAATCAAACTTGTTCCTCTTCTGCCATTTGTTCCAAAACATCTTTTAGACACAGTCTATCCATAAAAGTAAACATCACTACTGATATTGTTGGTATTAACTTCAGATTTCATTTGTTAAAAATATCCTTCAGTATTTTCAGTGTTATAATATTTTACATCATTCTGAAGTTGCTATTCAGCTTTATTTTTTTAATTAAAATCTTTAGTTCCCTCTAGTGTCCATTTTTTTAAAAATGATTATCTCTTCTATGTCACAGAAAAAATTACAACAAATCAACTTTTCCCACAGGAAGAATTCTTTATAATTAATTCCTAAAACGTATTTCAAATTACCTGGAAATTTAACCATCTAAAACTTTCTAAAATCAAAGCTTTAATTAGCTTTTTGGTATTTATTTTTAAAAATCATTGTTCTTAAAACTGTAACTAAAATTTTCTTTCATTAAGGATTGAAGGAAGACTCACCCAGTGTTTTCAGAGTGAAAACTAGTTAATAAGCAATTTCTGAAAGTGAATAAAAAAGGAACTATGCAAACCAATTGTCCTTTTGAAGGTTTGAGCTTTTTGAGTGATGCTCAGCTATTTGGGAAAGTTAATTATTCCTTAATTTACACATCACAAAATATGATGAGCAGCAATGGTAGAGTATGAATCAACTTTTCTGCCTTTCCTCCTAAGTCTGATCATTTTGGATCAGCACACATAAACTATATTTACTAGAATTATCATCATCAACTTTAGGAGTGGGCTTCATGTATATTACAGTATTTCAATCACCTTTATAAGATAAATCAAATTCATTTTAATCTGGTGGCTCACTCAAAAAGTTTCCTATTTATAGTTTAAAAATTTTTCTACAGTCCTCTTGGGGACTTTCCATTCTGCAGTAGCTCAAGTGAAGTTTGAAATCTTCACTTCCAACCATCTCAAAAAGCTGATGACACTGATACAGTAGCTGAACTTCTGGTGGCCAAGGAGACTAGAGTAGTCTCTCAGGGGAGAATAAACCATCTTGAAGGTGGTTTACCTAGTGGAAAGACTGTCTATGCTGTGATTTGGTTGTGGAGCAAGACATTGATTTACTTTCTCACTATAACAAACTTTGTGAGTGAAATGCTCTGGATATTGATAAACTGGCATACAAACCCCATGTGAAGGCTGGACAATACAGTACCAGTTACAGTGCAAGCGTTATATGCCAATAGATTTCTACAATTATTCTTTTCAGGAAGTTGCTTTGCCTTATGTCTTATGTTTTAGGTAGGGATACTTGGTGAGCTTGATTGTTTTCTTACAAATATTTCATTATCAAACTAGACCACATCATTAGTCTGATAATATTACCTAGTTTGGTAATGAAACATCTGCAAGAAAATTACCAAGTTCAGAGAACATCAAGCACCCCACACCCTGAACTATATATATTCTCTTCTATCAATACCTCAGGTCAAACTAGACATGTCCTTTTCCTGCATTTGCTTTGCCTGACAATCATAAGCAGCACTGTATTACTACTCTGTGGTAAAACACTTCTCCTTAAAATTGCAACAAACAAAAATTGTTCATTGGAGGCCATTAAAAAACTGCCTCACAGAATAGCTATAAAACAAGGATGGGATAAGAGCAGCAAGACATCGCTGTACCTTTTTTGGGAAAACTTGAGGAGCCATGAAACAGTTCACCCAGCAAATCAAGGAAATATCAAAATTGGTTTTTGCAGCGTTTCCAGGAGAGCAGGAACTGAATTTATTCATATTCCAATTGCTGGAAGGCCTATGGTAATGAACTATCTTCATAAGGGTAGCCCTTGTGTGGTGGAAAAGCCTACGATAATGTTCTGAGAGTGATAAAAGGATCTTGCTGTGCTTGTCTAAAAATATACCTGAAGGTATAGAAGAAAGCGTTTGAATTTGAAGCTTATGGAAAAGAAATTTACTAGGTCTTTCAACTAAAGCCAAGTTTCTTCTTTAATGGGCTTTGCAAATTTGTCTTTCATCCAATAGCAAACTAACAAACAAACAAACAAAAAATCCCCTCAGAGCTGAAGGAAGACTGAAGGAAGATTCTTACCCGAGTAAATGGTAATGATGAGATCTTGTCCATCAAGATTCACATTTACTTTTTAAAAAGGCAAACACAACAATGTAAATAAGCTAAGGGAGATTTCTCTATCTTATTAGTCTTTTTTCTTAACTGCAGTTGAGTAGAATCTCAAGTGCCCTCTTGTGCTTATAAAACAGACGACAGTTGGTTAAAATCTTAGCTAAAATTTTCAGTTTGCATGTGGTACGTGTCATTTGTTATTACTAGGTGACAAGTACTACATGCTCCTACTGGCATGTATGGTACAAACCATTAGCTAAATTAATAAATGATGTATTATTGCAATAACAAGAGCTGAATTAATTGCTTTATTTTTAGTATTAATATAAAAAATGGGTGAAAAAAACCAAATGTTTTAAGGCTATCAGTTTATTCTCTAAGCATCTGAGGGCAGGATAGGGAGCATTGGGTGGAAGCTAGTCAGTCGAGATTCAACCTAGAACTAAGGAGAAACTTCCTGACAGTGAGAATAGTTACTCAAACGAGCAACTTACCTCCCAAAGTTGTGGATGTTCTACTGCTGATGGAGACTGCACGGTCTGGGATGGAATAAAGTCTTCTGCCTTGCACAAGGAGTTGGATTAGAAGATCTCCAAGATCAAACATTCTATATTTTAAACTCTATTTAATGTAAAATTGGTAGAGAATTATTTTGATTTTTTTTTCAAGGGAATGCAAAATGAAGCACATCTGACAAAAGAGAAATGTCACAATTATCATTAATTGATATAACTTTCACATTCTCTCCAAACATTGTAGGTGATCAAGGAGTCCACCCAAGAACAGAAGGAAGTGGCATGAAGTAAAAGCCAGTACTTGGAATAATTTTTCTAGGTTAGGATGCTAAGAGAGCTCTGCATCCTTCCAGTCTTCAACCTTGGCAAAGAAACAGTTTTGAATCTTCAGCAACCATTTAAATAAGAAATATGCAAATTTAATTACCATGCCAGAAAATAACCAAATAACTCAGTAGCTGGTGCTTCAGCTGAATATAATGGCTTTTTTGAGTTTATTTTTATCTTCAATATTTCTGTTGCAGTGACTTTTCAGTGTCCCAAATAGTACAGTATTTTGACCTGGGTATATAGGTAGTCCTCAACTTACAGCAACTCACTTAAGTGACTATTCAAAGTTACAGCAGCACTGAAAAAAGTGAGTTATGACTGTTTTTCACACTTACAACCATTACAGTATCCTCATAATCAGGTGATCAAAATTCAGACGGTTAGCAACTGACTCACGTTTATGACTGTTGCAGTGTTTGTGTGAGCCCCTTTTGTGACCTTCTGACCCACAATGGGAAAGCCAGATTCACTTAACACCTGTGTTATTAATTTAAGAATTGCCATGATTCACTTAACAAATGTGGCAAAAAAAAATTGTAAAATGGGGCAAAATTCACATGTTTCACTTAGCAACAGAAATTTTGGGCTCCGTTGTGATTGTAAGTCAAGGATTACCTGTATTTTGCTAAATAATTGTTCTGGGGCTGGCTTAACAGCCATAACGATGTTTCTCATTATAACCAATAAATGAATAGGAATCATGTTACTGCTGATTACAGAAACGTGCTGGTTATGTTTTACGTATGAAAATCATTGACCTAAAGGAGTATAATTTAGAAGTAAGCTTATTTACTGGAAATATATCTATATCTATCGATCGATAGATACATAGATATAGATATATATCACAAATTGTAAAGCTTAGATCTATTAGATCTTACTGATGAAATCAAATAGATTACTTGGGAAGAGACATAGGAACTGATGCATGAGGCACATCAACCTTGGCTTTGTGTTGGGATTGCACCCATTTTCTGATGATAACAGACTGAAATTTTGGGACAAAATATTCTACTATGAATTTACTGCGAAATAATTCATGAGGAAGTTTAAATTTAAAGGCATAACTTCCTTCTAAGGGAAAATATGCAAAGATCCCCAAAGGGCTTCCTGTGCCTCTGCAAGAAGGAACTCTGGTCAGTAGGAGGCAGGTTTTATTTAAAAATAATAACTCCATTTGTGGTTTGCCTACTTCAGATAATATAGAATTTATTTATTTGTTATAATTACATGTTGCCATTCATCCAAGAGCAGAAGGCAACTTGCAACAAAAGCCCTTTTCTCTTTTAAAATTATCACACATGAATAAGTGATTAATAAAATTTTAGTTATGTACATCCATTAATCTTGTAACTAGTTTTCCCTTCATAGCAATTTATTTTGCTCACCTTTGATTGGAATGTAGTTTGGGGAAAATTCCAGTAAAACCTAGATAGTGGCTGAAATTTATTTCCTATAGCATGTGTGCCTTTTATTATCCTGTGTGCTGGTTTACTGATTATGATGGATAGCAGTTTTCCAAATTAGACAAACGTGTTACATGTTTTACTTATGTATGGAAATGACTGAACATATATGAAAAGCACGTAGAGGTTTAAAATTCTTTCTCCTAAAAGGCCGATTAGTCAACACATCTTAGCTCAACTCCCCTCTTTGGAGTAGTGCTTGGTAGTGGAAAAATGAAGGGGGGGATTGAAATGTATCTGTAGCACTAAGAAGGCATGCTGTTAAGGGATAATCCTTTCTTCCTTTTCTTTATTGATAGACAAAGCTCACAAAAGAGAAATAAATGCATCTTTATTTTTTTTAAAAAGGAGAAAGGAAAAGATATAAAAATACCATTTCAGTTTTAAGAAATCTCATGCAAAAATCAGTGAAAAGGGAGATAAAAATATAAAATTGTTCAAATCATAGATCATGACTTAAAAAAAATTCCCATAGGGAAAAAAAGGGGGAGGGGAAATATATGGCCAGGTGCAGCTCAAAAGATGTCTGATCATAAAATATATGATCAGATAAAATATATGATCAAATACCCCCCTCTCAAAAAAAGGTTTGGGCTCAGATAAGACTATAAAATTTCTAGATAAAAAAATACTGTTCCCATAATTTCAAAGATCACCATTTTCCTGTGTTTTAATCGTTCCTCAATTTCCCTCCACTCAAGTTAATTTTAAAATTGCCAAGGAAATGGAATGAGTTCCATTTCTGTTCTTAGTCTTAGTTCTTAATAGTTTGCTTCTCTGATTTTTGGAGGTATGTGCCAGGAGAAGATTCATTCCTGTGAATCTTCTTGTGGATTTAAATCCAGATGCCAGCTGATAGTAAATGTAAGATGGAATTGCCTTCCCACTAGTTCCAATTGATAGCCCATGTTTCTTTTAAATAATTAAGATATTAGATGACCCTAACCCTACCATTATTTACTGACCAAACTAAGAACTTATAACTGTATCTCATTAAAGCATTAAAACTTCACTGAATGCTAATTTCTTATAGCTTTTAGCACCTTCCAAATTGATAATCCTGTGATTTATATTAAGCAAATTGTATGTATTAGGGTCCAAGTAATAAAAGGACAGTTGCACACTTCTGAGTGCTATCAGCCATTTGGCTATAGATGGGATGGTGTGCAGTGGATGACAAGGAGAAGTGATAGGAAAAACATGAAAAGGCGAAGTGGCAGAAGAGAGAAAAAGAGTAGGAAAGGTCAGGTGTTAATGAAGGGCAGTGACAAGATGCCTATAATGTTAGAGGGTTGGCAGGAAAATACTTGATAGAATTTCATTTGGTTTAACCAAGTCAGTGAAGAAAGAAATAATAAATAAAAATAAAAATTGATACTGATTTCAAATATTGAAGCAATTGCTCTGAATTAGGGTTAGGCAACCTATGGCACTTTGAAGGTTACTGAATAACAATTTTCAGCTTCCTTAAGAATGATGGCTAATGCTAGCCCAAGCTATAAAAGACAGTCCACTCTGTGCTGAAGACTCAGTGGGCAATTCTTTATCATTGCTTCAGCTTAAAGCAAAGCAGAATTCAGTTGCAGAGCAGAAAAGATAGAAGCCAGTAACACAAGTTAGGATTTCCCAAGGTGTGCTGACAAGGAAAAAAGGAAGAATTTCACAAAGCATTCCCATAAGAAGCATTGAGGCAATTCTTTTTTTTTTAACTAAATGAACACAATTTGAGGGGAAAAGGATTTTGAAGAATGAGTGGGTTTTCCCAACCATTATATCAGCCATAATTTTTTCAAGCATAATTTTAAAACATCAGCCTGCTTAATGAAATTACATATAAATCTAGGGACATTTCTTATATGACCGGTTTAGATGGCCGTATGAACACTTTCACTTATCTATTGTTGTTATACAAATGCTGCTAATTGCATTTTTCACTTTTGACTCCCTGGATTGCATGCACTTATGCATGGATTACATGACTTGCTGTTGTTGTTTTTAATGGTTCTTGGAAAAGAATACTGAATGATGTTTATGCTTACCCTCTTCTTTTCCTCCTTTAAATTAGTAGCTGTGACTATGGATGAAATGGCAAAACTTTTTTCTTTTAAAAATAAAACTAGGGAATTTGGTGGAACCAGGGGATGGGTTTCTACTGGTTCTGCCCACCTCTGTAGAACCAGTAGCTCTGAAGAGCAGCAGACATAGAACCAGTTCTATGTCTGCTGATGTTTTTTCCCACCGCCCATCTGGGCTCTTACCTGACCTTTATTTCCTGATTTTTTCAACTTCAGCTGCTATGCAAGGCACAGCTGCAATTAAAAAAGCCGGAAGGGAAGCATTGTAAATCACCAAACCTCGTAAATGACCGAATTGGTAGTTAACCCTGTCGGATCCCTGAGTGGAACCCATTGTTTTCCAACACAAAGAGTTACACATAACTTGCCTATTTTCCAGTAAAACTAACTATACTATCACTGGCAATGTGGATCATAAACATGATTAAACTTTATGGCTATTTAATATTTTGGATATATTCCTTTTAGAATCACTATGCTAAAATACTTAAGTTTTATGCTCTGCTTTGTAAGCTATCCACATAAACATGCTTACATATTTATAGTACCACATAAACTTCTAATTATAGTTTTACAGAAGACTGTATGTAAATGCTTAACAGAAATTAAAAATATGAGGCTATAGCAATGTAATTGTTTAAAACTGCAAACTTGTTTATTATCATATTTCTTTTACAATTAAAGATTACATCAAAAATGGTTTCTTCTTCAGTTTTTCACTGCTTATTCTGTTTCTTTATTTGATATTATCAAAAAAAATTCATAGTGGCTAACAAACAAAATATATATATATAAACATGCACATAAATAAAATACAGTTTCTTTTAAGATAAAAGATGCACAAAATAAATTGCTTGTACTTTGTTAGATCAATTAAACTGGGTAGGAAATTAATTACTCATCTACTTTCAACTGTCAACAGAGTAATTGCCCTAAGTGTGACTGCTATAGATTTGCACTATCTGTATGTTGTTCCAACTTTATTTGAAACTGTTACTACTTCAGCAACAGGAATCTCAGACTGACAATACTCAGTTAACTATTTTTCTGGATTATTCACAATACATAGAGATTTTAAATTGGTTTACCAATTGGGGTATTATTAAGGCAGATAATTCTACAGTAAAAAAAACTTTCATATTGCTATATTTAATGAAAACAGATTACTGTCCTTGTCTTCTGTTAACAGTTGCTTACTCACTGTATATTACCTCTCATATTTAAGAGAGCTGAAATTTATTTTCAGTGAGAGTTCTACAATGTTCTTAAAATGAAATACTTAATTGATAAAGAAACAGTTGATCAATTAATTATTAAATAACTTGTGAGACAATCATCATTTATTAGGCCGTCATGGTCATTTTCTTAAGATGCTATTCCATAGCTGTACATTTAAACGCATAGAGACAACAGCGAACAATGTGAATGACAGTAAAGAAGATGGTGATGAGCACATAGCTTGTGATAATAGCCTTAATAGCATACTGACTTTCAGGATCATCAAAGCTTCGTCTGTGGCGACTTTCATATAATACAGATAGCCGAAATCCAGCAACTATTTCTCCTTCTCGCCAGCAGTAATAAATACCTTTGTCATTCATCTGGGTAAACCGAATGTGGAGGTGATTTCCATGGTCAATGAAGACCCTCATGGTCTTGTTAACCCCAGTGAGAAATCTACTGAGATATAATCGGGTTGAATCTTTATCCCAGGCAACAGCATGCTCTGGCCTAGCACCAGGGCAAGTAATGATCAATCCTCTGCCAAGGGACTGCTTGTGGAATTGAATAGGGATGTTGGAAACCCAAGGTTTTTCTCCAAGCTTTGAGATAATGTTTGAAATGGGTGCTTCTCCTTCATTTGAAGGTATCTCCCCCTTACAAGATACCATGCAACTTCGTATTACAACCTCAGGATTTCTCATCCGAACACCATAAAAGAAATTCTTTGGGACTGACTTTGAGCCACAAGATGCCACCTCTTCTAAAGTGGTATGGTATCGTTTGAACAGAGAAGAACTCTTTACATAGCAAAGCCCAATTCTCCGTTGCTCACCTCTGACATCACAGCGGTTGCATTTAGTCCAGTCCCAGAAAATGGTGAAGACCGTGAAATTTGTTTCATGGAGGTCATTCTGTGGATGCTGTCCCTCATCTGCAAAGGCAACAGCTATTCTCCTTGAAGGCTGTACATCTATATCATAACCATAGAAGAAATCCCCTTTCTTTGTACCACAGATATAATGCCCTGAATCTTCCACTTGAATCCGGAAGACAATGAGACTGAACATCCTAATGCTAAAACGACGAAGCATGTCACTGCCTACCTTAATGTGGCGTGAATCTACTATCAAAGTGCCATCAAAATCTGTCAAAACCTTAGTTTGCTGATTGCCCATGCTTTTTTGAAAGTACCAAACTACAGTAGTTATTTCTTCTGGCTTACACTTACAGGGCAATTCAAAACTCATATCAGCCAAATAAGCAGCATTTTCAAACATCAAGAAAGCTGGGCAAGGATTCTTCTTGAACACATCTTCTTTTTCCATAATAGCAAAGGCATGAAGAACATCAGCAATGCTAAGGACTGTAGCTATCACAGCCCACCCCGCTGACACCATTTGATAGCTGTCCATATATCATCCAACAGTTTTCATGTTCTATAGGAGTTTACATTTTAACTATGTGTATCATATGTGTATATTATCTGTTCCTAAGAAAGACAGACTCTGGAATTACTTTTGTGAGTTCTAGAATGCCAGCTAAGTTCTGATATGGACAAATCTTGCAGACCTTTATGACTGATTGTATAAATGAAGCTGCTTCATAATCAGAAACCTAGCATCACACTCTGTTCCAATGTTAAGAGATTTTAAGACTGTACTGCCATTTCTGTAGCATAATTACTGCAATATGACAGTGTTATTTCCTGTTATCTTAACAGAAAAAAATCAGTTATGTAATTCTTTCAGTGAATTTGATGCTTCTTCAAATTCAAATGAATTTGAAAAACAAAAAGCATTTTACCATTTGCATCTACTTAACTACAGTATTAACATACCCAGCAACCTGCTTGGTTTTTGTGTTTGCTAGCTATTCATGACAAACATTCATCTTATTCCCAGCCTATCAGCCTATGAGAGAGAGAGAGAGAGAGAGAGAGAGAGAGAGAGAGAGAGAGAGA